>VZQC01002038.1:137060-281575 GCA_009823505.1 Rhizomys pruinosus | reverse complement strand
TTTTTTTTTTTTTTTATTATGTCTTCAATTTCCTCAAATGTTATGGGTCTGTTTAAACCATCAACTTCCTCTTGGTTAAGCATTGCTGGTTCCCAGGATTTCAGATATTCATCCATTTCTCTTAGGATTTCAAACTTAGTCTAGATTTTTGAAGTATTGTCATATGATTGTCTGGATCTTTTCTTATTTGTTGTGATGTTTCCCTTATCATCACGAATACTATTAATTTGGAGTTGCTCTTTCTTTCTTTTGGTTAACTGGGCTAGAGGTCTGTATATCTTGTTTATCTTTTCAAAGAACCAGCTTTTGGATTCATCGATTTTTTTGTATTGTTTTATTTCTTTCTATTTCATTAATTTCTGGTCTGATTTTGTAACTTCTTACTGTCTTTTGTTTTAGTGTCCATTTGTTTTTGTCTCTTAAGTGTTCTTAGTTGTAGTGTTAGATCCTTTACTTGTTCCCTTTCTGTTTTTTCATGTGGGCACTTAGGGCTATAAATTTCCCTCTTAGTACTGCTTTTAAAGTATCCCACAGGTTTTGCTGTGTTGTATTATCTTTTTTGTTTAGTTAAATTAATACTTTTATTTCATTCTTTATTTCTTCCCTGACCCATTCATTGTTCAGGATTGTTTTGTTTAGTCTCCATGTTTTCTTGTAGCTAGTCAGGCTCATTCTGGTGTTAATATTGAGCTTTATTGCACTGTGGTCTGATATAATGCTGAAATAATTTCAATCCTTTTATATTTGTTGAGGTTTCTTTTGTGTCCCAGTATGTGGTCAGTTTTGGAGAATGTTCCATGTGGTGTGAGTAGAAAGTATATTCTCTGATGTTTGGATGGAATATTCAGTAGATGTCTATGAGGCCCATTTGTTGTATTGTTCAGTTCTAATGAACTCCAAATGGATCAAAGACCTCAACATGAAACCTGAAACTCTGAAGGTGATAGAAGAAAAAGTTGGTAGCAATCTACAAGACATAGGATCAGGAAAAGACTTTCTAAATCAAACAGCAGTGTGAAGAACCCTTAAAAGACTCAAAATGAGCCGACCACCTGACCCAAACCATACCACTCCTGTGTATATACCAACAAGACATCCTACTGCAAAGATACATGCACAGCTATGTTTATTGCAGCTCTTTTCACAATAGCAAAGAGTTGGAATCAACCCAAATGCCCCTCAACTGACAAGTGGATAACAAAAATGTGGTACATCTACACAATGTAGTTCTATGCAGCAGTAAAGAAAGAAAACATCATGAACTTTGCAGGTAAATGGATGGAACTAGAAGCCATTATGCTAAGTGAAGTAACACTTCACTTAGCATAATGGCTTCTAGAAAAACAAAGGGCAAACAATTTCCCTCATTCGCAGAGCGGATGCTAGCACCAAATGGCAAGCCGAGCAACATTATTGCTATATTTCTTTCTAGCTGAAAGCAACTGTGATGTTATAATGTGAATCTCTTAATGAGCCCTAGAATTAACTTACTACTTACTTTCAGACATGGTAATTAATGTATATGAGTGGAAGGTATACATTCATATTTTAGAGTAATATAAAATGAAAGGAAAAAAATGTGAACTCCTAAACATATACCGGAGTTAGCATACAGTTTATTCCTGGAGGACATAATTCTGGCACATAAATATTTTGGAGCAATACAATTGGGAGGGAACCACAACAACATAAGGACTGGGTCAAAGAATGGATTGATATAGTTAAATTCTGCCCAATACAATGAACTTTTGCAGAGAAAATCTTGAAAAAGACTGAGAGAAAGATTTAGGACATGTATGGCAGAATGCATGAACTGGGGTGGGAGGAAGGGAAAGGGGAATATCTCTAAACTGAACTGATAAATTATGTTTGAAATACATAAAGCATCAATAAAACACTTATTATATCTCTTTCTTTCCTTTTTTTTTTTTTGGTCTTTTTGACCTGTAGTCCCAGCTGTCCTGGAACTCACTCTGTAGACCAGGCTGGCCTTGAACTCATAAAGATCCGCCTGCCTCTGCCTCCCAAGTGATAGGATTAAGGGCATGTACCACCACGCCCGGCTATATTTCTTTCTATCTGAAAGCAACTGTGCTTTGAAATACACAAAACATCAATGAAAGTATTATACCTAAAAAAATCCCTGAATTCTGTGTTTCTAAAATGCTCCAGGAAATTATTGTGACATTTTACCATAAGGAAATAAGTGTTTCAGAAATATTTATTTATATTACAGCATTGTATAATATATACATGCATAGAAATATATGGTATCACTTAAAATTAATTTAAAGAGAAGAAAACTGGGTTTATACTTCTGTATGCATATCCTATGCCACTCACTGACTGTTAGTTGTTTTTGTTCAGTGCTTGCTGTGGGTCAGACTCTGAGCCTGGGAAGAGGGGAAGTGATCCAGTAACAAAGGCAAGACCTTTTAGGATTTGGTTTGGTCTTCTTAGTTTTGATTGTGGGGGGCAGGGTGTTTGATGTGTTTGCTATATAGCTCTGGCTAGCCTGGTGCTCACTAAGTAGTCCACAGAGAACCTGAACTCAGCAATACTACTCTCGTGGGATTGACACCTCTTTCCTATAAGCAGTGTGTATCAACTTGAGAGTCTCCCAGGGTTCACTGTTACTCTCCTGGCTTCAATATCCTTCATTTCAAATAATCTAGAAACATTCAAACTGTTCCTTAGGTGGTTCCAGTTCTAGTAAAACTTCCTCTGAGAAACCTTTTTTTTTTTTTTTTTTTTTTTGTGCTTTACAGACAGGGATTCTCTGTACCCAGCTGGTCTGGAACTCCTCTGCAGACCAGGTGGGCCTAAACTCACAGAGATCCTCCTCACTCTGCCTCCCAAGTCCTAGAATTAAAGATGTACCACCATGCTGGCTCGCTTACACCCTTTATAGAGGAAACACAGTTTGCGGATTAGAATACCACCCAAACATCTGCTTTATGCTCGACAGCTTAGCTATCTATGTAGATAAGTTACTGCTTATAAATCCTGACATCCAATAGCTTGTGCTGTATTAATATGACTAAAAAGGTATCACGGGAAAAGCTGTCAATCAATGGAGAGAAACAAACTGAACAGACTGGAGTCCAAAATGACAACTCCAAAGAAATTAGACTGTTTTCTTCTCACCCACTTGTGCCCCTTTCCCAAAGCCCAGGGAACAAACTGCGGAAGAGGAGGCGTGGTAGATTGTAAGGGCTGTGGAGAGATAGGGGTGAATCATGAGACTACAGGAATATAGTCTGGACTCCTGATTGATCAACATGTCTGTGCATACAAGCTTCTCCAACTGGTCTATGGGAACCTTGGGTTGTTCAAAATTTGGACATAGATACTTGCAAAATGCACCAATTACCTGATTGTATGACATAATGAGTGACATCAATGCTATCTGCAAACAACTGTGTCATTGTCTTGTAGAATCCCTTAAAAAAATAAATTAAATTAAAAAAAAAGAAAAAAAAAGAAACCTTTTCTAAAAGATCCATCTTTGTTTTTCTTGATGATTAATTCATTTTATTGTAATTATAATTGAGGTATCTGTCATTTACATTAGTCTATGAATTCATAAAATACAAGAAATAAATCCCACTTTCCTTTTCATTGTGTTTGAAATTTCCTGGTGAGTAAAAATATTTCAATATTTGGGAAACATAAAAAGAAAAATGTCAATTATATAGAAGGCAGTTAAATAAGTTTCCACCAGCAAATGTAAAATTCTACAAATTTAGGGAATAAAGTCTCCCACAATGTCTCTCTGTAGCCCCAGCTGGCCTGGAACTCACTCTGTAGACCAGGCTGGCCTTGAACTCACAGAGATCCTCCTGCCTCTGCCTTCCAAGTGCTAGGATTAAAGGTGTGGGCTACCATGCCCAGCAAAGTCTCCTTTACATGAGGATGAAATTTGGAAGAAATGGCCAACACTGTTCCAGCTCCTTCACTGTGGGGAGCTGCACAGCTGGAAAGCTGCTCTACCATTTGTGTGAAGCATGTGCAAGAACAGAAATTACAACATGCGAGAAAAATACCAGCTCAGAAAGAGAATAAATCAGAGCAGTGCATTTCACCCTGTGTTCAGAGCCAAGGTGTCTGTGAATTTCTTATTGAACCCTCTTGTTTATCTCACAGAAAGGACTGAAGAGTGTCTGAAGGGAAAGTGCTATCTGGTTTTACTTCCAAATAAAATCTGTTCATGGACAAACAGAACTGGCCATTGTGACAGCTCATTTCACAGTCATTTAGGAACAAATGTCAGAAGCCAGCAGCTGACTCACAAACTCCAGCTGAACTGTGAAAGGACCAGTCAGGGGAGAAAGAGAAGAGCAGACAAAATGCTAGGCAGATGCTGCTGGCAGGCACACTTTCCTTAGGAGTCATTCACATGCTCCCTGCCCCCACCCCCTCCAGCCTTTGGGATGTTATTTCTGAGAAATAATCCTAACCTTTTAATTTCTCCTCAAATCTACATTAATGCCTGCATCAAACAAGTTCCATCACCTTGTAGCTATCTATTGAAGAATGATCCACTCAGCAATTTAACTAGTATGATGGCATCCTGGGATCTGTGTTCTTCCCTCAATCTATATTTTATAGCCACTCAGAGAGACAAAAGACAGAGGAAAGCTGTCATGACTGTTATACTCATAATCTGACACTGACCACCTGAGGTATTGTATACAGTGGATTTGGTTTAGAAATTTATCAGTTCTCATGCATGTTTCTCCCATGGTAGATGTACCATTTTAAAATTGCTTCCTTTACTTTTCTCTATCTTATGTCTGCCAGAAAAATTGTGAAACAAGTTGCTCCAAAGATCAGTTCCAGTGTTCCAATGGTCAGTGTCTGTCAGCAAAGTGGAAATGTGATGGTCATGAAGACTGTAAATATGGGGAAGATGAGAAAAACTGTGAGCCAGGTAAAAGGAGAGTCAAGTATCCAGTGTAATGATGTTCTCAACTTGATTAGAGTGCAGGATTTACAGAAAACCATGACTTTAAAGAGGATTTACAGAAAACCATGACTTTAAAGAAACAGGAAACATATGTTTCCTGTTTCTTTAAAGGAATGGTATGAAGTGTCCATTGATAAATGAATTTCTTGTCCTTCACGTGTTTCAAACTCATTTCGGCATATATGGTTATTACTGATGTGAGATCCAAGAACAGGAATTCATATATATATATATATATATATATATATTATCATACCTCTTATAATTACAGAAAACCATGATGTGTACAAGTCATCTGCCAATGAAAAGGAACTAAAACTCCATTTAACAAAACAGAATATGTTGAAACTGTATGATGAATGTCCAGTAAGTTTTCAGTCACAGAAACTGAAGCACTGAAGCAGATGGCCATGGTTTGAACATGACAGCTGATAGCATGAGGATGTTATTTGTCTTTTCATCTTGTGCCAAATTAAACTCAAATTAGGAAATAATCCAGTGTATAGAAAACTAATTTAAGTTATACATTTCTGTTCCTTATATATAGATTTATAAGTATGCCCTTTAAAACTTTCAATAGATATTTAGATGTATTAATTACAGCATCTTGTAGAAAAACAAGAAAAGCCAGGTGTTGTGCCACATGCCTTTAGTCTCAGCACTCCTGAGGTAGAGACAGGTGGATGGATCTCTGTGAGTTCAAGCCCAGACAATCCTCATAGTAAGTTCCAGGCCAGCTGGGGATACAGGGAGACCCTGTCTCAAAAAGACTGAAAAAAAAAGGAAGAAAAACAAGAAAAATCATACTGTAATCCATGTGTAAACATAAATCCTTTGCTCTGAAAGATCAGGTTGAAACTGAGATGTACAAGGCACTCTCATTTCAATGAGCCCCTCTCTGTCCAAGCTCCATATTTCTAATGGCTCACTTCTTTTTAATTACTGCATCCATATGTGTTCTTAATCATCTGCCAAGTAAACAGAATTAAAACTAAAGACAATGTTGCTGTATTCTTGCTTAAGAAGTCAGATCCCATAGTCATTGTGGAAGGATGCTAGATTACTTCACTATCTAATATAAGACTGAACTTCAGAAATTTTAATGCCAGCCTGGAAAACCTAAACCCACAGACAAATGTCAGAATCTTAATTTTTTGTTGACTATTTAGAACTGGGAAATGGCAGTAATTTATCCACATATAAACACTGTGTAAGGAAAGAGTATCTAGTGAGTTCAATAGGAACAGTTAACTACACAATACTGATATTTAAACCTCAAGACAAACAGTAAAATATATTCAATTCTATACTTATGTCAACAAGGCCAAACAGGTATCACTAGATCCTGTACCATGCCAAGACTTTCAGATTTGTTTTACATATTTATGTGAATATGAATGTACATTTCAAAGACTACTCAATATGTTTGCAATTTTGAAAATGGCGTGAGACTTTTTCAAATAATTTTAAATTGTGAAAAAATTACTTAACCCTTCAAAAATCAACTAAGCTCTCGAGTTTCTTTTCCTCATTTGTTAAATCTATTGTGTTAAGTTCTTACCACAAAGCTCCTTACATCTTGGAAATCCATCTCTTGTAATAGAATGATAGTGTGCAGCATAATGTGTGCACCTCAATGCTGGTAGTTGGACATTTTTAAAATCATATAATTTATTTCTGTCCATAAATTTATTTTCATATAATTTATGTATTTTGCTTTCTATACAAGTTATTCCATTGACTGTTTCTAAAACCTCAACTTTATAATTATACTCAGCTTCTCACGCTTGCTCACCAAATGAATATCTGTGTGCCACTGGAGGATGTCTGCCAGCATCTTTGAAATGTAATGGAGAACACAACTGTGCGGATGGTTCAGATGAGGTAAAATCTATCAGTTAATGAAAATTTTTGTACTAGGATGGGAAAAACAAATGTAATGAAAATAGACAGAACCTTGATTCTTAGCCCTATGTCAAAGGTTAGAGAGAAACACAGAATGTGATCATCACAGTAGATATGAGCGCTATCATCCTATCTGTCCACAAAGGCAAGCTGTTCTTTGTAGACGTTGTATTCATTAAGTAAAAATCAAAGAAATCCTACTATATGTCACACTTTCACTATCATAAGCTGCATGTTTATTTTGCCTGTGATTATGTCATTATCATTAATTAAACCAGAATTCCCATTTGTATTTGAACAGATGAACTGTGTGACTGAATGTAAGGAAGATCAGTTTCAATGCAAAAATAGAGCATACTGTATTCCAATTCGATGGCTATGTGATGGAATTCATGACTGTGTGGATGGCAGTGATGAAGAGAACTGTACCAGAGGTAAGAGATTAAATGTGCAAGTGTGTGTGTGTGTGTGTGTGTGTGTGTGTGTGTGTCCTGTGTGTGTGCCATAAATGAAAGAACGGAAGGTGATATATTGGAATATATATATATATATATATATATATATATGTATATTAGAGAGAGACTATATATATGCAGCAAATAGGACCTTTGAATAATTATCTTTCTCTTTCTAGTTCCATTAAAACAATGGACAAGCAAAAATCCAAACATTTTGTAGACAAAATATAATCCCAAACTGTGCATATGGAAGAAAACCCAACCAGATACAAGAGTTTATTGAATGACTATTGGGTGCATGCTTCCAGGCTAGATACTAGGACACTATGATAGGGAAGGATGAGTTATAGAGGGCACAGCCTCTGTAGAGTTTGCAAACTCTGTAGATAGAGAACCAGCCTTCCTGTAGGTGGAGAGCCCAGGCTCTGTAGAGAGACTATACACCTTCCATAGAGAGAACACATAGCCTCCATAGAGGACACAGCTTCTTAGAGAGAGCATAGAGCCTCTAGAGAGAAAAGATGCAGTCTGTAGAGAGATGACACAGTCTGTGTAGAGGACACAGTCTCTGTGGCAGACAGAGTCTCTGTGGAGGACATGGTCTCTACAGAGAGCATAGCCTCTGTCAACATGACTCTACAGGTTCTTTCTGAACTCTGAGGTACTTACCTTCTATGTGTCTTGCCCCAAGAGGATGAGTGTATATTTCCTGGATTTTACACAGTCATAATCTGTGTGAAATGCAGGCTGCAGTTTTCTCAGATCCTCTTTTTGCTCTGTTATTGTGTAGATGAGATATACATTTTTTGTCATTCTGGAAGATGATTTTCAATTTTGAAATATATTATTTTCCAACTATATATATAAAGACACTTTTTTGATATAACTACTTTTGTGTTATCCATGGTGACATTAAGACCATTCAGTTATTTATGGAAATGTGAATCATAAAGAAATTGTGTGCTGAAGTTTAAAATGATCACAAATTATTCAACTTTACTGTTATATTGCTAAAATTGTTTAAAGGTACTGTTACTTACTTCTACATGCCTTTACATTTCAGGATATTTGGAATATGGTGAGCAGAGATGCTATTTCATGGGATTCCAGGCATTTGAAAATGGTCTTAGGCTTTACATAGCTTTAGTACATTAGAAGTATCTTCTACTGTCCTAAAAGGTCAAATGTTTATGATTAGACAATGCCATGCATGATGAAGTCTAGAAGAAATTTCAGTCTTTTTCAGGAACTGGAGTGCAATATAGAGAACGGGGAACTCCATGCAGCTGAAATAGCTGTCCGGGCTCTGTCCTGTTCTTCTACTCACTCTATGTGGTAGATGTTTCTGGGGACAGAAAGCAATGTGGATCATCTGACAGTACCACATCATCTGTGCTCTCATAATCAAGGGTTCACAATTAAATTGCTCAACTAATAACTTCTTAGCTCAACTTCAGCCCCTGGGCCTAGTTCCTGGACAAGTTGAGTTTCTGGAATTCCACCTACCTTGATGTCAATGCAAACCATCCACTGCTGCCAGACCCACCTATTCTGTGCCCACTTTGCTGGCTCTCTGAGTGCTGACCCCGACAGAGGGGTCACAAAGCCTGGCTGTACCTCCCAGCCTCAGGTGCTGACCTTCCTGTGTAACATCCTGGCCAATTTGGAAAGCTCAAACTATTTCAAACCGAAATGGAGTCTACTAAACCTTTAACCTACTGGCTGAAGAAAGTGGAGAGCCTTTAGTTCAACCATTTATAAATTTCTCAAAGTTCCCGCTGCCCCCCCACACTCACAGTTCCCACATTTCTATATTTATCTGGTACTAGGCAATTATATTCAAATGAAATATGTTGGTGACTCAAGTATTTGTTCCTGTCTGGGTCAGCCTGAAGGCAGACAAAGTTCACAATTCTAGTGTTTAACCTAGTTTCTGGAAGTAACTTTGGTATTGGATAACTGTGTTTAAAGACTAACTGTGTTTCAAGAGGAAACAGAGAACCAGAATAAGCATCTTTTATATTTCCTATCTTCTTCAGTCTAGCAATAGAGGCTAACAGTGGTGGGGAGAAGTTTAAAAAATGCAAGAGAGGTTGAAGAGACAGCTTGGTAGGTAAAGTGCTTGCAGTGCAAGCATAAAGACCTAGCTGAGAGCCCCAGTACACATGCAGCTGCCAAGTTAAGCAGCACACACCCAGAACACCACTGTTGGGGTTCAGAGACAGGCGAATCCCATGGGCTTATTGGCTGATCAGTGTAGATGGAATAGCAAGCGTCAGGTTCAGTAAGAGGCCCTGTCTCAAGCGGACAAGTGTGGGGAAATAATGGAAGATGGCCAAAGTTAACTTCTGTTTCTACATGAGTATGCACAGCTGAATGCAACTCCCAAAAATATATTCAGGCATATATAACCCACATATATGCACACACAAACACATATAAGCATACACACACAGAAACATACATACACACACAGGCATACATACACATACACAGGAAACCTGTGAAATCAGCATGGTAAAAATTTCTAGTTAATCTTTGGTTATTTACTTTGAAAGATAATAGTCTGAATGGCTGGAATGAAAACTTCATTCAGATTTAAAAACATAAAACCCAGTGCCAGGTTCTGCCTGTTCTGCCCTGATATTTCCGAGTTTAGTTTACTTTTTCTACAAATTTTAGAGGAAAATATTGACAGTATTCCTTTTTATAGTCATCAGCTCAAAATTTGTAAACTATTTATCTGAATTATAAAATATGTTCATCTGTTAAAGTGCCTGTGAACCCAAGTCAAGTTGGAACTCTCAATGGTTGTTTCCTTTGTGATGCTCTTCCTGAACCTGCCAACAGCTCAGTTATAGTCTAGCTATATCATTGATAACTAATATATACTATTTCTATTCCCTAAGAAGCTCCTTCTGAGTTGATCAAAATGTGCTTAAGAAACAAGAATTTTAGTCCATGTAGCCTCTTGACATTATACTTTTCTGTTACTTCTGTCTGTTTCAAGCTGTGTCAAAGCAAAGCATAGTAACTTAGATTCACAGTGTTGAGGTAGCTCCACCACCCATTGTTTGAGTGTAAATTCTTCATAGTATAATATGAATCCCTTAATAGGTATTACAAGGCCTTTGGCTTACTGATACAATTATGCTTTAATTTATAGTTCTAACCTTAATAAAACAGTGGTACATCCAGAACTCCTTTGGAGAAAATTAGAATGTTATCTAATTCACTAGCTTAGGGAGATCACTTTTCCTTTTAATAAGACTGATATGCTACAAATAGAATTTTACAAGATAATCAAAGAATGTCAAGAGTTCACAAAGTGTCTTAGAATTTAATCTGTTGTAAAACACAAAATGCAATGAGATTAGTAATTAGAACATTTTTCTGAAATTTCTGTCTGCATTTCATAGTTTATGAATCGTGATATTTGGATTAAGGGAGTACAACTGACATTACCTTTCTTTCTTTCTTTCTTTCTTTCTTTCTTTCTTTCTTTCTTTCTTTCTTTCTTTCTTTCTTTCTTTCCTTTGACAGCTTATCTAGGTATCTTTGTAGGCTACACTGCTTCATTTCTCAAGGACTGGAATTAAGATATGTACCACACCACACTAAGCTATGTCTTTAGAGTTCCTTTAATACTAAAAGCCATTCATGTTACCCTTTGTATTATTTTCAGAGAAAGCTTTATTACATGGTAATATTTTGTGTTGTATGAGTTCGGTAATTGATATTATTTTGAGATCATAGCATTTCAGAACTCAAAATTATGGAAACTTGAAAGAAAAGAGCATTCCAAGGACAAATGTTAGACTTTGAGAAGTCTGCCAAGGTGACAGTCACCCTGCACGCTTGAGAGCCTGCACTTGTATGTCTCAGACTTTAGTGGTTGTACATGAAGTCAATGTAAGCTGGACCAGGTTTATTTTATTTTTTTTTAATTTTATTTATTTCTGTATGTGTATGAATGTACTGTCTGCATGCAGGTTTGTGCACCCGTGTCGTGCAACGCCGCGGAGGTCAGAAGAGGGTCTCGGATTCCCCTGGAACTGGAGTTCTCCTGGAATTGGAGTTTCAGACGGTTCTCGGCCGCCATGTGGGTGCTGAGGATCGAACCCGGGTCCTCTGTAAGAGTGGTCGGTGCTCTTAACCGCTAGGCCATCTCTCCAGCCCCAGGTTTATTTTGAAATTTTGCTGAAAATCCTTCAACTATTTCTATAAATTCTTAACTTCAGCTTTAACTGTCACTCAAAGTTACAATCAATCTAGCCATCTTTCTGAATCATGTCTACCATTAATCATATCAGAGCTTTTAAAAGTCAGCTTTTAAAAATCTGTTGAGTCCCCCTTATATAATGGCCTTGCTTTCTAACTCTCATCATCTATAAAAACCATAAGCATTTGGAGCCGGAGAGATGGCTCAGCAGTTATGAGCACTGACTGCTCTTGCTGTGGATCCAAGTTCAATTCTCAGCACTCACATTGTAGCTAATAACTGTCTGTAACTCCAGTTCCAGGGATCTGATGACTTCTTCTGACCTCCAGTGGCATTGCACAACATGGGTGCACTTATACACATGTAGGCAATACACTCATACACATAGAAAAATAAATAAATAAAATATAAATAAAAACACTCATATACATTGAATAAAAATAATAAATAAAATACAAAAAAGCTTTTCCCATAATTTACCATGAGAATAATCTCATTTATCTTTACTTTAAATTCATATCTCTGTGTTGCATTCTTGGGTACTGCTAGTGATAAAAAATATAGATAGTTTTATTATGCTTTAATCATACATGATGATAATGCCTCTCCCTATTCCCACTAACCTTACAACCTTTCCACCCCTCTTTCATGATTAATCCTGAGCCTTTGGGGACCTGGGGGGTATGCTACAGCTGTTCCATTTATGGATGATAAGTCCACAAACACTTACTCTCTGCACTTTGATGAAGTCTGATAGCTACACTGATCTATGGGTGGAGAGATCTGAATTTGGAGGACAATTTGCTATCATGTAATTTGGCAAAGTAATAGTAGTATGCTAATCCCCATGGCCTACGAGCTCCCTAGTTGTGGGTTCTTGGCAAAATTTATAGTATGAGGCACATGTTTCTTCTTGTGAAGTATGCCTTAAATCTGGTTAAAATCATGGCTGATTAACCCCATAGAATTCATGCCACTATTCCACCCCATGGGCATCTTGGCATGCTGGTGGCTGTTATAGCTTTCTGGATTCAAAGCAGGGTTGATGACTTTGTTGATGACCTTTCTCAGCCAAGGTCCTGCATAGCACCTTTTAGTACTGTGAAAGCTTGGTGATAGGCAGCTATGGTCAGTACCAGATTGATTTCTCTTTGTCAGGTGACCTCATCTTATGGTGTCTTCAGTATGTATATACTAATACTCATATAAGAGTTTAATTGGGGTGACCTTATCTAGGGGATACTATTTACCCCAGAAGCATTAGGTTGCTAAATATAAAGCCCAATGCCAGATATGGCAGCTATGGTTGCCCCCCCACTTGAGTTGGTGGTCAAGGTGTCCCAAACAATATAGGCTATTATCATTTTCTCGTTTGCCAAAAAAAATCAACAGTAATGATTGATAATTTTAAAAGTCTAAATTTATTTAATCTGTAGCATAAAAATGTAAAATTGAAGATAATTCGTTTTTTAAAAATGTTTTTCATATATCCTCCAGTAATCACTAAGTAAAGTATGATAGCTTAAATGTAGCCTAAAGAAGTTTTGAATTGTAGATGAGAAACATTATTTTTGTTAAAAACAAATCTTTTGACATCATCTCTTTCTGACATTATACAGAAAAGATATAAGGAAATAAGAAATCAGTCCTAGCATTCCTAATTTTCTCTGTCTGTCTTTTAAAATCAAGGAGGAAACACATGCAGAGCTGATGAGTTCCTTTGCAATAACTCCCTTTGCAAGCTCCATTACTGGGTCTGTGATGGAGAAGATGACTGTGGAGACAATTCTGATGAAGCTCCTGAGATGTGTGGTATGGCTTTTAACATGGCTCGAAAATGCACTTTTATCTTCTCTGAGGTTCTGGAGGACATTGAAGCACTGTTGAGGAGATCTACCTACTCTTTGGGGTTAGGCAGTCAAAGTATAACAACCCCCTTAAGTCTGAATCTGCATAGGGCATCGCTCTTCAAGAGACAAAGTATGAGCTTTCTAGAAGGATTTAGAATCATTATATAATGAGTCTAAATCTATATATTATTATATATGTTCTAAACATATAATATACATTATTATGTATTGATAAATATATAATATATTATTATATATTCTAAATTTATATGATATAATCATTTTATATACTTAATTATTTAGTATAATAATATATAGTTTTAAATGAGGGTTTAATTTAATTACAATGCTGGGCCGATACTCAGCTTGGGAGGAATGTGGCCAGGAGGTGCACATTACAGGGCAATTTATAAGTACAACGGCCAATCAGAGTTTAACACCACAGTTAAACTTACCAATCAAGGGGAAGCTCACAAATCATCAAGCCAATTACAGAAGCAGGAGACAACAGTTAAAATGAAGCAATCAAGGGGAAATGCGAAGCAAACAAACCAGTAATTCCTAGAATGACTAAGGGAAATGGCTTAATGGTATCTGAGAACACTATCTCTGAATTTTTATAATCCATTATTTCATTCACCCCTGTTGTGAGATCCTCAAATCCTTGAAGAAAGGTCATAAGAACTGACATCAGTAGGTGTTTTTGAAGTGAAATGATCTCTGCTAGGGAGGGGATGTATTGGGTCTTTAGCACTATGAGTTTGATAGAATTTATCCACTGGTTAATAAATCTAACAAGTGAGTTAAGGATGCATGGATCACAAGCCAGAACAACCAGAATAAGTTTACTGGCAGATCCAGGAAGTCTACAACTCTCAGCTGAGAAAGAAACTGGCTTTTTTGGGGTCTTGACCCTAAACTGCCTATATAATGAAAAATGTGTAAAATTTGAGATAACCTAAATAATCTCTTATATTTGTTTAAACTTCTTTTTAGAACCTATTCTTATTTTTTAATCTAATATCAGGAAGAAAAGTTATTCCAATTTCAATTTAAAGGAAGACCATACCATTTAAGATATAATTCAGTGGGACCTCAGTTGACTTATAGAAAATTGTCCTTGGGTATATGAATTTAAACATCACATGGAAGCCAGGCATGGGTACATGTCTATAATCTCAATACTTAGAAGACAGATGCAGGAGTATCTCTATATGTTCAAGACAAACCTGGTCTGTATAGTGAGATCTAGTTGAGCCAGTGCCTCATAGTAAGACCCTCACTCAAACTTATCCACCAAAAAAAAAAAAAATCTGGTTGGCATGACAATTAAAGCAATACCTTTTGACATATGATGCCATTTGACTACTGTTGCTAACACTGTCAAGAATATAAGTAGGCAGGTATATTTTTTAAAGGTTGAAGAAGAAAAAATACAAAGTTTTGGAGATATTTTTCTATTTGTAAAACAGATGAATGATATGACAAGGTTTTCTTTGCATAATGTTAAAAACAGACTCTAAAACATTATCACACACTATATTGTTTCGTCATGAAATACCAAAAATATGAGAAATTTTCTAAAATTATCAACTCCAGAAACTTTTTTATATTTATATTCCACCTGATCACAAAACCAGTGAATGGAATTGGAAATAAATGGTAATTAATCACCCTGAAAAAATATCCTGGAGGAAAAATATTCTGAAGGAAATCTGACACAGGAGAGCTGGTAAAATCTGAGTGTCTGATCTCATTCTCTCATTTGTGTCAACATTAAGTCAAACTATTCAAGCCATAGAATGTGCATAATTGGGCTGAACAAATGAACCATTTTCAGAAAATCTTATTAGAATTCCACAAATCTAAATAATTTCCAGACATTATGAATTAGTTAGTTTTTGTTACTGTGATAAAATCCCATGGCCCAAAGCAGTTTATAGAACAAAGAGTTTATTTTGGTGTAGGGTCCTGGAGGATTAGAGTCCCTAATGTTTGAGAAGTCATGGACGCAGACAGGCATGATGGCAGGAAGCTGAGATATTGCACATTTATCACATGCAAGAAGCACAGACAATATGGAAGTAGGGTGAGGTTATGAGCTCCAGAAAGCCACTGCCAAGGAAATACTTCCTGTGGCAACTAGTACCATCTACAACTGCCACACGCATCTCCAATAGCACCACCAACCTGAGATCAACTGCTCAAGTACCAGAGCTTATGGGAGACATTCCTCGCTCCAACATGCTCATTGTTCTTCAAGAAATGTTAGTGCTAAGTAAAAGATGTATGACAAGTTACATTTTTGTTGCTGCGATAAAAATGCCATGATTAAAAGCAAGTCAGAGGAGAAAAAGGGTTTTGGTTTGGGATTATGTGAATGATAGATTCCGAATGATGGAGTCCATCCTGGAAGAGAAAGCATGATGACAAGCAGGATGGTAGGCAGCAAGAACAGGAGAATACCTGATCACATTTTCTTTCTTTTTTTTTTTTTTTAATTTGGGAACTTAGTTAATACTTTTTATTGAGTATTGACATATATATGTCGTGAAGTAATGGTCTAATATTATTGGTCATTTTTCCCCACTTACACTCCTTTTTTTTTTTTTTTTGGTATTTTTGAGACAGGGTTCTCCTGTAGCCCCAGCTGGCCTGGAACTTGCTATGTAGAACAGGCTGGCCTTGAAATCCCAGAGATCCACCTGCCTCTGCATCCCAAGTGCTGGGATTAAAGGTGTGCGGTGCGCCACCATGCCTGTCACTTACCCTCTCTTCAGGGCAGGAAGCCAGTAATGGGTTGGCCGTTAAGTATGACCCTCCATGAGGTCAGTGTCTGTACAACAGATCATGAAGCTTTCGTACTCCACTCAGGATCTTCAACTGTGTACTAACTCTGTGTACTCAGTATTTACAGTCTGAATCAAAACCTTCCATCACCACACAGTTTTCTAGTACCCAATTGCAGCCCTTTTCAAATGGAAGACAAAAGCCAAGTTGCCTATTTGAAAGTAAACACCAGCCAGACCTGACTAGAGACCAAGACATCAGCTCCAGAGAAAGTAGACTGTTTTGCTTCTCATCCACCTGTGCCCCTTTTCTAAGCCTAGGGAACAATCTGCGGAAGAGGGGGCGTGGTAGAATGTAAGGGCTACGATTGGGGTGAATGGTGAAACTACAACAATATAGACTGGACACTCATTTGATCAACTTGATTGAACATACAAGCCCCCCCTGGTGGATGGTGGGACCCATGAGCTGTGAGGGTTTGGGCGCAACTGCTTGCAAATTGGTTTTACATGAAGGATGCTTGTACTCACAAATTATCACTTATTGTTAAAAAAATGAAAACAAAACAAAACAAAAAAGCAGAGAAAGATGCAGAAAAGTTACTGCAGAATGCATGATCTGGGATCGGTAGGGGTGGGGTGGGGGGAAGGGAAGGGGATATATGCCTGAACTGAATTGGAAAATGTTGTATGAAATACACAAAGCATCAATTAAAAAAAAAAAAAGAAAGTAAACACCAAGTATGCTTTCATAATTCAGTGCACCCAAAAGAGTCACTTTGGTTTTCCTCTGTTTTTGTTTTTTCAGTCAAATTTCCTTGCCCACCTACAAGACCTCACAGATGCAGAAATAACAGAGTTTGCCTTCAACCTGAGAAAGTGTGCGATGGAGTGAATGACTGCGGGGACAACTCAGATGAAGATCACTGTGGTGGTAAATCTGCTTAGTGGGAAATAATTGATTTAGGAGCAAAGCGAGATAAGAGAATGACCTGAGTCCTTCAAGTTACAGCAAAGATTTGTGTGGACATATGATGATTCTTTTCCTGGCACCTGAGCTTGTCACTGTTGTATGAAAGTCTCCTCCCAACATTTTTTATGTATGGCAAACTGTGTAGCTTTATCCAGGGCCTCCCACTAATGTGCTTTGTTCCAGAAGTTTCTAATTTCATGAGAAAAAAAAAAAACAAAAAACTTTGTTTAGAAGAATTTCTTGTTAAAACAGAAGTTTGAAGGGAGGGGCATTATATAGATTATATGTATATATTGCCTTTTCTCAAAATTCTGAGATTCAAAAAGTCCTCATACCAAAGATGTTAAGTGTGCAAATAGATAATTCAGAGACCACAATGGACCCAACCTCATCTGAGGAACAGTTAAAATATCTACTTGTGATATATATTCAAATATTTTCTTGTAAAAATGGTGTTGTTTATTTTAGGGAAAAATCTATTTTCACTTTCCAAAACTCCCCAAATCTCAAAATCTATTTAACTTGGTTCATAGAACTTAAGTTTTAGTATAGATGACCTGTGCTTTCATAGCATTTAGTTAAATCTTGAGTCCATCATGAGCTCAAAGACTCCATTGTGATGATGTAACTCTCTGACTAGCTACTGTTGCAATGATTCTGCAGGTGAATTTACATATAAAGCCAGGCCCTGTAGGAAGGATGAGTTTGCTTGCAGTGACAAAAGGTGCATCCCCCTGGAGCTGCAGTGTGATCAGCTGGATGACTGTGGAGATGGTTCAGATGAGCAAGGCTGCAGAAAGAGTGAGTGTTTCCACTAAACAAACCTAGAAGGACACAGAGCCAACTGACACTCAAAGGTGGAATTGTTACACCTGTGTAAGGAGATTGCTAATTACAGTGTGCTATAGTCAGTCTTTGCCAAAATAATACCATTCAAGTGTCAATTAAGTTTAACATGTATGAGTTGAAAAAGTTTGATGATTTCATGGATAACTTTGTTAAAATATACTTTAATTCACTCCAAAATATTTAAGAATTAGCATGGATTAATAAAGTTAATTATTAAAATTCTAACATTTCTCCAATTTTTAACTGTTTGACTTATTTAGATATAATTCAATGTTATTTCTATGATAATATCCTTCTATTTTATTTGGATTTTAAAATACTTTCCTGCCTGGAAGATAAAGAAATGGAATTGAATCTACTCTGGTGACAATGACAAATAAGTGTCACTTTGTTCTAAAGGTGTTGTAACCCATGCCTGCCACTTAGATTTTACTTTTTATTTGTGTGTCCAGACTAGAAGTCCAAAAAACTTGATAATGTAACCTTCTGGCTTGAATAACATTTTGGCTCCACTGAACTCAGGAATACCAAATGAGGGGCCTGGTGAGTGCTTTGATCTTCAAGTCCTGTCTAGGAGTGGGTCTGGCTCTTGGTGAAAGATTGAGGATCCTTCAGTCCTACTGTTCTGAAAATGGCTTCACATGAGAATCACTGACAGCATCGCAGGCAATATCATGGCTTGACAACAATTATAAATATCTGTGTTGGAGGCTTCTCTGAACTCTATTAATGTATTGAGTTCCATCTTTGTCAGCCTCTTTGTCTTAGTAAGAAACGAGGGTATAGATGCACAGAAAACATTTTCTTTTAATAGGAAACATCCATGTAATAATATACAGGATTTCAAATTAAAAAACTCCCAATTGAAAGACCAAAGTTAGATTCGCTTTGATGATATTTTTCAATCCCAGCGTCCACCGAACATACCTGTGAGGACAGCGTGAATCCATGTGGAGATGATGCATATTGTAATCAAATACAAACATCTGTTTTCTGCCGCTGTAAGCCTGGATTTCGGAGAAACATGAAAAGCAGACAGTGTGAAGGTAGAGTACATTTTCTCAACAGCTTACTCTTAAATCCTTGGGCTATAAAGACTCCGAGGCTGCTAAATTGTGAGATGACAAAGGATTGATTTTCATCAAAACTGTGTGTATCTATGGGATACCATTTCATTTAGGAGGGAGAGAGTCTCTGGGGTGAAGAGCCTGTTTGTTTGTACAGCTAAACTAAGCATTACTGAGACTACAAAGCATCTTTGCAGCAAATTCTGACCTGCAGGAATTTCAATTGTGTTATAACAATTCTGTTTTGAAATGCAAATGACAAGATTGTTGGTTCAGGAACTATTGAGGCATTAGAATCACTTCCTAAAAGAATATGTTTAAGATGACCCATTTCTTTTGAGTATGGCATTTGCAGTGCTACGATAGATAATTCACTTTGAGAAAATTGTATGCTTTTGTCCCAATGCCATGTTCAAAGAGTCCTTTACAACGTGCGTTTAAAAATTCAGCCAGTATCCAATGAGTTTCCTGTAAATTACTTGTGATCATGTAAAAATGAGACATGTAGTACAGAGAGAATCCCAGCATATGTTTTACATAAATGAAATTCAAATCACGGCTTTTACTATAGAGCCATAGAACTCAGACCCATGTATAAGTTTGGCAAGGTTCTCCGATAAGCCAATATTTATACCTATGTATTTACCTATTATTGTAATTTGAGTAAAACTCGGATAGATGCATGGCATATTCAGGGCAAACAAAAATTCTTTTGCAAGTGGCTACTATTTCTGTGTGTGTGGGTCTGCACGTGTGACTATGTAGAGTGCAGATGCTGGAGGCTGATATTAAGTATCCTCTGTCATTCTCCACCTTGTTTTTTGTTTTGTTTTGTTTGAGATGAGATTTTTCACTGAATCTGAACCTCAGTGATTCACTAGACTAGTTCACCAGCAAGCCTTAGTGATCCCTACCCCCAGGACAGGGGTTGGAGATGTGTACTGTGCTGTCAGGTTTTTTTTTTTTTTTTTTTTTTTTTTTGTCAGACACACATTTATATTTATTGGCCTTCACATATATGACAAGAGTCCATGAAATTGGGCAGGGGCCATTAAAAGGGATGTGTATAGGAGAAGGGTTCTAAATATGATAAACGTTTTTGTATGAAATAAAAATTCAATGCACAAACTTTGCAGCAGGCCCCTATAGTCATTAACAGTTGTAACACCTTTTCAATGTGGTAGCACCGGTGCCTCCTTAGCACTGTCAGTGAGCCCTGGGAATCTAAGCTTGGGACCTCATGCTTATAGAGGATGCACTTTACCCAGTAAGCCTCTTCCTGATCCAATAAAATACCTAAAATAATATTGCCCTCCAGCTCTTTAAATTCTTGGATTAAAGAATGACTTTATATTTTATTAAAATATAGAAAAATGATATGCATACTCAGAAGAAAAGAAAAACCAAATTTCTGTGTAGTTTGAGTAACCTGCCCATGTGGCTGAGTTCTCTATTACATGGACACTGAAAGGTGGCAAAGAAAGTTTTTTTTTCTTCTTTTAATGAAAACCAAATTCTTTATCTTCCCCTTGATATTTTTGTCAAATATATATATATATATATATATATATATGTGTGTGTGTGTGTGTGTATGAAGATCTACACACTCAAAGAAATTCAAGATTTTTAACTTTGAAAGACTTGTTCTAAAATTTATTTGGAAATGATGGGCTGTTTTCTGTGTAGGATATACTTATTAAATTTAAAACTTTTCTTCTCAAGATTTTCTTTACTTTTTACTCTATTCCAAGGAAAACAAATCCACAAGCCATATTCTTCATTTCAAATAGCCATGCTTTCCCTCTTTAAATATGTGTCTATTGTGGATGTGAGTAAATTGTGAATATTAATTGACTTTCCATTTATAACAAATAAATTTGCATAGTGAAGAAAACAATTTTCACTTGGCATATAGGAAAGACATTACCTATGCTTTATAAGCTAATATGTTATTTTCCTTCATTTGTTTATCTAATAAAAGGTACAAAAGTTGCTGTTTTTCTATTAAAAGCAAAACACTTCAGTTTACATAATCTGAGCTTGCAGAGGAGAAACAGAAAGGCAGCAGCAGCTGCTGCTTAGCAGGCACTGGTGCAGGCATGGAGCATGAGTGGGGCCCTTCAAAGCCAGGAGCCTGGACTCAAGTACATGGACTAAGTGATGAAGCTGGCCTTGATGGTTTCATCTGGGGAGCTGAGAGTTGATCAGATCACAAAGGTTTGGCTTAGATTTTGTATGGAAGAGAACACATAGGAACAGTGTTCTAGTTTGTCTTCCATTGCTGTGACAAAACACTCTAACTGACACCAACTTGGGGAGGAAAGGGTTTATTCAGCTTACATCTCCTGGGTCACAGTTCATCACTTAGAGAGCCCAAGGCTGGAACTCAGGGCAGGAACTTGGAGGCAGGAGCTGAAGCACAGGCCATGGAGGAGTGCTGCTTACTGGCTTGCTCCCCCGGCCCATGCCCAGCCTGCCCTCTTATAGGGTACACAACAACCTGCCCAGAGATGGTGCCATCCATAGTGGGCTGGGCCCTCCCAGATTGCCCAACAATCAAGACAATACTCCACAGACTTGGCCACAGGCCAGTCCAATGGAGCTAATTCCCCAGCTGAGGCTCCCCCAACCCAGGTGTGTCAAGTTGACACTAAAGCTATCCAGCATAGACAGCTACCCATTAAACAATGCAAAACAATTTGTTGTAATTTGGATGGTTTAAGTGTTCATTTCACATCATTCTTAAATAATTTTCATTAAAGACAAGAAATGTTCATTATGTCTTTGTCATTTTCAACCAGACACAGAATGTGTTGTTACTAGAATGTTCAAGGTATCATTGGGCAAGGTAGCACCCAGACCCTCCATAGCGAGAAGACCTAAGTACGGCTTTCAGCTTTTCTTCACAGGTCTTCCAGTTAGTTCTTTATTGCTGTGATAAAACAGTAACCAAAATGAACATGGAGAGAAAGGGTTCATCTGGCTTCCACTTCCATGTTCCAGTCCATCTTCCAGGGAAGTCAGGGCAAGGGCACAAGCAGGGTACCTAGAGGCAGGAACTGAAGCAGAGACCATAGAGGAACTCTGCTTACCAGCTTACTCATTTATCCTTCTTATATAGCTGAGGTCCACCTGCCCAAGGATTGACCCACCCACACCCACACCCATAACCAATAAAGAAAATACCTCACAGACAAGGCTGCAACCCAGTCCAATGGAGATGATTCCTCAAATGAAAGTCCTCCTTCCCATACGTTTCTAGTTTGTGTCAAATTTACAAAAACTAGCCAGCACAACCGATGTCTCTGGGAAGAACCCTTTGTCTAGCATTGGACCCTTAGACTTACAGAGTGCTCAACAAATGGCTATTGAATGCAATCTTATAATAAGTTAAAACAAGGATTTATTTAAATTACATATTTATTACATAATTAAGGCAAATATTAGGGGGTAGAGAGCAATGTATGAGAAACTGGAGGAGAAAAGCAGGTAAAGTAAATAATCCAGGTGATCACCTGATTCAATTCACAGCTGCTTGTGCCTTTAATTCAGAGCCATGCTTAAAACCACAGAAAACCATTTGTTGCCTGTTTATTTATTGCGTGACTCAACATGTTTATTTGTATACTGATATCTAGGTAATTTTCCTGTGTAATTCTAGGTATAGCCCTTATTTATGCATAACTGTTTCCCATATATGAGCAAAGAACTGAGGCAGAAGTAAATCCACATTTTCATTTGCTGTCAGTCATTATGAAGATGTGGTGATAAAAATGAATACATCGGGACTGAGGAGTGGGCTCAGTGGGTAAAGTGTTTATTTACAGTGCAAGCACGAGGGCCTGGGCTCAGATCAGCAGTACTCATGGGGTTTTGGTCAGGGAGATAAACACGTGAATGTATTCTCACGTGACCTGGTGAGCTCTAGGTCCAGTAAGAAACAAGAAAAAAAAGGGTGAAAAGAGACTGACTGAGGAAGAACCCCAACATTGACCATAGGCCTCTCACACATGCACACATTTACAGACATACACACTCACATAGAGCACACACACACACACACACACAATTTTGAAAAATGAATTCATTATAACTTAGGTCCTCAAAGAATTGTGTATGCTGTATGTATCAGCCCATTCATTGCTGGGAACCCAGGAAGGCTGGCCTTTGAATGAGAGGTGGATATGAAAGATTAGGAAAGGAAATCATAGACAAAAGGAGCAGGGTTAGCATGTGTGAGGGGGCCAGGAAGACACTGGAAAGAACAAAACAGTAGTGAATTTTGAGTGGGCATTTTAATATTTCAAGTGGAATAATAAAAAATAGAAAAATAATAGATTAATTTTCATATAGAAGTTACTGTGGAAAAATTATTGTCTCACATTTGCAAAAGACTTGGTTCTATCTCCAGCACCAACCAACCAACAAATAAATAATAAATACAAAATAAATAATAATGACAATTACAGCACCAAGTATTGCTCAGTAGAAGAAAAGGATAGTTTTGATTTTTAAAATGTGGACAGAATGGAAGTGCGGGTTGCAACTGTCATGATCTATTCTGAGCTCCTCTTTTGTAGATCTTAATGAATGTTTGGTGTTTGGTGTCTGTTCCCACCAATGCATAAACATAGAAGGATCGTATAAATGTGTCTGTGACCAGAATTTTCACAAAAGAAATAATACCTGTGTAGCAAAAGGTACGGTTATAACCATTATTGAAAAGGCCATTTCAGTTTTATTATTATTAGCTAATGGGGAAAAGTTGTTTCATATTGCATTTTAGCAAAAGATTTATTCCTAATTATATGAAATAACTGTATAATAATGGTAATCAATGGGGTTATTTTTCTTTTAAAAAATAATGTGCACTACATTTCCATTTGACTAAAACATTTATAATTTCTTTGTACTGGAAACCTCAAAACTGACCTCTCTGAATTTTTATATAAAGTATGTAATAAGTTATTATGAACTACAGTTGATCCACTGTCCTCTAGAACACTAGAACTTACTCCTTTGTATTTATATAAATATTAATCTAATTCAAAATGGTTTATAGAAATAGTTGTATAGAGTGTTAACGATGTATTATTTTGTGGTTGAAACAATTTGTCAGAAAGATGAAAAGTTTAGGCTCCAGACTGATACGCCAAAATACAAAGTATTTCCACTTATGGTCTTCTTTCAGTCAATGTGAGAAATTACTATAACCGTTGGAAAAAAAACATGAATTCATAAGGATTAGCATTAGAAGGAGAAGGTAATTTGAGAAGAGCCTTTTATAGTCTTAAGATAAAATCTTATTCTCAAATTAATACTTCTTCAAGTTGACAATACCATTTAAAAATCATAAATGATAGGTATGGGTGCTGGTCTTTTGTACCTAAGGATTTCAATGTTTATGCAGTTTTATTAAATAATGTAACTAGTATTGTTAGGTACAGAATATGATTAATAAGATGGCATCACACAAGGAAATTGGTTTCATATCATGGGTCTTGTGAGTGCAATGGTGCTAAGTGTATGTAAATTTGAATCTTACCACTGCACTGTCCAAGCAGTATGACCTTGAGGGAGTCATTAAATTCTTTGAGCCCCAGTTCTTCATCTGTAATGTATGGATACTAATATCTATTTTTGATGATTGCTGAAGAAATTGGAACCAATTGTAAAAGGATTAACATAGTGTCAGACAGATAATAAGCACTGAGAAATGTTAGAACTATTAAATGAAGGGTTTCATATAATCAAAGTACATGATATATGTGTATGACAATGTCATTAATCAGCCTATCATTTTGTATAATGAAAAAAGATGAATACAACTGAACAAAGGGCTCATCTACATTTGAGTTTAATTATTATTATCATCATTGTTACTCTCCAAGAACTCTACTTGCAGCTGAATTTCTTTTGGTTTTCATTAATATTTTAGTATTGTCAAGATTTGCATTATGATTTTATTTTTCAATGAGTATAAAATGGTATTAGTAGTACACAATAGACATCAAACTTTAAAATATATGTCCCATTCTGATTATAGATAAATTAGAAATTATGAAACTTTAAGTTAATAAATACCGAAATCTCATAATGAAAATAAAATGGGTCAGGATATATCTTTTTGATAGAACTGTTGATCAATTTGTGAGAAGCACTGGAGTCAGTATCTAGCTCAAGGAGGAAAAGGTTCAAAATAAGATAGTCTAAATTATATGGATATAGAAATAAGAACTCTTCAGTTCTTAATTTTTACTTCTTAGTCTTAAATAACAGTCACTCAGGTCCATTTAGTAAATGATCTCTCAGATATTTTGAGGGTTAAGAAACAGATTGGTATAGCATCTAAATACAGAGACTGAGAACAGTGAAACAGGGAACATTGCAAATTACCAAGGATATCTTTTTTTCAAATGCCTAATTTATGGACATGAATTAATCATTGTACTAGAAAACTTAGTTAAGAACTATAGATGTTTGGAAAAGTTTAACAGAAATCAAACATCATGAAGACTAAAAGATGTTAAAAATTTATAGATTGTTTTTACTATGGAAGAAACTGTATTAAGTAGAAATTCAAAATAATTTACAAATACCTTATTGCTTTTACTTTAGTTGAAATTGACTTTATTTTTGTATTTTATTACAATAATCCACAGGCTCTGAAGATCACGTTCTCTACATTGCTAATGACACTGATATCCTGGGTTTTATATATCCATTCAACTACAGTGGCGGTCATCAACAAATTTCTCATATTGAACATAATTCAAGGATAACAGGGATGGATGTATATTATCAAAGAAATATGATTATTTGGAGTACTCAGTTTAATCCAGGAGGAATTTTCTACAAAATGATCGATGGCAGAGGAAAAAGGCAAGCGAACAGTGGCTTGATTGTAAGTAAATAAAACCAAATGTCTGAAGGCCATTCCTTGTCATCTACCTTACTTGAAAAAAATAAAATGAAACAGAATATCTGAAGAATTAAGACAATCATCTTCCAAATATGCTTCCTATGTGTAAATAAAATATTTATCTTTATTTTTATAGATATTCATGTACTTTAAGTTCACAGTTTTATGTTTTAAAGCATTTGCCATAACTATTTAAAATTAGGATGAATAATACCTAATGTTTCTTGAACATTTTATATTTCATATATAAAATGCATATATTTATGAACAGAATAATTCTTGTCATAATGGGAGAATGGGAAAAACTGTTCATTTTAATGCATTAAGAAGTCATGTAACATTGGGGAAATTGTTTCAGTTTTCAGAATACCAGAAATACATTACTAGATAAGAGTCCACCTATTCCTTCCTTCTGATAACTGCGTTTTTGAAAGCATCCAAAACAGAGCAATGCTCCCTGCTGGTATATGATGGACATACTGATTATCGTGGTTATTTGTTGTGAGGAAAAATGAAGTAGAACTTTGTTTAGATTTGTAGTTTTAGATTCTTTTTCCTTTAAAGCATAGCAATTTTTTTTTTGTGTGTGTGTGTGTGTGTGTGTGTGTGTGTGTGTGTGTGTGTGTGTGTTTTGTATTTTGAAGTAATCTGGGAGGAAAAAGACAGATGAACACTTATTTTTCAGGAACCCAGCCTTATCCCACAACACCAAAAGTCAAGTGCATTCCCAGTGGGATGTAATTGAATGTTTATACTTGAAACATGTGATGTCTCTGCAGATTCTCACTGCTTTTTCAGTGTAATCTTTCATAAAGACTTAAACTACATAAGTGCATTTGGTATAATCTATAACACATGCTAATTTTTTATATTAATGTTTTAAAAGTTATTTCTGTTGGTCTCTTTATGGGTGTGTATCTGCAGAATTCAGAAGAGAAAGTTAGATCTTTGGAAATGGAGATACAAGTAGTAGTGAGCCATGCGACATGGATGTAGGTCCTCTGCAAGAACAGTTCAACCTCTGAGACATCTATCCAAACCCAATGTTGTTAACATTAGATATCAATCATGTGATTTTATAAAAGATAAATCACTAGGAAGAGGAATAAAATTAGCTATTTCAGAAACTGGAGAGATGGCTCAGTGGTTAAGAGTACCAGCTGCTCTTACAGAAGACCCAGGGTTTGAATCTCAGCACACACTTGGTGGCTAACAACTGTCTATAATTCCAGTTCCAGGGGAATCTGACACCTTCTTTTGATCTCCAGGAGCACTCTACAACATGGGTACACTTACACACATGCAGACAATACACTAATACAAACAAAAATAAAAATAATAAAGAAAATAGTTTTTAAAAATTAACTATTTGATTCGAATGGCCGGGATTCCTGCCCAGCCTTTACAGGGACTCCAGGAATTGGAACCAGAGTCCTCATAATTGTGCAAAGATAATTTTTCCCCCATAGGAAGTGCCCATGTATTGGCTAACAGGAAATTGTAAGTATGTATTCCTCTGGAAGCTTTAAACAATGAAATCCTCATATTTGCTAAGAGTTGAAAGCTAAAGAATGAATAATTAAACTGTAAATAAATATTTACAGGAGACATGTATAAATAACAATAGTTATTTATACATGATTACTTTTCTTTTTTTTTTTTGGTCTTTTTGAGACAGCTGTAGTCCCAGCTGTCCTGGAGCTTACTGTGTAGACCAGGCTGGCCTTGAACTCACCGAGATCCACCTGCCTCTGCCTCCTGAGTGCTAGGATTAAAGCCATGTGCCACCATACCTGGCTGATGTACTTTTCTCAGATACTGACTTTTGAGTGTTACTATAATCTTCCTTCCCTTCTCAAATTCCATTAATTAATGAAAAATTTGTAGCTTATGTGGGAAACTCTTTCTAATGAAGCTCTAGCTAAGTGCCCATTAATATGGAATAGTTTTAGAACTTTCAATCTGAGTAAAATAATACCGTTATCCTTAAATTTAACAATTTGGGCGCAGTCTTTGTTGTTGTTCCTTCCAATTTGTATGGATCCAAAACATTCATATATACATGCCACACACATACCAAAATCATGATATCTGAAAATCAACTGTAGGTTAATTCCAAAACATATTTAAGGATTCACATTTGACAGTAGAGTTGTATGCAGGTACAGAAAAAAAATATTACTTTAGATTTCTACATTACATAGCAAGTTGATGAGTAACATCAGGTATTATATTTCCTAAAAAAGAAAGAAAAAGAATTATTGTTTGCCTTACACATTTGTCCACAAATGAGGGACACCATATGTCATGGGGTTTTTTTGTTTTGTTTTGTTTTTCTGGGACTGTTATTTCACTTAGCTAATGGGTTCTAGTTCCCTCCATTTACCTGCAAAGTTCATGATGTCATATTTCTTTACTGCTGCATAGACTCCCATTGTGTTGATGTACCACTTTTCTTTATCCACTCGTGGGTTAAGGGACACTTGAGTTGCTTCCAGCTCTTCCCTATTGTGAGAGTGCTGCAATAAACATAGATGTGCATGCATCTATCTGATAGGATGAGTCTTGTGGGAATATACCCAGGAATGGTATGACTGGGTCAGGTAGTGGGCTCATTTTGAGTCTTTTAAGAGTTCTCCACACTGCTCTCCATAGGGGTTGTATGAGTTTGCATTCCCATCAGCAATGGATGAGTGTTCCCCTTTCCCCACAACCTCTCCAGCATTTGGTATCCTTTGTTTTCTTGATGATAACCAGTCTTACAGGAGTAAGATGAAATCTTAAAGTGGCTTTAATTTGCATTTCCTTAATTGTTAGAGATGTTGAACACTTTTTAAGACGTTTCTCAGTCATCTTCTTTTGTGAAGTCTCTGTTCAGTTCTTTACTCCCATCTTTTGAGTGAGTCATTTGTTTTCTTGCTTCTTTCTTTTTTGAGTACTTTATATATTCTAGATGTTAATGCTCTGTCAGATGCATCACAGCTGAAGCTTTCTTCCCACTCTGTGGGATTTCTCTTCACTCCTTTGATTGTTTCTTTCACTGTACAGAAGCTTTTGAGTTTACTAAGCTCCCACTTGTCTATTGTTGAGCTTGTTTCCTGCCCAGCTGCTGTCTAATTTAGAAAGTCTTTTCCTATGTTTATGTCTTGTAGATTACTGCCAATGTTTTCTTCTATCATTTTTATATAATGAAAAATATGTTTTTCTAACCCAAATCATAATATCTCTGTATGAAAACCTGCTTCTTAGTAGTACAGTTTCTTCAGGTTTTCCTGATAATCTTCTAAATGTGTAGATGTATATAAATGGACACTCACTCATCTATATGTTTTTGTACATACATGTATGCATACATAAAATGGATATATAACATCTCTGTGTATATGTATTTATAGGGTGTTTTGGAGACAACTATAATCACCACTGTTATACCAATACAGACTCATATGACATTTTGAATATGAACAGACATATGTCAGATATAATGTATTTGATTTCTCCCAATTTTGGTATTTATGGCAAATACAGTTAATGAAATTCTTGAAGAAATCCTCAGCATGTTTACAAATGGATTCTGTGGGTTGGACAGCAAGCATGAGAATACAATGATTGTTCTTTTGATGAAATGAATACAAGTATAATTTTATCAAATTTGGGGTTATTTTCCATTGGCTTAAATTGGGCCATTTTAATTTAATGTGGATGTAGACTATGACAGCTATTCTTAACTAGGACTGATTCTTTGTAAGAGTAGATTTTGTGAAATTTTAGAACAAAACTGATGTTACATTGTCAATTAACAGAAAATAGAAACTTTCTTCTTCATGTTTGAGTTACATATTTTCCATTTGTATAGAAAACATGACTGAAGAAGATGGACAGTCTCCTAGGTGAAACTGTTGATGGATTAATTGAACATTAGAAATATGGGAATTCTGCCCCCAGTGCAGCAACGGAACTGTCCATTATGAGATAACTTATAATTATACATTTTGTGGTGTGACTCTCTCAAGCATTTAATTACAATGATATCACTAATTGCTCTAGTATATTATTAAAATGGGTGTTGATAATGAATTATGACATTATTTTACCCTGAGTTCTGCTTTTCTTCACCAACCTACCAAAAGCACTCTTCAGTGTATCCTTTCTTATCATCTCTCTCACATACACATTGCTTGAGAGAGGTAATTAAATATTTGTTTTCATAGAATTATCTGAAAAGATAGTTAATTTTAATAAGAAGGGCCAACCTTTTCTATTTGTAGGTATATACCAATTTGAAAAACATCAAAAATTAATAATATACATTTTGACATTACTGCTATACTGCACTAACTGAATTATCTTAAAATATATTGCGAGTTTCAAGCACTATATTGAAAGAGGTGTAGATAAACAGCCTTATCTAGTTCCTGATTTTAATTGGAGTTCTTCCAGTTTTTCTGCATTTAGAATCATGCTGGTTGTGGCTTTGTTTTATATAGCTTTAATTGTATTGAGGTATGTTCCATTCAGTCCAATTCCCTCTGTGAATTTTAACATGAATGCATGTTGGATTTTGTCAAAGGCCTTTTCTACATCTCTTGAGAAGATCATGTGACTTATGTATATTGAACCATCCCTAATATTTCTGGAATAAAGCCAATTGGCTTTTATTCGTGTCATTTGCTATAATAAAGTTCTTGAGATTTAAAAAATATATATATTGCTAACTATATAACTTTAGACCAGCATTTTTTAGTTCTAATGCTTGAACTCCTGTTTTGTAAGTCTTTTCTGTTTTAAAACAAATGTGTCCTGTGACATACCACTAGTGTGCTGAAGCTAGGATTACAACAGATACCACACAACACATGCAATACAGATTTGAAAATCAAAGTAATAAGTTCCAATTTTGTTGCAATCAAGCTGTCAGTTTTTCTGTAAGACTTAATGGCTTCATTCATTTGGCTAAGGTATCCCTGTGTAAAAGATGCCTCAGGACGCTGAATGTAACTTTGTACTTGAAAATCTTATCGGGAAAAAGACCATTTTTTTTCTTGAGCAGTTAGTTAAATCTTTTCTTCCGTTTGCTTGATAATGTGGCCTGCCCTTGGTAGTCGGCACAGCCGCCACGGCTGCTCTCTCTGAAACATCACATTTTACTATGTGTGTAGTTCACTGACCTGTCTGCTGAGCCAGCCTAAGGAACGAATGGAGTTTGAAATTTTTTCTTTTTTCTTTCCAATATGGCATGTGCTGTGATTTACTTTCTTTTGTTTCGTTTTGTTGCTGGCTTTTTAGAGTCAAGTGATTTAAGCTAAATTGTTCTGTATTTCCAAATCATTATTTCCTGACTCTAAGTGGTAGCTTTCATATTCTGGTTTCTGACTTTTTTATTTACCTGACAGAGTTGATGTTTCCCCCTAAATAGTCTGATTATAATATTAAAATCCAACAAGGAGGGCTGGAGAGATGGCCTAGCGGTTAAGAGCGCCGACCGCTCTTGCAGAGGACCTGGGTTCGATCCCCAGCACCCACATGGCGGCAGAGAACCGTCTGAAACTCCAGTTCCAGGAGAACTCCAGTTCCGGGGGAATCTGACACCCTCTTCTGACCTCCGCGGCNCCGCTCTTGCAGAGGACCTGGGTTCGATCCCCAGCACCCACATGGTGGCAGAGAACCGTCTGAAACTCCAGTTCCAGGAGAACTCCAGTTCCGGGGGAATCTGACACCCTCTTCTGACCTCCGCGGCATTGCACGACATGGGTGCACAAACTTGCATGCAGACAGTACATTCATACACATTCAGAAATAAATAAAAGTAAAAAAAAAATTAAAAAAAAAATCCAACAAGGAGTTCCATCTTTCAGTCTCCAGTCACCTATTCAGTATGAGTCCATTGTATATGGTAATATAATTCACAATCCTGGTCTTTGTAATAATGAGAAATTTCTTCTTCCTACTGTCCCTCCTTTTCCTCTCTCTCCTCCTCATTCTCCTCTTCCTCCTACTTTTTCTCCTCTTCCTCACCCTCTTCTTTGTCCCTCTCCCCTTTCTCTTCCTTCTTTTCTTCTCTCTCTCTTCCTTCTACAAACTTCACTTCAGTTTGAAGTTCAGTGAATATTCAGTATGCTATGAATCACTGGATGAACAGTCAGCAACATGCTTACTTTGCCACCATCAGTCCCTGGGAATTAATCTTGTTACTGATAAAATCATCACTTTAGTTTGAATTAATTAGATGTGACTATCTTTGACTCAATATTCTGTTTTAAAAGTTGCTGGAATAATAGAAGATATTCCTTGATGCAGAAACCAGAGAATAAATGTAAAAATTCAGTTTAATTTTCAGTGACCCAGGTTTGGGCACATTAAATGGCAGGATAAGCAGCCCCCTTTTTAAGGATAAATGAAGATATTAACTTAGAAAACTAGTAATTTATATGAAATAAGTCACATTTTGGCAGTTAGATTTATTAAGACAGGAATTCATTCAAGTGAATATGTTGATGTCTAATAAGGTAAAAGTTTGTATTTCCCTGTGATCAAGCCTCATAAGCAGCATCACGTTTTTCCAGAATAAATGCTTGTCTTATTTATGTTACAAAGTGATAAATATTCTACAACAGATGCTAAACATCTTCTAATGGCAATTTTACCCACCATATTTTATGTTTGTAAGATCGTGATCTATACTGACAGCACATGACATTTGCTAAACTGAGAAAACACAGCTAATTTATGTGATGCTGGAGTATTCGAAAATTACCTTTTGTTTGTCAGGGACAAATCTTTATATTTAACCATCTACAATTATTATTTATTTGACATTTCTAGAGAACACTGTAATTCAGAGACTTACATTTAATTCATATAGCTTTGAAATAATTTCTTGGTATTAGAAGAGTATGTACTAATAGAACTGAGACCCAAGTATAATAAAAAATATGATTCCATTTCTGATAACAAAGATCATTAGAAATTGTACAGTGTGTCCTGTGCCTCAAGCCTGTAATCCCTGCTAATTGATAGGCTGTGGTAAGAGAATCTTAAATTCACAGCCTGCTTGGGCTACAATCCTAGTTCAAGGCCAGCTTGAGAAACTTACTGAAGACCTGATACCATTTTTTAAATACAGAAATGTCTAAGAGTTTATCTCAGTGACAAGATATCTGACTAATGTCTTTGCTTCCCTTGGTCTGGTACCCCAGTACTACAACTATATTACTTCCAGGCCCCATGTTTTATTAAAGGCATACTTCCTTTCTATGAATCCTAGTTGTCAGCAGCAGATGATTACTTGTAATCACTACCCTTTGACTCCTTGTTTTTTCTTTGATTTGGCTAATTACCTGTGTTTATCATTAAACCATACAAGGAACTATCATGTGTTAAGACACTGTTTCTACTGGTTTCCAGATCCAAATGGTGCATTTACAGATCAGCTACATGTTTGGTTATAACCATCAGCAAATAACCCTAGGAATTCTTGAGAATCTCTTTTTTTCTTCTCTTTATGCATACTATTCCTAACTTTCTCAAGTTAATTATATTTACTTCCAGTTCAAAGAGAGCAAGTTCATTGAAGGTCTCACAACGCATTTTCCCAATGCTTTCCATGAACTCTTTTTTTATTTTATTTTTTGGGGGGGGCCTCCCTGTAGCTCCAGCTGTCCTGGAACTCAATATGTAGACCAGGCTGGCTTTGAACTCACAAAGATCCACCTGCCTCTGCTGGGATTAAAGTCGTAAGCTACCATGCCCAGCTGAACTCTTTTTTTAAGTTATAGTTTTATTGAATTTTCATTAATTTCATACATCATAGTCATATGTAGCACCCCCTTTCCTCTCTGCACTCCCCTTTATCTCACAAAACCTCTGTTCAGAAGATATTAACTAAAATATCCAAGCTATCAGACAGTCATTACAATCTTCCAGGAAAGATGTTAAAATGTAATAGCTCTCTAAATTTGTCTGTTTGAATTACTTTTTTTCATTTTTAAAGCAAATTGTATGTGACAAAGCTACAGAGAAATCTGGACTTCCTCACTTGGCTGAAAGTGTGCATTGTCTAAGTCTTGCATAAGGATTTTCTCACACTTTTTGTGTATTCAAGCTAAACATATGTATACCTTAGGACTCAACAATTTTCTTTCTGGGTAAATATTCAGAAAAACTGAATGTGTCCATTGATTGCCTTGTATAAGAATATTCCTCATGTTATTGTAATGAACTAAAATTGTAAATAGTGAGAATGGGCATAATTGGCTGAATGTTCAACAAATCAGCACATATTCATAAGATGACGTTCTCCATAGAGATAAAGAGCATCACTAATCAATACACTGAACAATTTGAGTACATTTCACACATGGTGTTAAACGGCAGTCATGAAGTGAAGGGTGTGATTCTTCTTAAATGGATATATTGGGATAAATTGGATGGAATCAACCTGCAATGGTTGACAATAAATTAATTTCTGAAATCCATGCAGTAATACCTAGAAAGTGTCCTATGGCTCCCCCATAATTCCAATGTCTGCACACAGTAAGCATCACTAATTTCTCTTCGAAAATACTGTGGTATATTGTTGTTTTTTTCTTTCTTCTAGTGTCCTGAATTTAAAAGGCCCCGAGACATTGCAGTTGACTGGGTTGCAGGTAATATCTATTGGACAGATCATTCTAGAATGCACTGGTTCAGTTACTACACTACTCACTGGACCAGTCTGAGGTACTCCATCAATGTAGGACAGCTGAACGGCCCCAACTGCACCAGACTCTTGACCAACATGGCCGGTGAGCCCTATGCTATCGCTGTAAATCCTAAAAGAGGGTAAGTGATGGCTTGGTATTCCTGTTTCTTAATACCATAAAAGCATCCGTTTTCAGAGATTCTGCTCTATAGTTTTTGTTCAGCATGTAACAGATTCATGAGCTCTGACATCTATGTACTTTCTCTCATAGAAGTGTGTCCTTCCTTTCTCACTGGATGTTGACATGAAATAAATTTATGAAAGTTTTTAGGCTTTTAAAAAATATTTTATTTATTATTTTGTTGTATGTGTATGTGTATTGCCTGCATGTGTGTGAGTGCACCCATGCGGTGCAAAGACTACAGAGTTCAGAAGAGGATCCCATAGAACTAGAGTTATATCCAGTCGCTAGCTGCCATGTGGGTGCTGGCCCAGTCCTCTGCAAGACCAGTCAATGCTCTTAACTGCAGAGTCCCATGAAAGTTTTTTAGATTATGCATTGAGTACTTATTTGAGCATCTCTTTTCATGTCTCTGTGTGTTTATATGTGTGAACTGCAAATCAACAGAACTGACATGATGAATACATGAGTCCTATTAAACAGCAATTGAATTTTCCGAATTTTAAGCACATTAAAGATAGCGTTTGGCTTTTTGTGATGATAAAATGAGTGCCTATGTGCAATTTTAAATTTGTTTAAATTTTAACAATTTAATCTAAAGACATCTATTCTTCCTTTCTTTTAGTTTTCTTTCATTTACTTCCAGCTGGCCTGAAGCTCAGTCTGTAGACCAGGCTGGCCTTGAACTCACAGAGATCCACCTGCCTCTGCCTCCTGAGTGCTGGGATTAAAGGTGTTTGCCATCACTCCTGGCCTAAGATGGTTCTTAGCCACCATATGGTTGCTGGGAATCGAGCCAGGGTCCTCTGCAAGAGCAGTCACTGCTCTTAACCACTGAACCATCTCTCCAGCCCTAACATAACATTCTTATTTATTCTTTGAAAATACATGTACACAACACGTTTGGTCATCTCCTACCCCTCTCTCCCTTTCCATCTCCTTTCAAACCTGTCCCAAACAAGTACTCTACCTAACCTCATGTCCTCTACATTATACTTTATTTTTACAACCCACTGAGTTAGTGCACTGTCCAAAATAAAATGAATATTCTATCATGACAAGAAGATAATTTCAAGTGATGGAAATAGTTTTCTTTTGAGGTTTTAATGGAATTTTCATAACTAATGTTTCCATTTCATACATTAAGTTATGATGAATATTATTAAGTAATGATTCTCAAATTTTAGTACATTTAGAGAAGAACATTTATTTACAATATTGATTACCAAGACTCCCTGTTGGAGTAGCCCTTCTGTATCTTTTGAATTGAGTCAGGAATCTCCTTAATGAAGAGACTCTGGGTGTCCCTGATACAAGTGATCTGAGGAGACAAAAATAGAGAAACTGAGACAGTTGCTGCCACAGCATCAAGAGGATAATCTTGACTTACTCTCTTCAGGATGATGTACTGGACTGTAATTGGGGACCACTCTCACATAGAGGAAGCAGCCATGGATGGTACTCTGAGAAGGATTTTAGTACAAAAGAACTTGCAAAGACCCACAGGTATGATGTGTTTTTGTACATACTAATATGTGAAGCAGAATGTTAGCTAATCATATTCATGTCAGCAATGCTTTCTACTCTGAGTGGTGATATAATCACTTTTATATATGGATAAAATAATAATAAGATATTATAGAAGTCGTTACCATTTCAGGCTCTTGAAATTGGGCTATTATGATATGGCCATATGTGTTACTGGGTGTTATTTGAGAATTGTCCTGAGTTTTAAGCCTTTTGACAGTTAATAGCAATATGTGAAGTAATTTTTATAAGTACATGGTAATGTCATTGTGTATATGATAATATATTTTAGGGGACATCAAGAGCAATAGACAGAGAAGTAGCAAAATCTGAATAGGTTCTATAAAAGGCAGGTTCATGGTATCTTAGCTGTTTATTCAGAAGTATTTGCTGTGGGCTTCATCTCCCTTCCAGATCTCATCTACCAGTCCTGATGCTCTGCTGTCTCAGGACCACAAAGACTCAGGTCCTGGTCTCTCCAGATGTTTACCTGCTCCCCCTTCTGAATGCCCGGTTGTAGGATTCTGTTCACCCACCCTGTGTCTTCACCCCAGCTAACAGAAGCAGTGTCCAATGTGCTATTCATACTTTATAATCTCTGTAGTGTTAGCTTTATATTTGGCACTTTTTCCATTGACTTTTATTTTATCTAAAATCTTGCATATGACTAGATTGTTTTAATTCTTTATTGGAGAGAGAGGTTTGAGGATTCAGCCAATCTACATAAGGTGTCTTGTCATGTGCCAGATGATTCCAAGCACTGAAGAGAATTTTCCTACTTCGTGAAGCAAATTCCAGCCCTTGTTAAGCTTTGCCATAGTAAAAGATTCCATATTTACATAAAGTCACACAGCATATATGGATACTATATAGAAAATAACATCATAATAAAGGACGGAACTTTATTAGAGATACTACTTTATTATCATTCTCAGAGAACTCCCCTGTAGGAAGTTGCTTTTTAAGAATAAAATAATGGGGGCTGGAGAGATGGCCTAGAGGTTAAGAGAGCCGGCTGCTCTTGCAGAGGACCGGGGTTCAATCCCCAGCACCCACATGGAGGCTGAGAACTGTCTTTAACATCCGTCACCCTCTTCTAACCTCTGCGGCACTGCATGACATAGGTGCACAAACCTGCATGCAGACAGTACATTCATACACATACGAAAATAAATAAATAAATAAATAAATAAATAAATAAATAAATAAATAAATAAAAGAAAATAGTGAGAGACAGCCATCTGTGTTAAATATTTTGTTAATGTTGCAAACACCTCAGAGGAATAATTTCAAGGAGAGGTTTTTTTTCTGGCTTGGGATATCTAAAGCTTGCTGACCTGATGCTTTGGAGTGAAGTGACGTAGAATAGCATGCAGCTCAGTGTGTTGCAGACACTGCTCACTCATGGCAGCAAGGTGGATGAGAGGAGGCCATGGCCAAGGGCCAGGTCTAACCTTCAAACTCATGCCTCCAGCGAGGTCTGTGATTGGCAAATTTCCATGACCTTCTCAGCACCACATTCTGGGGACCAAGATTTCATGTGTGCAGCATTTTGTGTGGAAAGCATAATACCAACCGTGTGAGTATGTGAGAACAGAGCATCCCATGCAGTTAGGATGGTAAATTCTGCTTAGGAAATGAGCTTAGCATGTGTCAAGACAGGAAAAAAGACAGTTTGCCTGGAATCACATAAGCAATTCAGGAGAGTGTGAGTGTGAGATGGCAAGGTAGCTAGGATCTTTAAATACCCTGGTGAGGGCTAAGTTCTGATTGGTCCACCTTGAAGGGAAGCTATTGGAGGCCAGAGACAGTAAGCAGAAAAATTTGCTCCAACATGAGTATCATCTTTTTATTTTAAAATATTTTATTTGCATATATTAATTATACATAATAATGGATTTTATTATGACATTTTCACATACAATAATGATGTACTTAAAAATACTTAAAACCATGTACATCCCTAGTACCCACTTTTCCTCCTCACACTCCTCTAATTCCCCTTTTCCCAACTAGTTCCCCTTCTACTTTCATGTCATGTATATGTGAGAGAGGGAGAGAGGGAGAGAGGGAGGGAGGGAGAAAGAGAGAGAAAGACACAGAGAGAGAGAGAGAGAGAGAGAGAGAGAGAGAGAGAGAGAGAGAGAGAGAGAGAGAGAGAGAGAGAGAGACTGTTTTATGAGATTCATTTACAGGAGCATGGCATCATACCAGTAGCTATACCACTGGAGGGAAAAACTCTCAAGTGCTTGTAAATAAAAAAATTAATTTTAACTAATTTATATGTATAGAAAAAGAATGAAATTATTTTTAAACTTAATTTTAAAATTAATTTTAAAAATTAAAATTATTTTTCTGTCAGTTCCTGGCATAGGCTTTGGAACTAAATTCTATGTTATGCAAGGGCATTAGCTTTTCATGTGCCTTGGTTGGCCTTTGTGATGGAAGAAACTTTTCCAGTAAGTCTGAAACAATTATCAGGGGAAGTCTACGCCAAGCCCCAAGTGGTTAAAGCTGCAGTTAGAAGTTGCCCAGTTATAGTACAGGGAATCTGGGCATGCGGCACGGTTCCTCCAACAGTGCACCTTGTAAGTCTTCTACCAATTCCAAAGCCAAGGCTACAGGTAATTTAATGAAAAATATGACACTGTTGAAAAGTTTATATTGAAGACTGCTTTTAAAAAAGTCAGATATGCTAATAGGAAAGTATAGTTTTTGCAAAATGTGAAGATTATTTTGTGTTTTATATTTTAGAGTTCAGAGATAAGCAATATCATCTCTAGTAGAGAAAAATTATGTGAAAGGTGCAACTTGAAGAAGTGTTTGAAGGATGAGCAGGCATTTGAAAGGTGGAAAGATTATCAGTTGTGAAGACAGGTTTATAAACTATTCTTTCATTTCCAGCATATACAGTTTTGAATTCCAAGGATCATTGATTAGTTGTGAGTCTATGAATGAATTTTTATCTATGATATCAGTGTTATCACTAGCAAAACAAGCAATGGTGGTAAATATATGAAGACATTGCTCCATATATTAATTGAGGTAGACCACCAAGCCACAGTATATGGAGCATATTCTCCATTTCCAGAATTTTCAGAATGACCAAAAGAAGACATGATGTATGGTATAACAAGATCTAGAAACAAAGTCTCTCAAATATGGATGTGAATGAACACTATTTGTTAATGAATAATAAATTATAATGCAATTTTGACTTATTATTTGAATAACAGGTTTTTAATAATTTTGCTTTGCCAGCAGTGGTTCCAATGTTGTGAATGGACACAGATAGAGCCTGAGAAATAGGTGTCTTGATGAGACAAAAAAATAAGATGACAGGGAGATAAAGGAAAGAATGTTTATGGAAAATAAAGCACAGTTTGCACAGTTGCACTTGTTGACTGTTTATGAGAACTGAGGAAGAAATACAGAAGAGTTGACACATCAAAACCATATATTTTCTTCCTTCTTTATTTTTCCTTGTTATTTAAAATACTGAATATTCACTATATGTCATGTACTGTTATTAACAGGAAAGACAGATCCTTGCACTCATACAACTTACATTCTCAAATGAAACAAGATGGTGTGCACATGTGCAAATGGTGCTGATGTTGGCAGTGATGCACAGGCGTCACTCTAACTTCAGTAGGAAGCAGAGTCTTTGGAAGAATGCATTAAGATTGGTCACTAGACTATGACAAGGATGAGAGTGGGGAGGGATTTCACAATGAAAATGAGAGTATTGTTTTTTTTTTTTTGTCTTTTTTTGAGACAGGGTCTCCCTGTAGCCCCAGCTGTCCTGGAACTCACTCTGTAGACCAGGCTGGCCTTGAACTCACAAAGATCCGCCTGTCTCTGCCTCCCAAGTGCTAGGATTTAAGGCGTGCGCCACCACGCCCGGCTGAGAGTATTGTTAAAGGGTCCTGAGGTAAGGAATATGGTTGAAAGAAAATTAAGGGCAAAGTAAACAAGTTCCAAACTGACCTAGATTAGATAAGGAGTAGGGCACAGCACCTTCAGCCTTAGAGGCCTTGGCAGGCACCATTTATTCTCTTTCTTGTTGTTGTTAATTAGGGTAAAAAGCGTAGGAGAAGAGTTATATGTTCTATGGACAGAAAGACCACAGTATGTGGAGGTTCTGAAGAATTCAAGCCTCAGTGCAGGATAGACAGCCTGGAGGGACCACTGATGCTTTTTAAGCAGGAACAAGATCTGGTTGGATACCCATAGGCAGAAGATGGGAGATTGTGTAACCTATGCACACTGTATATATATGTTTTCTCTGCTTAGCAGTTTTGCTTTGAAACATTATGTCACACTTACAGAAATAGACTTTCAGAGTTATTTGTTCAGTCATTATGATATTTGTTGAGTTCCCAGTGAGTAGCAGGTATGACTCTGCTACATTTACAACTAGCAGATCACAGAAGATTAAGAAGCATGCCTCCCAAATTAATATTTTAAAAGTAGATTACAAAGCAACTCTTATGTGTGTAACATCATGAAAAAGACAGTAAAAATATACTAAGAAGTAATTAATAATGGTGGGGGTAGGATATGACATTTTTAGGGCACTAAAGTTCCTTTCACAGAACACAGCACTGCAGCAAGGGGTGAGAAGCTATTCAGCCGCAGATGAACACTGCAGATGTGGATGACACCGACCACGTTACGAGGGTAGAGAGAGCTCACAGAGAGTGAATCTTGCAGTGCAGGAACTCAGCGGAACTAGAAAGTTGCTACTGGGAGTCAGCGACAGAAACAGATCTTTGCAGCAGCTGGTGTTATTAAGAAGGAGAAGAAACGGAGAAAGGAGGTGAAAAGAGCAGACCGCTTTAGAAAGTCAAAATTTAAAGTGAAGATTTCAAAGGAACTGAAACATAGTAGTTTAGATTTCAGGGTCATTAGGGCACAATAAAAGTGTCTCTAAAGGTTTTGTACACAGTGCCAGGCCTAGAGTACACTTGACAGAAGTTTCTTCTGTGAAGCACAAACATTCCACTTATAAAACGCGGGATTGAGACATCACTGAGAGCATCCTGAGAAAGCTTGTGACCACCATTTTTGTTCATTTGTAAAATGAACATGATAATTTATTTCACATATAATTTCTAATTCTTGTAGATCATATGTGAAGCTCTTTGTATATCCGAGAGGCATGAGAACCTGAAAATGTCTCCTTTATTCTGTGTAAAACTGCATCAAATCGTTCTATTACAGTGTTGTGTAATATGTAAACTGTATTACTAGATATAAAATAAAGTAGGATTTAAAAATATAAAATTAGAATGCTATGTATTTTGTAAATCTTTGAATAGGTATCCTTTACAGTGTGCACCACAATTAACTAATACTAATAATTTTGTCCACATTAAAAATTATAATTTGGCATAATTTGTTAGTTTGTTTTACATACCAGTTAAAATTCTGCACATTGAAGAAATTCAAAAATCACAATTGCAATTTGCTAACTTTACTTCATGGCCACCTCCTCAGTAACTTTATTTTTATTGACATTTAATATTTGTATGTTTATAAGAAACATTAACCTATATGATCTTACTTTTAAGTACAATCTTAAAATATGATGTCACCCAAGTTAAGAATGGAATAGTCATGGTGGTGCATACCTTAAATATCAGCACTCAGGATGCAGAGGCAGGTGGATGTCTGTAAATTTAAGCCAGCTAGGTCTACATTGTGAGTTCCAGGCCAGGTGGGATTAAAGAGAGGCCCTATCTCAAAAAGACCAAAGGGAAAAAAAGAAAAAGAATAGTGATGAAGAGGATGAACAGGGCTTGATAGGATGGAAAAAAAAACGTGAGTTTGTGCCAACTGGACAATGAAATGTGTTGATGGAAGGGAAAAGTTGGGGGGTGTCTTAAGACACAACAGGGTCAGTGACTCATCATGATTCACTGCGTTATTCAAATGTCAGAACAGTGAAATTCAGATGAATGACTTAGTGCTGGAAGGGTGGTTTTATATTAAATTGAGCAGAAACATCTATGACTATTTCCATGCCAAATGTTCTGATATACAAATGAGCCAAAGCAGATCTCAGGAGATATTTAGGAACTGATGGATAATTTATTTTTCATAAATAGCACACTAATAGAAACAGGTAATTACTACTGTCAGTCACTATTCTGTGTTTTCCACACTTGTACAAGTGAGGATATGCACTTATAAGGATATATCCTCTGACATACATTTGCACGGAAGTATCTTAACCCCTTTAAATCACAAGTTGTATTTTAGACTCCTTTCTACCAATTTTCTCTCTGTTTCACGGCGAATATAAATACTTTTCTAACTACAAGATTAGATATCACATTAAAATGAGGATTAACATAATGTTTCTTTGTTTTTCAAGTATAATTTTTTGTTCTTTGTGCTATGATATTTAGAGAATGTTACTTTTCTTTTATCCATTAATGGATAAGTGACTGCCATATTGAACAACTAATTATATCTTATACTTCACAAGGGCACAGATGATGTCAACCAGAAGAACAATAAAAATAAATTTGTCCTTGCTTCTATCCATATATGTAATCTCTGTGTTTCCTAAAGTTAGAATTCTACCATCTATTCAAACAGGGTACCAACAACACCTCCATTTCAAAGTTGCCCAAATAATAATTAGACCACATCAGTTTTCTAACATATTAGAAATACCCACTAGCTCCCTACATTCTTGGCAGTCCATTGCTTGTTTTTAATGATTCAGAGTATCATTAAAGTTCTTTAGGTTATATTCTAATGACCAGGACTGTAAATTACTTAAAGCAAAAATATTATCAATATTCTTATTATACTCATGACATCATATTAGAGTGCTTATAATTAGCCTGGGCTTCAAAACAATTATGTGTTGAATCAAGAAACAGATGAATGCCAACTAATTTAAGATTCTGGTCAATTGAAAAGTATCAATGCCATACTAATTTTTAATCAGGCAATATAGCCAACACAAGAAGCATAATTTATCTTAATTTTCAGGCTATTTAGTAGACCTTTACTAGCAAGCTCCCTAACAGTGGGAACATGCTGTCCTTTCTTTCTTACTCTGTGACATATACATGGTGATGATACCAGGAAGGTGCCTGTGGATCTGTGTTGGATCATTAACTAAAATGTCAGACCAAGGACACTTTCTGGAAATTTGGTTTTTAGTAGGATAGTATGTAAAATTATTTGAGATTGATTTGAGTGCCTTATCCATCGATAAATAGAAGCATATGTTACCTCCATCACCTCCAAATTTGGACAGTTACAAAGAGGATAAGAACAGTGTAATGGCTCTTGGACTTGGCATAATCGTTTGGTTTATTAAGTAAATATTTTGTCTTAACAAACAAAAATTCTCTAATTAATAGAATGAATACATGTTTCAGGACTATTTTACTCCTTCTTGATCCAATTTTACTATCACAGTTATAAATATATGTGCATGAAAATTAAGTCTCAGTGTGCAGAGACATAAACATTAAGGCATCTTGGAATCTAAATCTTTAAATAGATAATCTAAATTAAATATGTGTAACAGCTTTCCAAAAGAAATGTGATACAGTGGTAAATAATTCCAGGTTAAATCAGGTAAAGTACAGTCCATATTTACTATTAGTTGCTATGTTACTGCTTTTGACTCCCTGACAGTAGGTTCTAGATAGTCCCTTTGCCACTTCCTTGTGTGTATGTACATGCACAAGTGTGTGTGTGTGTGTGTGTGTCCACTTGCAGAGGTCAGAGGTTGATATCAGGAAGTCTTTCTCAATCAATTCCCCACCTTATTTTTGGACGTAACGTTGCCTCCCGCAGTACTAGTATTTCAGGAACGCTCTGACACATGTGACTTTATTTTAATGTGGATGCTGAGGATCTGAACTCAGGGGCTCCTGTTTACAAGGCAAGTGCTTTGCCCACTGAACCATCTCCCCAAATCTTCTTTCTCTATTTCTTTAAATAAGTGATTGAAATTTATCTAACTCTCTAAGTCTTCTCTGCTAAATATTGCATTGTTTCTATGGTGATTTCTTGCAACAATCTTTTTTCTCTGTTTTATTTTTCTTTTGTGAATCTATAATGGAAATGGAGAAATACTTGGAGGATTGTTGAAACTTTCACAGTTAAATACATTTAAAAAGTCACTAAAGCATAGTGATAGTCTTGGCCTTGTGGGAGATGCAGAGAGAATGAAGATAAGTCGGTCTGTTTTCTGCATCACAACTAACTGAGCTCATGTGTCTATAAAACCATTCAAATATGATTCTGGTATTCTTGATTGAAATAAATACAGAATTTCATCTTAAATTTTCAATACTTCTTCTTACTTGATTTTATATATTTGTCATTTCCAGTTCTAGTAAGAGTTTCTTGAGTTTTCTTTCACTGTGTTATTGGCACTTTATTAAAGACAAAAAGGAGATATTTTAACGACAGATATAAAACTTGTTCTTTCTTATAAACTTGACTTTCATTGCTTCTACAAGATAAGTTAGTTGATTCCTTTATTAACTTTTTAATTTAAAGGACTATTTCTTTTATTAAAAGGCTTAAGGAAAAAGCACAGTCATTGATTTATGGATTTTTATAATATAAATCCCATTCATCTAAAACCTTTATTCTAGAATTTCTAGTCAGACATAGTTTCATCCAATAACGCTCTATGTGACACAGCCTGATAAAGACGTGGATCTTCTAGGCAAGCCCAGATCCATGGTACAGGCTGTGGCACCTCTTGGAATTTCCCAGTGCTGACAAATCTGAGAATTATTGTGTTCTTCTTTTCCATGATTAGCAAATTTAATATTTCTAAATACAAAGCCAGTTTAATTAGGAAGTGATTTTGTTTTATTTACTACTTTATTCCATTAAAGTCATAAAGGCACAAGAAAAGTATTTGAACCTTTCTTTAACAACTGTCTTGACCTAAAACCAATTGCAGGAATTTGGATCATGTTGGAGGATTGCACAGAAGCAAAAACAGCTCCACACACAGCAATTCAACCATTGAGCAGAACAGTGGAGCACCAGCTGCCTGTTCTAACTGTCCAACCATTTCGTAGAGAGTAGCTGGGCATTGCATATCTCTGTATTTTACTTGAGAAACAATATTTATATTTAGACTGGAATTAAATAATTAATTGAAGAATTATTCACAAGTTACTTTCAACACAACTGTTTTGTCTTTCCTTTTCTGTCCTGACTGTTAAGTTTTGGTCCACCTGCAGAATAATACAAGTTTAAAACAAATCCACTACCTTTTATTCTGTGACCTCAATGCTGAGGTGTACCCAAACTCTGTAACATTAATCTGCTAAGTATATTTTAATTTCGCTGTACTTTCACAGTATATAATGTGCTATGGCACAAAAATGAAGCACCAACAACCATAAGGATTTACTATACATGGATCGTACTATTCTATAATGAAGTAACTTTACTTTCTAAGATAGTCTATAGGTTGATAGTATTTTTTTCAAGAAGACATTGGCAGAACCCATTTATATATACAAAATAAAAAAATAGAAAGTAGAAAGCTGTTAGGTCTGGCTGTCCCAGGATTCCAAGGGACACACAGGTATCCACTTCCTCCACAAGCTATCAGTCAGCAATCCTACTTCCCCGAAACTGAGGCCCAACCCAAGATATTTAAAAGGGCTTGACCAGCCATCCTAGGTGTGGCAGCCATATCTCCAACAGTGGACAGCCCTGACCACTTCTGAAGTAAATATGTCCTGGAGTGACCTTAAGCCTGGTGTGCCTGTTGTTTATCTAAGGTTCATACCTGCATGGATCCAACATACATGCCCACCTTTTTTCTAACAAAAACTATGACATACTTTTTTAGTCATCATTGTGTTAGTGACTGAGAGAGACCCTTATGAAAATCAAGACAAGCAGGCTAGAATACATTGACAGAGTAAAAATTATCAAGTGCCACTACAATACGAGTAAGGGCTTTAATATTCATTTTCCCCAATTCCAAACATCACTTTTTGGCTGCTATATTTTGTGGATTATTTGACTAAGTTGTTGAAAAGGATGTGGATCTGAACCATTGTCTTCAGTACTGCCTACTGCATTACCTTCAGTTCTTGAACTCAACAGACTTTATGCTTGCTGCTGCTGTAAATTGCCACTGTCGTTCTTTAAAGAACGTGCACCTGCCACTCTTCTGGCCCCGTGTTGCCCGACTGTGCCACTTGTTGTATAAGCTTCTGTATCTGCACTGAATTCTGCCTTAGAAATATGCCTTTGACTAAAACTTAAATATTTTTCCATGTATTTTTACCTATAGGATAATCAGTTCCAACTCAGTTCATGATCATAAATCAAACGTGTAACACTCTAACTTGTGCAATGTACATCACATATTGACGTAAACCATTTACGATAGTCCATCTGTGCATAGAAAATTGTCATCTGAGCCGAATCTGTTTGTTGATGCTGATTAGATTGTCGACGTATTTGTGTCACTGAAAAATGCATGTTTCTGTACAATGTAACAGCGTCCTATGGTGTGCAGTAGTTAAAGTGAGTTGTAATTCTGTTAAAACAAAATGCCTGTAATCCCAGCACTTGAGACACTGAGTTCTGGGCCAGCCAGGGTTGCAGATGTAGTCCTTGTCTCAAAAATAAATAAATAAATAAATAAATAAATAAATAAATAAATAAATAAATAAACAAACTACAGTGTGCACACAGAAGGCTTACCACACTACAGGCCAGGGCACTATGGTTTCATCCTAAGTCCATGAGTATTTTGGACTCTGGGATCTACAGCTTCAGGAAGGATTTTGAAACAGAACACATTCTACCAAGTTAGGTTAAATCATTGTTGAACAAGTGACTTACACAGCAACTCATTCTTTGCATACTATAAAAATAAAAAATTGAATATATATTCAATGTTTTAAATAGCCACAACGAATAAACTAGCAGGTACAAATGTATATTTAAGGTAATTTTTTCCAGTTGAAGTAAAATATTTCTTATAGCTTATTAAGTAAATAATATCTAATCTGAACATATAATTTTTAAAAAAATTAGATACTATTTCTTTGTTTCCTAATTTCTATACTACTTTGTTATACAATGGATAATATTTGTGAAGCTTGAAGAAAAATGCCAATCATAATTATACATTGAAAATAACTTAATTTAACATCTCGATTTCTTTCCTTTTCTTGTCCCCAAATGTTGACTTCCAGGTCTGGCTGTGGATGTCTTCGGTGAGCGGATATACTGGGCTGACTTTGAGCTCTCTGTCATCGGCAGCGTTCTGCACGATGGCTCTGGTGCAGTGGTGTCTGTCAGCAGCAAGCAAGGTTTGCAAAGTGCTTTTGGTTTTACTTTTGTAATTGAGAGTATTAATTCATGACAAAGATGTGTAAGAACAGAAATTACACCTTGCACTTCCCCAAACTCTTTCAACTTTCAGCACTTATATTAATAAAATGCCCAACACTCCTGGGTTAACAAGAAACCATGTTAGAAGAGCTCCTAAATTTGGGAAAACATGGATGATTGTTGTCCATGTTCAGAAACTAATTTCACTCTGTAAGTTATTCTATTCTGAGCAATGCTGACCATACCAGGTCGCCATGATCAGTGCTATTCAATTTCAGTTTTGGTTTGATTTTTGAATTTACCTTCAATTTATGTGTATGACTTTTTTTCCTGCATGGATAAAAGTACGCTAGGTATGTACAAAGTCCTTGTAGGCTAGACATAAGCATCAGACACCCTAGAAGTGGAATCACAGATAGTGTTAGGTAGCTGCCCTGTGCATGCTGGGAACTGAACTCATGTCCTTTGCAAGAGTATCCAGTGCTCTTAACATCTGAACCATTGCTCCATCCCCCAGATTTTTGTTTGAAATTGCAATGATAGTCTGCAGGAAATGAGTAACTGTGATCACTAAAATATCATAGGAATAGTTATTAAAGAAAAAGCTCCAGAAACCACAGGCTTCACCCCTCCCAGCTGCAACACAGGGTCACCCAGGCTCTGTGTCTATGTGTGTTCTCATCTGTTCTTCCATCTACCTCTGGTCTGTTCTCATTTTCTGGTGTGCTCTGTTTGGCTCACACTTTCCTTGCCTGGCCATCTATTCTTTATTCTAAATTCACCTTCTCCCCTTTTTCTTTTTCCCCTCCCCTAGCCCTTTCATTGATTTACCACAAACTTGAAAATTTATATTGTCACATTATGTTTCTTAAATGTAACTTTGCTTCAGGTGTTTTTTTAATGTAATACAACTGTGGAAGCCAAAGGAACAATTGAATGGAAAACAGTAATTAGATCTTGAATAACTTTGGTTTGTAAGTCTAACTGTATATAAAACAGCATTTATTAGCAAATATTAATTGTACAAAATTCTGGCCTTGTGACATTTTCGGGTATGTGTATAAAGTACTTGGATCATGTTGACATGATCCTTCATTGCTTTCTTTCTACAATTCCAGGTTTGCTGCATCCACATAGGATTGATGTCTTTGAAGATCATATATATGGAGCAGGACCTAAAAGTGGTGTATTTAGAGTACAAAAATTTGGCCAAAGCTCAGTAGAGTTCCTAGCATTAGATGTTGATAAAACAAAAGGTGTTTTGATATCCCATCAATATAAACAACTAGATTGTAAGTAAAATATTTTGAACATGTCCTTCTGCCTCTTAAAATGATGTATTTTAAATATTAATTATTTCTGTATTGCTAGTAAGCTAGATAAATTTGATTTTCATATCATCACATTTGAAATCATCACTTAGGTCTGAAGCCCAATTTCAGCCATAACAGACATGAAAAACTTGGCTGTATTTTCTTAGAATTCAAGTTAACTATTGAAAATTGTCTATTTTTAAAAAATTCTAACAAAACCTTGTAAATGTACAGATTTACAATGTAGTTATTGCATAGCCATTTCTAACTGTTATGCACAACCATGTGACTACCATACCATTAACCTTGCAGCTTCAAGAATATCCATGGAGATTTCTTCCCAAGAGTTGAATTTTTTTCTGTTTTGTTGTTTATGATTTGTTATAAACTGGAAACTCCAACCTATAAAGGAGTGCCTAAATAAATCACAGAGGAAATTATCTTGAAAGTGTGTTACAAATATTTAAGAACAAATTAAAAATGTTTGGTTGAAATTTTAACATCTTGCATACATTTGAGCTTGGGATTCATGAAGTTCTTTCAAGTTTATTTATGGAAAGTTAGCAATTTCATCTTGTTTTGTGAAATTATCTGAAAAGAATAATGATCTTTCCACATCAATAGAGAATATATTAAAGCAGAATATCAACTTTAAAAATTCTAACTTTATATCTTTCTGACTTAAAATCAAATGGCTATGGTTCTATGGTTAATTGGAGGACACCCCATTTTATACTTCTATTGAATTCATAGTCATGGTTAACTACTGCTAGATTCATCATACAGAAAATTAATTCATTCCTGTAGTAAATTAAGTAAGATGTGTGCAATGATTCTTATTTATTTATTTATTTATTTATTTATTTATTTATTTATTTTATTATTTTGTCTGCTTCTGCATGAGTGCTGCGGTGGGATTAAAGACTTGCATCACCATGCCCAGTAGCAATGTATTATATATAAAGTTATGTGGACTCGGAAGCATCTCTATTTCATTCTAATAAAATAATTTTTTAGGAAATACCATGAATCAGCTCTGACTACAAAGATGTTTATTGGGTAGAAATTTAGGCAAAAATAAATTTGTGCCAAATTAAATGCACACATACTCCTTCCCTTTGGAGTAGAAACCAATTTAACATGTTTCAAATCATCTTTTGTTTATGTTTTGAACTTACAAAAGTATAACTTTAAAATTTTTGTGAATATAAGGAAATTTGTTTATGTGCGTTAGAATAGTACACTGAAATAAAAAAAATGAGGTTCAAATGCATAAAGACTTCAGTTAGCTTTCTTTTAAACACAGCCCTAACACATACTCCAGGCTCTAAGACCCATTATTTTGCTTAAGAAAAGAGCAATTATATATAAGGAAAAAGACAAAAATATAGATTGAGTAACTTCTACATTTTAGAATGGGAATATTAGACCATTTCTTATTATGGGGGTTATTGAATGATAATTTCTCATCACTTGTAAAAGAGAATGCAAATATTAAAATGAGATAGTTTCAATAAAGTTTTATGTGATATCTTTTCTACATTGCTAAGTCATCATTTCATCCTAATGAATAGTATGTTTTTGAAATCTACTGCAACTCTTGTTCCAGCTGTCTCTACTTTCCTTTATTTTGTCTCCCTCAGTACCAAATCCTTGCTTGGACTTGTCATGTGACTTCCTCTGCCTGCTGAACCCTTCTGGGGCCACCTGCATCTGCCCAGAAGGAAAGTATCTAATGAATGGGAGCTGCAGTGATGAAAGCCTGATAGGTGGGGATTCTTCATCATTCTGTAAATGGTCAACCTTTAGGATGAAATTTACATGAATTATGGGACTAAGCAGTGTTCTCCTCTACATCTCAGTTCATCTGCCTCAGTATCAGTAGTTCTTCAGTGTCTCCATAAACCTTTCTCTTTGAAGAGGTCTTCTTGCTTTCACAATACTATAAATTTAACATGTGCTTACATCAAATACTTAGAAGTTACTCTCTGAATCAAAAGACAATTTTTAGATAGCTTTTGTATTATAGATAATATTTTTGAGGGTAATTTTCTGTCCTGGGCTTAAACTCAATGCCAGAATACATTTATTCAAATGATACATTTATATTAAATACTTTGGGTACTTTCTATATGTAGTGCTTGAAAGGAGGAGCAGTGAAGATCACCGACCAAGACAACTCCATGGGGGATAGCAGTTCATTGGAGAACAGACTTCTGGACTGCCTCACTTTGCTATCAGAGAGAACAGCAGTTCTTGTCACATTAGGCTGGGTTTTAGAGTGTTATTGTCTCATAAGAATGAGACAATAACAGCTGCCTTGGTGAGGGATGGGGCTTTAGTTAGGGAGAAGTTTCAGTTAAGTATATTTCATGGTGTTTTGGCTGTCTGCTACAAAAATTGGCTGTGATGGATAATTGAGTTTGGATTGTTACAAATAGGAGTCTCAGTCCTAGTTGCTGAAAAGTAGCGTGGGTTAGGTTCTGTTTCCCAGAATGCTGCCCGATGAGTCATGGTCTCCAGGCTGTTGGTCAGCAGTGACTCCATCTCGGGGTCCAGTTCAACCTAGCACATAGAATACTAACTTGGAAACCAAGGAGTAGCTTAGAAACTGTTTCAAACTCCCTTTATGAAGTTTCATTTATATTAAATATCACGAGAATAAGAGTACTAATAAATATTTAAGGCTTTAAAGTTTTATTTGAGGAGGTGGGGGATTCATGTATGAATGCTGTATTTTCAAAGAAGCCAGTAATTTGCTGGGCGTGGTGGTGCACGTTTTTAATCCTAGCACTTGGGAGACAGAGGCAGGCAGATGTCTGTGAATTCAAGGCCATCCTGCTCTACAGAGTGAGTCCCAGGCCAGCCTACTCTACAGAGTGAGTTCTAGGCCAGCTGGGGCTACAGGGAAACCCTGTCTCAAAAAGACCAAAAAAAAAAAAAAAAATTAAAAAATTCTCATCAAAATTACAGAAATACAGTCAAGTTTCTGCTATACATGGGTCACTTTACTTTTTGAATAAAAGTACTACTGGCCATATTAAGTTCACTATTAAGAAATTCAAGTTTATTCTATGCAAAGTGATACAGGATTTCTGGCAAAACAAGGCCATGTACTGAAGTAGCAAGAACCACTTGTGTATTCCAAAACAATCCAACAAATGTGTTATTCCTTTGAGGCAGGAATTGTGAAAACTGGGCTTTCTTTTAAATTCCATTGCCCAACAGTGCGATGGGAATTAGCATGGCTAGGCACTGAACACGTTTGTCACACTGACCAATTAGAAAAGTCATTCTATTTTCAAATCTCTGCTGTGGTGAGTTCTTAACCTGAAACATTTTTCTTGTTTAAAACTATAGTCATTTTGTTATAGTGCTGTTTCATGTATAAATTGTATTACTACACATAAATAATATGTGATCAAAAAAGGAAACATACCTATTGTAATAAATATTACTTTTAAAACCTGTTAGTTTTCATGCTTAGTAATCTAAGTTTAAAGATAAGAAAACATGTTAAATATGTTTTTAGCTAGTATTTAATTTTCAACTTTCATGATTAAGTATGAAAAAATAGATTCTAGTATTTAAATATTTTTGTTTTCTTGAATTATTTGAAATATACCTGATTAATGTGATGATCTATATTTCTTCCTATAACTAGATGATTCCTGCAAATTGACTTGTGAAAATGGAGGGAGGTGCATTTTGAACGAGAAGGGAGATCTGAGGTGCCACTGTTGGCCCAGTTACTCTGGAGGAAGGTGCGAAGTCAACCACTGTAGCAACTACTGTCAGAATGGAGGGACATGCATTCCGTCCATTTTAGGTAAGTATCTGACCTCCCATTCTCAAATCATTGCATTTTTTTTTTTGTATGTGAAAAACGTAAGTTAAGCACTTTAATATTACAAGATCTGGTACCTCGATACAAATGAAATTAACATAAATTTAATTAAAAATTCAGCAAAAGACATTTATTTTAAATTCATTTTGTAAAATTTCAAGTCACCAAATTTAATCTTACTAATAAATGATTCAAACTTCACTAAAGGTGCCAATTCTTTTTAATTCCTTTTCTTTGTAAACACACACTTATATTAACTCATAAATTAATAGCAGTCCGTATAGACTCTTAATACAAATTTCATTTGGGTTCATTCCTGCCTTCCCACTGCTTCTTTTCTACAAACGCTTCCCCTCCTGTCCTTTTTCACTCCCATAATTCCCCTCTTCCACTTTGTTCTGTCCTTGTCTTTCTAAATCCTCCATTACAACTTCTTTTCTCCTAGTCACTTGAGTTCCTTTCCAGTTTCCTGGCTTTCAAACACATTTACCCCACTAGCTTGGATACATATATTTAACAAATAGAGGCTAGGGTTTAGGTAGGATTTGTCTTTCTGAACCTGAGGTTTCTCTTTTCATGTTTCATGTACTGTTTTCCAATCCCATCCATTTTCCTGGGAATTTCACTGCATTTTTCTTTGCACCTTAGTGAATTTCCACTATGTATGTAGAGACATTTTCATCATCCATTCCTCTTGATTTCATTTCCTAAAAATTGTGAACGGAGCAGCGATAACCTTGAATGTGCAGGTACCCCTGCAGGGAGACCCAGAGCCCTGTAGGTACATGTCCAGGATCAGTATACCTGGTGATGTGCAAGTTTCATTGTTCAGTGTCTGAGGAGTATCCACACTGAATTCTGCAGGGTTGCATTCATTTACACTCACAAATAGAGTGCTAAATTTGGCTCTGTCCTGCCACCTCTCTAGGATTATTGTCATTTCTTTTCCTCTTGGTGGCCATTCTGACTGGGATGAAAGGATGAAATGGCATCTCAAAGTAGTTGTAATTCGTAGTTACTCTAATGGTTAAAAATGTGAAATTCTTTATAAAAAAAACCTGCCATTTTAAAGCTTCATATTTTAACTCCAATGTCTGCCATTTTTTTATTGCACAATGTGCCTAAAAACCAAAATCAACTGTCATTTAAAGTTAAGCTCAGATTAAATGTAAAGAAACTATACCAGAATATCTGGCGTCATCCTCTTTGACACCAAAAAATATAACTACTTGGTAGAACTGATAAAATGTAGAATATTTTGCTTTGAAACTATGTGGATATATATAATATGTTGGGATATACTTGAGATTGTTATTTAATTCATGCCATAGCTTTGTTTGCAGGAGTTCAATATGACATTTAAGGGAACATGAGCATATTTTCTTACTGACTTCTATTAAATTTAAAATATGTTCTTATGCGAAAAAATAACTCCAATACATAATAAAAATGTAATTTGTAAATTCCAGTATTCAGTGAAAGGTATATTATGCAATTCTGAAAGTGCAATCTATGCTCATTCAATTTTAGTACCATAAATACAAATTTAACTAGCTAAATGGAAAATCGATATGTATGATCTTCATATCCACAGATGGTTAATTTATAGTTTACTGGGAGTTCTCAGTGTCTGTAATGCTAATGGTATTCTTTTTTAAATTTTATTTATTTTCTATGTGTATGAATTTACTGTCTGCAGGTAGGTTTGTGCACCTGTGTCGTGCAATGCCACTGAGGTCAGAAGAGGGCATCAAATTCCCCTGGAACTGGAGTTAAAGACGGTTCTCAGCCGCCATGTGGATTCTGGGAATCGAACCCGGGTCCTCTGCAAGACCAGTCGGTGCTCTTAAATGCTAGGCCATCTCTCCAGCCCAACTAATGGTATTCTTTGAAATAATTAGCATAATGACAACTGAAAATCACATAAGGAAAAATTTTGAACTAAATTCAGAGAAATCAAGTTGTTGTACATTTTTATTCTAATAGAAGTTTGTTAGTTTTTTGCCTACAAGTTATCTTGAGTTATAATTTGTCATTAATTAATACCAAGTCCTTAACAACATTTTAGAAAAACAAATTCAGCATATTGAAAAAAAAAAGCATTAAGAGGTTTAGCACATATTTTTAATTTTGCCTAAAGGAAGTGAGTCGTTATATTAGAAAATATTTTATTGTAGAAATTATGCTACTAGGACCTTTTAAACATGTAAATGAGAAAAAAGAGTTCAGTGGATTTGTATGTGATTAAACTTTAGGAACACAAATGTAAGCGGTTTGCCTTAAAATAATTTCTAGGTAAATGATTTGTTTGGAGATTTAATCATGTAATCAGCACCAACATTTTCATTAATACAATAAAACCATTCATCTAGTATAATGAATTATACACAGTTATCTTGAGAAATACCTAGGCCAATGAAATATTGTGACATTCTAAAGCATGGTTCTCTATTGAACCTGTGTAGCATTCCCTCATATAAATGTCTGTGAGACATTAACTTTACTGTATTTTTAATGGATCCTGAGCTGGAAAACCTTTTAATGTTATGTTCTAATCACTCATCCAGACACTGCTGTATTGTTAAAATCTATAGTGTATCAACTTCAGCTGTATACCTAATTGATCAAATCTTGATTTCCACAGTAATGTGATCAGGGAAAATTACACTTCAGATTGCCCAAATGAACTAGTTACCATTTGAATCCAATCTGAGACACACTCATATAATTTATATTTAGTATCTAATAATTAATAATGTGATATCCAATTAAGTCATTTACAATGTATTTTTCATTTATAAAATGTAATGTTAAAAAAAAACATTGTTCTGTGTTATAGAGTGCAGAATCTCATTATCTCCACACACATGTTAATTTGTTAAACAAATCCCTGTGGGCACTTCATGGATTTGAAGTTGAGTTACTTACAGTTAAGCTTTTTGGAAAATTCCTATGTGAACAGTATATAACTAGGATTTGGAGCAAGTTTAATTATAATATGACAGTTGTATAGAACAATAATAATTGAACAAAGGAATTGTTACCAGTTAATTAAAAGAACACATCTGAGAGACATAATTAAAAGTTTGCATGTAGAAGTGAGTTTTCCTCATTTCTCATTTTTTTTAATAATGAGCACTTAAAAGTATGAAGTATATTCATATCAAAATCAAATTTTTAATGAAATATTTTAAAATTATTTATACCAACAAGGGCCCACTTAGCTCATTTCTATGACCTGGTCACAGGGAGATGTATTTAAAATAAAACTTACCTTGGAAAAGGTCATGGAAATTAGGGCAAAGCATAGCATTAGTGAATTATCCTCTCATTTAAAATAGAGAATAGGGGGCTGGAGAGATGGCCTAGCGGTTAAGAGCACCGACTGCTCTTGCAGAGGACGCGGGTTTGATCCCCAGCACCCACATGGCGGCTGAGAACTGTCTGTAACTCCAGTTCCAGGGGAATCCAACACCCTCTTCTGACCTCCACAGCTTTGCACGACACCGATGCACCAACCTACATGCAGACAGTACACTCATACACATAAAAAATAATTAAAATTTTTTTAAAAATAAATAAAAAATAAAATAGAGAATAGTTTATGAAACTCTACCAGCCATGGATATCTTAAAACATTTTTGTAATTAGCAGCTAGATTTACAGTTAATATTACTTTCATGAATGTCTTTATTTTATAAGGAATGACCTTGCTCCATAGTAATTACACGTCTCCTGTTTAGACTCATAACATTATATGAATCAGGTTTTGATAAAGTTAATTTAAAGAAGGAGGAGGAGGAGGAGGAGGAGGAGAAGGAGATCTATAATTTTGGATAAGTCTAACAGTTATGCAGAGCTTGAAAAGGGACAAAAGTTGAATGGGTTAAGTTTAAAAGTCAGTTGAGAGTAGGCAGTGAAATACATTTTTATTGGATAATTCAAACAAAAAGAACTCTGTATGGGAGCACAGTAGGACAAGGGTTCTCTCAAGGGGGAAATGAGAAAGGTAGAGGAGTAGACTTAAGTGGGGAGTATAGTGGAAAGGATGCTGTAGGGGAGAGAGAGAGTAGTAAACAACAGTAAGAATGCCTGATATTCCATAGGGAAACTACTCTTTTGTAAGTTACATCTAAAATTTACAAAATAATATAATATAATAAATAAATGCAATTAATATATACATATATACACTACAATTAATACGCACACATATATGTGTATATATATATATATATATGTGTGTGTGTGTGTGTGTGTTAGTTTAAATACATGTATATGTATATGTTAGTTTAAGTAGAATTGCCCCACAAGCAAATTCATTCTTCCCCTAGAAGCCATAGACTATCCATCAAAAAGCCAAGTGCCAGGCAGAGGATATTTCTCTTGGACTTGCTGGTTGTAGGAGAACAAGAGACTTGCAAACAACATAGGCAAGTGCCATTGCTCATGGCTGTCTGCCAGAACTGGAGTGAACAAGCCTTTTATTGAAGTCAGCACACACTTTGGTCACAGGACTTGGAGACATCAATCTGGTACTGACTAGGAAGACTTCCCTAATGGCTAGTGAATTCCCATGGTGTTTGAAACTGCTCTGTGAAGCTACTGGGGGAGGAAATGTTATCAAATCCAACCTAGCTATGCAACTAACTACAAGTACTGCGAACTACAATGAACTACGGGAGCAACTGGACCAGCAAAATAGCCCCAGGGGTACAATCATGCATATACCCTGTGAAAACCAACAACTGTCTGATTGGACTAAAGGCCCACTCTAAAGGAGGGGACTCATGCCTGGTACTATAAACATACCCAATAACTGTGGCCAGAGAGGTCATAGACCTCGTATAGTCTTGCTTCCTTCCTGTAATATTCTTTAGAAATTGAAATAACAGTAATGATAATATATTGGCTGCTTAGAAAATACTAGTTTCTTTTCTCTGTCCCTGACTCCTCATAATAGACCCATAACACAATAAAAATTGGGCTTTCTCTAATTCTTCTGGTGATTCATGAGTCTCAGTGGCTGGTTTATTTTATAGTGTGGTGGGAACAAGACTAAGCTATTCAAGCTTGTGACTCTCCGGGCTAATGAAAGACTGCTAGAGTTAACTCAGTTGTCACTGAGAAGATAAAAATGCTTCAGTCTCATTTCCACAATACTGACTGAAAATGAACTTTCCAGAAGTATAAAGAGATTGTGACCTACAATTTGAAACATGTCAGAATGCATTAATGAGTACCTGGGAGGGAACCAAACAGCCCACAATTCTTTGTTTTTGTTGTCATGCTTTGCTGAATGGTTTTTTGTAATGCTTCTGATGCTTAGGACAACTCGACAGCTATAGTCAACTTGCTGAAATTATTTGTAAATGGGCATCCACTTTCACTTCAAGAAAATGTTATATTAAGTAGAATGTCAAATCTCCCTATAAAAAGACTAGCAATTTTAAATCACTCAGAACTTCTATTATATGAATCTAAGTAATCTGTCCAAAGTCAAGACAGATTTCACAAAGGAAACACTCTTGGACAAGACAGGAGGAGATCAGCTATCTGACTGTCATTGAATGATCCTATGGAGTGTTGGCTTTCTGTTTATTATTTCTACCCTATTTCTATTTCTATTCTGTGTAAGGGTACGAATGAGACTGTCTGGCAAAAAAATAAAGAAGTCACAAGAAGTGTGAGGGAGATACACTGAACAAAAACATTTACATCATTTCTATATATTTAAGTTACCAGACTGATACAACCCATGTCAAGTCTCGAAGGGTCAGCAGTATAGTTCCTGAAGACCAGTGAGTATGAATAAAAACACTTTCCTCAAAAGAGACAAAGAAGTTCCAGTTAGTAGCAAGTATCTACCTCAGAAATGATAAGCAGCCAGGAAATCCTCAGTTCAGCTGTGTGCTTTCACAGCAAGCACATCTTAAGTACGTTACTTCTATATATTATATAGAGATATTTTATAAGTATATATGGAAAATTATAATTCATCTTTCAATTATCGAACATAAACATTGCTTTGCTTACATTAAGCCATTTAATATTGGCCAAATCATATTTAAACTAAAATAAATTGATTTTTAAGTTTTTATTTATTTTATGTACATACGTGTTTTGGCTGCATGCAAGTGTGCTTGTGTCATGAAATGCCTGTGGAGCCCAAAAGAGGGCATCAGATCTCATGAGTTATGAATGGGTGTTAGCTTCCATGTGGGTACTGGGATCCTAACCTGGATCGTCTGGAACAGTGCACTTAACTACTGAGCTATCTCTCTAGTCTCAAAATAAATAGGTTTTAAGGAAAAGAATGTCAATATTGATTGATAGATTATCTTGTTAAATACTCATAAAATTTTCCTCTACATTATTAGCAAATGGGTAGTGATTTCAGTATTGAATAAACTAGAACATTCTTGAGCTTTCATAAACATAATTATTATCTTTATGATAGTGTTTATCATATTTTGAATATATATGAAGTATTCTGGTAAATTGGGGCATAATTATTTAATTTTTATTACATGTGATTACATTTTGGTCTTTTATGATGTGAGCTATAATGGATAAGTAATGAGATTAGAAACTGGAAACACAGATTATTCCAAAGTTAGTGCTCTATGGTACACTGCCAGTTAGTACTCAAAATCAGCATTAGTAGACTACCCATTTCAGAGAGCTAACTGACAGACTATTAAATTAAAGATGACACACAGCTGTCTGGGTCAGTCATCTAGAGAGAAATTCTAACCAAAAGTGAAGTTAACTATTGTAATATTTAGGTAGTTATTTATTCAAATAGAATAGAAAAGGCTCCATTGTTGTAATATGTATAATATATATTGCTTTGAGTTTATATAGCTAAAGATAGGTAGTCTACCTGGGAATGTGTTATATCAAAAAGAATAAATAATAGAAAAGTCAGCATCAGATTCTACAGAAATCTCTCTTTTTAAACTCTTTGTATAGTATTTTTATTAGTTCTTTAAGAACATATGAAGTTTCTCAAACGAAGCATGCCCTGAGTCAAGTCTAAATAATATAAGGACTGACTGAAAATCTGTCTAAATATAATAGCAATGCTACTAGTAGTGTTAAAGAAGCTACCCTCCCCAGGTGCTTGCTGGATTGCAGGCACTGTGATAGGTATTTACCCTAAACATCATTAGTATCTTGTTCCAATCTACTGAGTGAGACATAGAAGAAAACTGAAGTTTTCTATAGCCATGCAATATAAAAATTAAACAATGAAAAATGAAAATTGGTACTAAAGTCAAATTGCTTATCTATTATACCAAATTTATTTTCTTTAAATAGTAACTATAATTTTTTAATAAACCACTTTTACTGAGAGCAGGATTTTGCTATGTAAGGGATATATGATAAAATTTTAATCTAAATACCCTGGTGAGATACCAAGAGATTTTTATTTTTCTCAAATAATGTAATACTGAATTTTACCAGTGTATGCTCCTTAATGATGTTTAGTAATGATTATATTTGATAATAGAGTTTTGTTATCTCTTAATTTTTGCTATTAGGTATTATTGGTAATATAGTTGTATTTAATGGTTTATTATTTACTCTATGGTAAAAATATTAGAAGGCCTATGTATTTTGTTTGCAATCATTCATGAGTGGAAATACTATAAATTAAGATCAACTTATTGTTTCCATACATATTAGGATCATCCAGAGAAAATGAACTTGTAGGATATAGGTAGGCAAAGTAGACAGCAAGACATGCAGTAAGACAGGCACGTGATATGTTATGATACTTGACACAGAGCTTATTGAACATGCGGAGTTCCGTGATCTGCTGTCTGCAAACTGGAGAAGCAGGAAAGCTAGCAGTGTGACTGATTAAAGCCCTGGGGTCTGCGAAGTAGGAAAGGAAGGGATGTCACTGTCACCCCAGTCTGAGACTAATGGCCTAAGCAATGGGTAGGAAGAAGAGGAACTAAAAATGCAGTTAGAGAAAAGACAGGAAAATCAGAGGTGCTAGTATGTGAGAGGACAAATGGGTATGGGACTTCAAATTTTATTAAACATACAATTCTGGAGAAAATCTGAATCAAGGAGTGATTGAAAAGAAATTAGTAGATTAGGGATGAAGAATCAAAAAGTAGGCTCTTAGACAGTCCTAGATGCTGTCAGAAAATGTAACATGGTACTTTTATTTTTTTTTTGGAATAATTTATTTATTTATTTATTTATTTATTTATTTTATGTTTTGGAAAAGTTTTTATTTCTTTTTTTTTTAATTAGTTTTTATTGATGCTTTGTGCATTTCATACATTTTTCCAATTCAGTTCAGGCTTATTTCCCTTTCCCTCCCCCCCACCCCCACCACATCCCAGATCATGCATTCTGCCATAACTGTCCTGCGAAACCGTAGTCCATTTGCAGTCATCTTAAGGGATCTGACAGCAGAAAGAGGAAGTAATATATTTAGATGCACTATTTTTTAAAATTAAAAATAGAATTGCTACCCAGGCATGGTGGCACACGTCTTTAATCCTAGCACTTGGGAGGCAGAGGCAGGCGGATCTTTGTGAGTTCAAGGCCAGACTGGTCTACAGAGTGAGTTCCAAGACAGCTGGGGCTACAGGGAGACCCTGTCTCAAAAAGACCAAAAAAAAAAAAATACGATTGCCACTCTGGAGTCATAGGCAGGTAGATCTCTGTGAGTTCAAGGCCAGCCTGGTCTACATAGTGAGTTCCAGGACAGCTGGGGCTACAGGGAGACCCTGACTCAAAAGAACAACAAAAAAATACAATTGCTTGTAACTGCAGTGAAGGATTAAAATGTGAATTTGAAACTAAAGATACTTTTCCTTTTTTTGCTATATTCATTACACGAATAAGTTTATTTTTTTATAATACTTTCATTGAGTTTTTGTGTATTTCGGACGTCATTTTTCAGTTCAATTTAGACATATTCCCCTTTCCCTTCCTCCTGCCCCACCCCAGATCATGCATTCTGCCATACATGCCCTGCATTTTTCTCTCAGTCTTTTTAAAGATTTTCCCTGCAAAGCTTTATTGCTTTGGGCAGAATTTAACTATATAAGTCCATTCTTTGACCCAGTCCTTATGTTGTTGTGGTTCCCTCTCAGTTATATTCCTCCAAAATACGCCTACATAAATGTCATATATGTACCAGAATTACGTCCTCCAGGAATAAACTATGTGTTAACTCTGATATATGTTTAGGAGTTCACATTTTCCCTTTAATTTTATATTACTCTAAAATATGAATATATACCTTCCACCCATGTACAATTACCATGTCTGAAAGTAAGTGGTAAGTTAATTTGAGGGCTCATTAAGAGATTCACATTATAACATCACAGTTGCTTTCAGATAGAAAGAAATATAACAATAACATTGCTCAGCTTGCCTTTCACTTTTCTATGTATTGACAGAGTTGGAAGAGCAAAACATAATTATCTTTTGAGGATACTCACGAAGGTACCAAACTTTTACAAGCAAATATTAGGTTTGCTTTTTTTGTTTTGTTTCACTTATTTTTGTGAAAGATCCATCCTTCAAAGTTTAAAAATGTGGAAGATCAATGTAAAAATAAATCTAAATTTCATTGTCATTCATTATCAGTATCATTATTGATCTTAAATATGTTGTAGAACTAAAATATGTAATTATGATTGTTAATGACTGTGCATCAACAATAATCATAATCTGAGCTAAACAGGAAGTGAGAGCTTCCTATGTGCATGATGTAGTTAGGAATGTTTAGATTTTATTATCTCAGTTATTCTTTGTGATTCCATACAACTCCATCTGGGAAGAACTATTATTATTTCTGCTTCAATCACAAGGAATGAACAGAGAGTTGTCATTTGTTCATGACACTACCAACCTTAACTGACACCATAAGCAGACAATAAGTCCAGGCAATCTGAAACCCTTTACCCTCAGAGCCTCCATGGTAGTTATGGGAGGAGGAGAGTGTTCCTCTAGAAACCGAACTGGTCACTGCCTGGGACCAGCTCTTTCTCCTCCTTGCCCATGTCAGTTGTCCCTGTAGACTGTGGTCTCCTTGTAGGCTGTCAACCTCCAGGTCCCTGCCTATATCCCGGCTACATGCCTACACCTATATCATCTTCAGAGCACTGGTTTGTTTTTAATATAAAAATCAATTCACTACCTCACAAATGTTTATAAATGAATCTGGTGAAATTTGTTAGCGTCTACCCAGAGAGACTTGAAAATAATAGATGGCACCCATAACATAGCTCAGGAACAGAGCATTCATTTCCCACCAGCAAACATAGCTCTGCTTTCTTACTATGCTGTTCCAGTAAGACAGGGTTCCCCCAAAATTTGTGTTTGCCAAAAAGGAAAGGAAAAGAGAACATCTGAAAATTATTCAAGTGGATTCTAAATGTAATGAGGGGCTTTTGCTATCTCGGGAACCCCTTGGCCATCCACTCTCATTCTAATACAATCTTAGATCACAAAAATACAAAAATCCCCTAAAAGCAGTGACATTCTTCTGAGTGGCAGGGAAGGGATTTTCAAAGGTATGCATGGATTGTTTCTTTCAATTCTCTATTATTTTCTTCCTTCACTTTTAATTAGTCAAAAATGTCTAGAAAATATTGTAGAAGCCCATACATCTTCAGTATTGTCCTGGGACTTTCTTAGGGTGACCCTTCTAGTCACCCTAATGCCCTTGGTGTCTGTGATTGTCCACAGGTGCTCGTGGGCTCAGGCTTCTTTGCGTTGCTCTTGGCATGCTCTCTCCCTCTAAGTCATGCATGTGCTCTTAGAGGAAGAACCTATTCTTCTTTGCTGTGTTCTTTCTTTATGCACCATGTACCAAAGTCATCAACCTCTTCATCTGATACCACTATTTGTTGTCTGTCTCTGTCTTTATTTTCATTCATGATGTGTCAGATGGCATTATTTTTTCTATGTGTATGATCACTAGAAAAAAATTTCTTAAGGCTGTAAGGAAAAAAATCCTGTTAAGTTTCAGTAAATAATTTTGGCTGCAAAATGTTGAACCAACTCAAATCTCAAAGTGTATAAAGTTCACCACATTTCTTAGGCTATTAATAGACATTTATTTGTCTATTAATTACCAAAGTAATAACACAAGTGATTTTTTTGAAAGCAGTGATATACCCATACAAATACATATGATTTTGTTTACTTAGGGTGAGTTTCTAGTAATTTTAAGTATGGAATATTCTTTCAAAAAATTACTCAATTGGGTGTAGATATTCATTCATTTTTTTTAAGGAAATGCAAGTGAGTTTTACTTGAAAGTGTTTTATTCACTTATAACAGTTCTAAAAATGGAGATTGCCCTTCAGTATTAAATCTGTGGCAGAAAATAATTATATCATTATCACACTCAGCTGTCAGTTGAGTGACCTAGAGCCCTTGCTGACTGACACCTGCGGCCGAGTTCTCTTGTTAGAGCTCCTGGGTTTTTCTTTACATTTTGGAAATGATCGTGCTCATTTTTTCTCTGAACCAAGGCTTTCCTTCTCCCTGAAAGAGCTGGTTCTGCACTGCATTTTCCACTTATTTACAGGCCAAGCAGTAAGACTGACTCAGTTTTTATTTAACATACATGTTTTATTCAAAACACTAAAGGATAGTTTGCTATCACTCTAGTGTTATTTCCCACAGAATGATTCACAGAAAACAATAAAAGATGATCTGGAAACTTTTCTATTGTGTTCTATTCACATTAAACTTCTGAATTATCCAATAGTTAGTAGGCTAACAGTACCTTCTACAGCATAAATAAATATCAAAATTAGACAAAAATGAGGCCCTATATGTGCATGTCTACTGAACACATTGTTTCTTTGAGTTGAATAAAACAGTAAGTGTGAATAGTCCTAATCATAATACATTTCATACCTGCTCTAAACTTATTAAAATGTTTTCACTTAGCATACATATGCTAAGGTTCTATGCAGAATCTGCAGTAGAAAATATGATTTTCTGAATATTTTAACAAAAATAAAGTATATTACCCCATTCAAGTAGAACAAAAATTATTGGAAAAAAAATAGCCACACATGAGAAGGAAGTACAAATAATTATGTAAGTGTTGAACACATACTGCACATGTGCACCTGTAACTATTCATAAGTGATCCAGATTATTTGGCATAATTGAATTTTAGATATCTTCTATCTCTAATTTCTTGGATATATAGGAAAACTGAGAATTAAGAGGTCCTGTTATTGCTAAAGTCATAGAACAAATTGTGGACACACTTTTACAGAAACTTGGTGTCCCAGTTCTTATCCAGTGACAATTCCGTGAAGACAAACCATTAATCCAACATGTTTTCATTACTTTGTTCCCAATAGGAAGGCCCACCTGCATCTGTGCCTTGGGCTTTACTGGGCCAAACTGTGGGAAGACAGTCTGTGAAGATTCTTGTCACAATGGTGGAAGCTGTGTGGTGACTGCTGGAAACCAACCTTACTGCCACTGCCAGACAGACTACACTGGAGACAGATGCCAGTACTGTAAGTGAGAGCATCCTCCGTAATTTCTCCAACACACTTTGGTGTTTGAATTTGGAATCCTATAGCCCATATCCTGTGCCCCCTCATGGGGCTTACTTTCACCTCCCTTTCTTTTGCAGGTTTATTCCCCTGTCATACAAATTGCACTAACTTTTACATTTCTTCTGCCCTTTTTTATCCTTCTTCTTTCCCTGCTAATTAAGTTCCATGGCTCATTGTTATAGTCCTTCCTATATTTACATCCTAAAATCTCTTGCTTCTTCCTTCCCTGTTGTCCTTTTTTGGCAAACCGTGGCCATCATTATTATATTCATTCCTCCAACTTTTTGAAACAGATGACATAAGTGAATGTACCTGAAGAAAATGAAGAAGCAGTTCTGCTGCACTCAAATTATCACTAGGTTCAGATGGATGATAGCTTTTATTGGATTTCATAATCAATCAATTTCTTGTTCTGCAACTTTCTCCTCAGATCTCCCAAACTTGTTCTCCTCAGCGACTTGCTTTCTCTTTCATAGACTGAAAGGAAACCATGCAAAGAAGGCTACTTCCAGGCCCTCCCAAGCTGCTTCAGTTCCTACCATGTTAAGAATTTCATAACTAGGAACTCTCTGCTCCCTGCAATCACATGCAACACTTGCATGCCAATTCCTCAGCCACCTGTGAACAGAGCTCTTTTCTTCAACTTTGTAGGTATTTTGCTCTGCACAGAGCCCTTTCTGAAGAAAATCTCCCCAAACCTTGCTGTGCCACACTTTGATTAGTCACAAATTTGTTTCCTTAATTGTCATTGTCTCATATTTCATTAGTAGCAGTGTTTTAATGCATTTTCATTCATTGTAATCCTGTTTCTATTTTTCCACTAACTTCACTTCTGTCAAGTTTTCATCTTTATTATCTGCTGAAATGTCTGTCAGGAAAGGTAAGCTGCATGATTTTGCTATGTCCAGTAATCAGTTCTTAATTTCCATTTTATATCTCCATTCAGAAATTGATCATGCCATTTATTCAAATATTTTCTTCATTTGTCTTTATGGACACCAGTATCTCAAGTTTCCATTTATAGGGTTTTTTTGTTTGTTTGTTTGTTTGTTTATTTTTGTTTTTGGTCTTTTTGAGACAGGATCTCCCTTTTATTCCCAGATGGCCTGGAGCTCCCTATGTAGATCAGGCTGGCCTTGAACTCAGAGAGATCCACCTGCCTCTGCCTCCCTAGTGCTGGGATTAAAGGTGTGTGTCACTACCCCTGGCCTTCCATTTATGTTTTATTTATTGCTGCTTTATAGGATCCTTGGACTGCTCATCTTCCTGAAGAGAAAATTCTAAATTCCAGTTTTAAACATTCAAGTAACTGAGAGCTCCTTGCCCATATTTTTCTTCCTTAGCACAGTCACTCCTTGTGTTGCTAATTCCTGTACAACACTATACACTTAGAATAAATCCAAGGACTTTTCAAAACACAGTTTCCAAGGCATCACTTTCAAAGATTCTGAGTCTCCATCTGCACAGTGGGGTGTCTATATTATTTTAAACTTTCCAGATGGACTTCAACATCTTCTCCCTCTAGGTCTAGGACTAGAATGTTCTGCTCTTACTCCGGACCACCCTAGTAACTTAGTCATAACCTCGCCTAGTGTTTTATATGTGCAAATATGGTGATGATTCTTGATTTCTATCTCCCTCTGAAACTATGTTCTAAATTTCAGATTTTATTCCTAATTTTGTCTTTTCAACAGTTTAAATTACATCTCTGTTAACTTGATTTTTCTCTTCTCAATTTCTCCCACAGTTTTTTTTTCCTATTTCTTTAACAAGAAACATTCATTATTCACATCAAACTCAGGCAAGCTTTGATGACTCCTCCTCTTGCAAATCCTGTCTAAACTTTTAAGATATGCCTAGAGTTTGAGCACAACTCACAGTCTCTCTTCTCACTCTCCTAAGCCAAGCTGGCAGGACTAGTCTGTGCTATTTCTAACTCATCCCCATACTTGCACGCTTCACCCCTGGTGTATAATATCAAAAGAACATCTCTGGGAGTGTGTTCCATGTATAACACAATTTTCTTTCTACTCTACACACATTTATTGAAGATCTTTATATATCCATAAACTCAGATAATTATTTTTCTCCTGTTCACTATATTAATTCACTTCAATCCACAATATACTAGGTACTTTTTTCTTCATTTAGAGAAAACGGTACCAAACAGAGATAAACAGTTCTGCCCAGGTACAATATAAAAGCCAAGATTTGAAGTATGTAGTCAACTTTCAAGGCTCATCTCCTTAAACTTACTGAACATTTGTCAGAGAACAGCCCACAGAGCTCTCTACATCTCTAGTCAGTTGGGTTAAGGAAATGGAATACACAGCCAAGCTACTTTCCTAGTTTTATGTGAAAATGCAGCATTAATTAAATAACTTACCTCAAATATTAAAATGGAGGCACTTTCTAGTAAGAGCGCTCTCATCACTATCTCCCATGTAAATCACACCTTCTCTGGCATCAAAACTACATCCAGGATGCTTCCTTTTGAAATCCATCAGGTCCTCCTTCATTTTGAACTAATCTCTCCCTCCAAATTTCCAAGTATCGATTTCTGTGTTTTTAGTTTTGGTCACTCTTTGTTTCCATTTGTTTAATGTGTTCTTTATCATTTCTTTGAAATTACACCTAAACAATGGTAGCTACTAGATAAACAGATAAATTACACAGATAAGTCTTTAAGTAAAAGTGGCTTGAAAAAAGTGAATGAAAACTCAATTTAATATATTAAACCAATTCCGTGCTTTATATCTACAGTTGCTCAATAGTTATGATTTGCTTGTTTGTTTGTTTGTTTGAGACTGGGATTCCAAACTGGTCTTAACCATACTATGTAATCAAGGGTGACCTTAAACCCCTCTTCCTCAAGCAAGCTTGGATTGTAGGTGTATACCACCACCCCTCCCAGTTTGGATTCAATTTTTAAAAACGTTTTTTTTTAATTGCTACCAATTGGTATATTATTATATACTATTGGGGTTTTTCATCTCATTTTTAATTGAATAATCAGCTTTTTAAAATTCTCTTTGAATTGCCTTAAAATGCTACATAGCCATCATTATAGAAATTTATATTCTTCCAAAGAACAAATTCAGTTAGCTTACATTTAATTGACAACTTAATAGAATCACAGTCTAGGTAGCCTGCTGTTATATAAAGGCTGCATTATGATTTTATCATCACTATTAACAGTCAGAGCACTTCCCACCTTGTACTGCAAAGCACTTATTGAAATTAACCAATTAATCCTTAGACAGAGGTTAAATAACTTGCTCAGTGTCCCAAAGTAGTCAGAGTTGGACCCCAGGAGTTGTTGATCAAGATGTCACAAGCACCCGCGAAGGTCTGTGATGCTATTCCCAGGCATCGCTATTAAAATGACAAATACAACAGCTGACAGAGCATAATAAATTCAGTATCTATCAGGGTGAGTCAGCAAAGTTCAGTAGACCTGGTGTTTTGTCAAAGTTGTGTCTAGCATGCACAAAATCCTCTCTGTATAAAACAAGGAATGACAGAATGGCTCATTATGGTGCCTAATTACAGGCCCATTAGTGGGAGGAGGTGAAACATCATTTCTTGGTTGTGCTGAGTTAAAACATCTCACAACTCTAATTGTAATGTAAAATCCAGAATTCTAAATGGAAATTGATGTTAGCAGCAGTCTTGGGAGGAGAGACAGATAAATAATATTAAAGATAAAATTATGTGTTCTTTCAGTTAGTTGTTCAACAACACAGCTGTATTTTGTGTTCTAAAGCCAAAATTCCTAATATAAATAAAAATAAACATTTTCTTTGCATTTAAATATAGGTGTTAAGTGTGAGGTCCACAATGTCTGAAGTTATTTTTAATTAAATGATAATAGCATTAGAACAGAAGAGACCATTAGGCCAACACAATCCACATAAGATATACGTGGCAAAATCAGATGGCAGCCTCCTTATGCCCTCATGGGGACATTTTTGATGTCTGCTGGCACTCTGCATGGGGAAACTCTATAATTTCTGCAATTTAACTTCCTAGAAGTGTCCCTGCCTGGGTTGTTCTTCCTACAGGTTATCTGTACAGATATCGAGAATTTATTTCTCATGTATAAAGTTAGGAGACCTGACAATAATGCAAAGATTCAATATAAATGGTATTAGAACCAGATTAAAGTAATTTACCAAGTATTTATTGGCTGTAGATATGAGAGTACTGTAGTTGGTAAAATTATGGAACTCTAAGCTTTTTTTTTTTTTTCTGTAGTCCATGAGCAAGTGTACACTAAGCCTGCTGAATGCTTAGCACTGGGAGGAATATTCTGTCAGAAATATTTCTTCTTAACTTACAGTCTACTGTGGTCATCAGAAAAGGAAGCAAACTATGGCAGTTTAATGGAACAAAGCAACTAAATATCTTTGTGCGCAGAAAGCAAGGCATTCCTTCTGAAGTAATAATTTCTTGAAGGAAATGACGTTTGAGGGGGAACTGAAGAAAAGCAAACCAGGGCAAAGGGAACAGTGAGGGCTGCCACATATGTTCAGAAGCAAGAAGGTGGAGTGAGGAGGAGGGCAGCAGGGAGATGGAGTGTGTGCAATGCAGCAGCCACAGCCAGCATGCAGGGAGTTAAGTAACTACAGAGCTTTTCAACCGGTGCTCACACCTCCTTAGAGATTAATAGCAGTATCATTTGCAAGTGACTAGTTTTCCCTAATACTCCTATTTAGGAAAAAAAATAGTATTCAAAGTTCATTTAGCTGACTCCAAAATCGAGCCTCACTGGCTGAATTCAAATAGTAAAATCTACGCCCACGTAATCTGATTATGTGAAAACTGAAGCTCAGGTGGCTACTGGCTAACCTGGCCTATGTGAATGTCAGAACCTCAGGTGGCATATTGGCTAACCTGGTCTTTCTAGCTTCTACTTCATAAGGAAATAATTTTAGCTGGGCGTGGTGGCGTATGCCTTTAATCCTAGCACTTGGGAGGCAGAGGCAGGTGGATCTTTGTGAGTTCTAGGCCAGCCTGGTCTACAGATACAGAGGGAGTTCCAGGACAGCTGGGGCTACAGGGAGACCCTGTCTCAAAAAGAAACCAAAAAAAAAAAAAAACAAAAAAAAAGGAAATAATTTTAAACTTGGATTGATTATGCCTACAGATGACTAATATAGAAGAGACCAAAGAGATTAAAATGATGAGGAAAAAAAGAGTAGTTTTGGTTGCTCCCTATAAAGGGAAGGTCAATGGGAACTGAGCTAGATCTGTGAGAATCCTCTCTTGGGAAATTACACTGCCCTTCAGAACAGAGGGCTTCCACTGCATTCACAGATTTAAGGTTCTTCTGCAAAGCTGTACTAGTCCCAGCAGCAAACCTCCTGGATCACTGTGACTCTGGCATCTCCAACTTCTTTGCCTGTAGGTGAGAAGCCACGCAGGGCCTTCACTGGGGTTCTCACCTAGCTTGACTCTGCAGCACATGCTTTCCAGTCTTGGCATGTGATTATAGCTCCCAAGGTCTCCTCAGCTAGCTGCCTTGTGATTTCCTTGGGAGTCTAACACTGTCTCCTCAGCTTTCTGATCCCCTACTATGTCTTCACTTGTCATAATTCAAAAAATATTTTAATTGGAAATAATCTCAAACTTAGAGAGTTTAGAAAACAAAAGCACTAACAAACTGCTAGAATCACCTTGTAAACTGAACATTATTTTTGCTATATCATTGGCTGTTTATCTTGATATAGTTCTGCTCATTTTTTACTTCCATTTCTTTTTACTTCTTACTGAGAATTTCATAGCATGCATTTTTCCTGTACAGAAGCCCTCCCCATCTCTTCTCAGATCTGCCTCCACCTCCCTGCTTACTTCCTGCCCTCTATTATGTATACTTAAGGCCTATTGAGTCTAATTTGAGTCTCCAAACAGTCTAGACTCTATGTCTATCCAGTGAAGACTGGTCAACCTAATCCAATCACAACCTTACTGAAAATCAACTCTCCTTCTCATACTTTCTCAGGTAGGGGTGAGCTTGGGCTGGGATCCCCTTCTATGCTGGGTTTGTCTGGACTGGGTTTGTGCAGTGTCCCAAGCATTGTTGGCTCCTATATGCAACTGCCTTGTGTCCAGAAAGCAGTTTCCTTAAACCAACACCTCTTGACTCTTGCAATCTTTCTGCCATCTCTTCCACATTGATCCTTGAGTACTAGGAGGAGAAAGTGTGATATAGGTGGCCCGTTTAGGGCTAAGCACTCTGAAGTCTCTTATTCTCTACACACTGACCCAACAGTTGTGTCTGTGTAAATTCCCACCTGCTTCAGGAAGAAGCTTCTCTGGTGAGTGTTGACAGACTCAGTAATATGTGCATATTGATATGTCACTAGGAATTAGTTTAATACTATGTCCAGTTAGGAGAGTAACACTAGTAGGTTGTCCCCTAATTCTGGTAATTATCTAGCCATGGGTTCTACCAGTGCCAGGCATGAGCTCCATCTTTCGAAGGGGGCCGTATTCTGTCTTCTTATCTTCCCTTTGTACTGGAATCTTGTTGCTTCCTATAGCAGTTTTTAAATGTACTCTCTCTATTCATATATATGACTGTCTATCTCACTAGAATGGGAAACACCCCATAGGCTTGGCCATGCCTCATCAATCCTGTAGAAGTACCAGTACCTGAGAAATGTGTGAGTGTAACAGAGTCAGAGCCTCCAGCATCTGTGAGTTGTGAGTGTGACAGTCAGTGAGTCCAGTATCATTGAGTGTATACAGAGGCTGTACCTGGAACATCTGTGAGTACACAGAGAGGCAGTGCATGAAAACTGTGTGCACAGACCCAGTGCCCGGTGTGCCTGAGTGTGCACAGCCCACTACCACAGCAGTGTGCCCTGTGTCCAGCTGCTGTGCCTGAATTTCCCCACTCTGGTAAGATCTGGCTGAAAGGCAGCGCCGTGTTCTGGGTAACTTTTCCTCACCTGCTCATTAAGGTCCACACTTCAGAGTAATTGAGTGCTCAAGTTTTCAGTTTGAACAAAAATACACTGTAAAATATAGAGCTAAGTATGAATTAATGAGTGTAATGGTCACATTACTTTTTTAGGTGACCATGATAAAGAATGGTGATCAAAGAATCATATAATGGACCTGTGGTATTGATGCTTTTATGTTAGATAATTTAAAAGATGTTATAAAAATAATGCTGAAGATTATTGAGACCCAATAGTAAGACTAGAGTTGTGGAAAATAGATTTTTGCTATAATATTGTTCATGAGAAATATAAAGATTAAAAGGGGATGTGTTCTTTTAGGTATGTGTTTTTATCGTAAACACTTTAATGGAACCTAAGGTAAATACTTCCAAGTTGTTAGTAAGTCATATGTCAGTCAAACTACATATTTTAATTATCAAAACCAATTTATTCAACTAGTAATTAAAAACACACAGAGCTCAGGATGGAGCTCAGTTGGTAGAATTCCTGCCTAGCATACTAAAGCCCTAAATTCAGCCCCAGAACTGTGGTGCTTAACTGTGACCCCAGCACTTTTGACAGGGAAACAGGAAGATCAAGTTCAATGCCATCCTAAGGGGCATAGCAAGTTTGAGGTCAGCAGGGATTTATGAAGGCTTGTCTCTAATAAGCAAACAAAATCATGTGGGTATCAGTTATTCTCTATTAGAAACATTTCAGTACACAGAGTTTTGGAAGAAACTTTGTACACAATTATGGTAAGTAGAAAACCAAATAAAGGATCTTTTTTTATATTAAAGTAAGGTAAATACTACAACACAGGATCATTCATCAAAAAGCTCAGTAAAGGGGCTGGAGAAATAGCCTAGCCATTAAGAGCACTGACTGCTCTTGCATAGGACCTGTGTTCGATCCCCAGCACCCACATGGCGGCTCAGAACTGTCTGTAACTCCAATTCCAGGAGGACTCCAGTTCCAGGGGAATCCGAAATCCTCTTCTGACCTCCGGGGCATTGCACGACACGGGTGTACAGACCTACATGCAGACAGTACACTCATACACATACAAAAATAAATAAAAATTTTAAAAAAGCTCAGTAAAAACAAATCAGAACTTAATTTTATAGCATGTTTAGAAGATTTCCAATATGCATTCAGAATTATTACATTCCAACAGCATGCTTATAGAGTTAACTGTTGCATCTGTGCCTATGTGTATACACATGTGTATACATGGCTGCCTATTAGTGCACATTTGTAGAGGCTGCTGTAATTCCTCAGAAATATCATTTTTCGTTTTTGGTCTTTTTGAGACAGGATCTCTCTCTAGCCCTAGCTGGCCTGGATCTAGCTGCTAAGTATATCGGGGGCACGGATCTCACAGAGCAACCCCTACTTCTGCCTCCTTGGTGCTAGGATTAAGATTTAACTTTTAAAACTATTTTTTATTGAGCTATGTAATTTTACACAATAGTTCTTAATCAAATTTAGATGTCCCCTGCCTCCATGCCCCCCAACCAATCCCCCTGGGTTTATACACTCTGACATACATACTGGGTCCCATGCAATGCCTCTGAATGTTAGAAGAAGGGAGTTGGATCTTCTGAAACTAAAGTCAGGGGTGTCCTTAGCTGCCATGTGGGTACTGAGATTCAAACCTAGATCTTGTGAAAGAACATCCAGTGGTCTTAACTGCTGAGCCATCTCCCTAGCCTCCTATCTAGAGATCTTCAAGAAGGTCTACCCCACTTCACCTAGCCCTAATCGGTTTCCAACAGTTTCCAAACAGTGGCTAGGGCTGGGCCCCCGCCAATTCCATTCCCACCACTCTGGGCCCTTGTAGGGGCAGATTCTCCCGCTGGTCTGAAACCCAGAGTAGGCAACGCAAGCTGGCCTCTGAGCCTGGCTTCCCTCCCCAGTCTTGGCTTATAAGAAAAAAAAAAAAATCTGCCTTTTCTCATGGGTTCTGGGAAAGAACCCAAATTCAGGTCCTCCTGCTTGCAAGTCAAACATTTTGCCCACTGTTATATCTCCCCATTCCCTAAAACTAAACTTTATCACTGTTCTATTATTTTATACTCCCAATTTTGGTATTTTAATAAATGTTACTGAATAAAGATTTTTTGTTTGCCTTTCCAATTTTTCCATTCTTTGTTTCATATGTGTATGTAAGGGATTTTAGTCATCCCCCTCCATTGTGCTGCCCTCCCCCATCCCCTCCCTCTCCGTTAGAATGCCTCCCAGCCAATCCAGTTCCTACCTGCCTGCTTCTTTTTTGCGTGCAACCATCTGAATTTAGAGTTGCATCACAAGGGTGGGTAGGAGACTGATTACTAGATCCAAGACAACTCATTAGTGCCCAGACCTTGAAAATGCAGCTTCCCCAGTGCTGCCACTTTTCCTGCATACAAGCTTCACCTGGTGTTTGAGAGACTCAAACCTCACTCTCAGAACAGTGCTTCACCCTCACTCAGGCCCAGAGGATTAACACCAAACACAAGCACTTAACAATGCTTCAAGAAGAATACATTAGCAAAGCAATATATTAGAATGAAATGAAGGAGACGTGACACCACTTGGTTGAAGGACGAATATAATCTGTCACACAAATACTATGGTCTTTTGAGGGATTTGTATTGATATCAACTAGCTGTACTGTGTTTGAAGCCACCCCTACCTTTCCTCAAATCACCAGGCTGTTAATGACTAGAAGGAATGGTATGTGATTCTGGTGTGCTTGGTGTAAACTGCATTTATTCACAAATAATTATCTGCAAACAGAACTGGGTATTTAAAAACAATACAGGTCATAAAGCATGTGAGACAGATGGATAAACAAAAATCTTTGTCATACATATAATAAATTGTTTCAATAAAATTTCTTCACTAATATTATTATAGAATCAAATATTAATTTGAGAACAATTTTTGACAGTGCTTTATATTTTATTTGAAATATTTACTGACATGCTTTAAAAAATGCTGTGCATCATAAACCTTTAAACACTTTAAACAGGAGTGAAATATACTATTATACAGTTAATATCATGATTTCCATGTTAACTCTTAAAAGTATAATCACTATAAACTAGCTGGATTAGGGTTCACTGGAGAAACGGAACAGTGTGTGTGTGTGTGTGTGTGTGTGTGTGTGTGTGTGTGTGTGTGTAACTTATTCATCAGCTTTACTTCAAAATTGTAACAACTGAAAGGCTGGGAAGCTGCTTTGTCTTTGAGACTGGATGGTGCCTCAGCAGTTGGAGTAGTCCCACAGTGGCTGTCTCATACTGGAAAGGTCCAGACCTCTGCATTTGCTCAGGCCCTAGGGCTAGGTGTCTCAGCAATCCCAATCCGGTGCCAAAACCCCAGGTGCTTTTGGAAAGCCACTGTTCTCCAACAATGATAGATGCCCAGAAACACTGGATTCCATGGCAGCAAAGGAATTAGTGGCAACAGGATCAACCAAAGAAAAAGCCCAAACGGCCCAAGGCCAAAAATCTTCCTTAGGCTCTGCCCCCTTTTGTATGGGCTGCTACAAGAATGCCCCGCCCACATTTGGGGTGGGTCTTGCCACATCAGGACAGATCTTCAGGTGAGTCTCCCTACTCAGATGATTCTAATTTGTGGCAAGTTTTCATTAAAATTAACCACACTAGCATCAGTAGCCTTATGCAAAGTTAGTAGCGAATATCATGCCAGAATTTTTATTTTCATAACAGTTGATTAAAAAAAAAAGACAAGAGAGTAAAGTCAGAATAAACTATAAAGCCTAGTATGGCATAGAAAGGAAGGATGACTGACCCTGTAGTATATAGTCCGCTAAACAAAGAATACAGGAGAAATCACAGATATACAAAAGAGTAAATTCTAATGAATGCAAACTATAGTCACTGTAACCATATACAAATCTATGTTTTTTTAATATATGAAAATATCCAACACATTGTATATCAACGTAGAAGAGCAAAGTAAATAATAAATGCCAAAGATAGACATTAATACTTTCATGTTATTAGTGCTGAGCAAAAAGTAAATGACAGAAGAAAACCGAAGCCATTTCGGCTAACTCATAGAATTATAAGCATTTGATGTATGTGATGCAAAGAATAGAACAGAAATCCCTAAATTAGTCCAAAGACCAAGTGCCTGAGCATGCATTTTTCTTCACTTGAAAAATATGGATAAATCTATAGTAGTGCATTATCTAATTTTTAACCTAGAAAGAAATTGTATTTTATCTTTTAGTTTCCATAACTTTGTAATTCTGTAGTGATTTAGGAAAAACATTTTTTTGGTTCTGCTGAAAGAAATGAATTAATATAATGGCTGAAGAAAAATAATAATGTGAATAGGAGCATATGATGGAGAATTCTGTGCTGAATAACTGTATTTTCAAGTTGACACATCTGGGCTTCATACTCTGCTGCACTTAGGCTGAGAATCACTGAGCAGAGCTTTCTTCAATGGCCGTCCCATCTGAGACGATCTGATACCCCCAATGACCTCTTGTTTCTTCACAAAAGCCTTTCCAGGTTTCTACAACCCAGTTGTACTTGTGTTTTGAATCAGCTTATTGATGTGAAACACAGATTTGTTCCGTATATTGGCTATGTAAGATGTCTTATTGATCTTGATATTTGTCATCTCTGTGATGAGGATTCTAGCAGTCTCAGGACTAAGTAAAGGACAATGTGAGCAGTGTGGATGTTATTAGCGTAGCAGTTATCAGTAAAGTTATTGAACAATAATCCACATTCAATAGCCTGATAGGGAAATCAGAGTCCAAAACTGACAAATGGCTGTGTGCTTGGAGAGCTGCTGCAACCTGTTCTTGAGTCAGTCTCATTCCTCAGCCTCATTCTTGTTTAAGGCATCATATGCTTATTCAGTTATTCGGATTTCAGTTAATCTCTATTTAGCTGTCATCCTCAGTTCTGTTTGCTCACAAGTGTCCAGGGACTATTGATTTATAGTTTCTTACAAAAAGTTTTCATGGCTGGGCTGTGTTGAAAACAGTTGAGTATACAGTCTGGAGCATTGTTTCTAGGCAAAAATTATGAACAATTTGTGTAGGTTTCTCTTCTATGGGAAGAACCATTTCCAAGAGAGTTGTGAGTTCATTGTTGACTTTTTTTAAATTATTGATGCCATGATTGTTTATACACATTTTGTGACAGAAATCTGTCAAGTATTTAAATTCTGGTCCTTATTAAATCTTAGCTTTTGTGACATTTACTCAAAGATTTTTAAAATGTGAGTTTCTGAATTTCACAATTCTCCCTCAATGCTCAGCGAAGACACTATTTTCACAGGATAGATTTTGTTTATATTCTTCTCTATATAAATATTTCAGATATATTTCTATTTTTAGTAATAACTCATACATTGCTAAGTGTGTTTAATATGCTGCTATTCTGATGAAAATGTGTCAGCTTTAATCAGAGTTTGGCATATATTTTTCCCTGGATAATATTTAATAGTCATGGCAGGGCTGGAGAGATAGCCTAGCGGTTAAGAGCGCCGATCGCTCTTACAGAGGACCCGGGTTCGATCCCCAGCACCCACATGGCGGCTGAGAACCGTCTGAAACTCCAATTCCAGGAGAACTCCAGTTCCAGGGGAATCCGAGACCCTCTTCTGACCTCCGCAGCATTGCACGACACGGGTGCACAGACCTGCATGCAGACAGTACATTCATACACATACAGAAATAAATAAAATTAAAAATTAAAAAAAAATTAAAAAAAAAATAGTCATGGCAGGCATGGAGGCTCATTTCTTTAATTGTAGCACTTGGGAGGCAGAGGCAAGTGGATCACAAGAAACCAAAAGTAAAAAAAAAAATTAAAAAATTGGCATACTTGGATTTAATGACTATTTTATTAATTTCAGGTCTAAAATTTGAAGCTATATTTAGAATTATGCAATAAGTTAAATCATTAAAATGTTCTAAAGCATATAAAATATCTGAAGCATTGTAAGATGAATATATTCTAATTTTCAATTATGTTTTTGTATTTCCTGTTTTAATTCTTTTTTTGGCAGAACTGGTTGTTTTTTTTTAGATTGCTAATGATTCTTTTTTATTGATGTTTTATGTATTTCATACATCATTTTTCAATTCAGTTCAGGCATATTCCCCTTTCCCTTCCCTCCACCCTACCCCACCCTATCCCAGGTCATGCATTCTGCCATAACTGTCCTGCATCTTTCTCGCAGCTTTTTTAAAAATTTTTTATATTATTCCAAAATAAGCATATATATACTACACACATAAGTCAAAATTTAAAATTTAAAATTTAAAATTCATTTATTGAAAATAAACTATAGGTTGATTCCTAAACACATTTAGAGATTCACATTTTAACAGTAAATTTGCATGCAGGTATAAAGTCATGTAACTTTACATTCTTTTCTTAGAATATGACTACATATCCTCCGTCTATATATGGTAATTACTATGTGTGAGTATAAGTGGTAGGAAAATTCTAGAGCCCATTTATAGATTCATGTTTTAATATAGCACAGTTGCTTTCAGATACAATGAAATATAATAATAAACTTCCTCAGTTTGACTGCCAACTAGGGATTTGGTGTTAGCATCCACAAATGAGGGAAACCATTCACCTTTTTTTTTCTGGAACTGTGTTACTTCACTTAGTATAATTGCTTCAAGTTCCATCCATTTACCAGAAAAGCTCATGATGTCATCTTTCTTTACTGCTGCATAGAACTCCATTGTGTAGATGTACCACATTTTTGTTATCCAGTCATCAGTTGAGGAGCATTTGGGTTGGTTCCAGGTCTTTGCTATTGTGAAGACTTTCCAGAGGTTCTAATCCAAATTATGTACGTAAACATTGATGGTTTCAGGTTGTCTTCCTTTGTGATTCCTTAACTGTTCTGTTTTCTAATTTCTTTTTTTATATTATTTTATTTATTTTTGTATGTGTATGAGTGTACTGTCTGCATGTAGGTCTGTGCACCAGTGTCGTGCAATGCTGCGGAGGTCAGAAGAGGGTCTTAGATTCCCCTGGAACTGGAGTTCTCCTGGAATTGGGTTACGGACAGTTCTCAGCCGCCATGTGGGTACTGGGGATCAAACCCAGGTCCTCTGTAAGAGCAGTCAGTGCTCTTAACTGCTAGGCTATCTCTCCAGCCCCAGCTGTTCTGTTTTCAATGTGACGAAACTGATCCTAGAGTAGACAGTGCCTGACCAAGAACAAGTCAACCATGTCAATGGTGAAGCACTTCCTTCAAGTGGGAGAACTAAGTACTGTGAAGCAAATATGAATAGATAGACAGCAGATGAATAACTTGGATTAAAGTGGAGCGTGAGAATGACCCTGCTCTGTGAACCTGTGTGCAGGGTTTTCCCTAAGCTCCCATGTCACATGTTCTGTGGTGTCACATAAATCACAGGTCCACGGATTCTGCTGTTCAGAGACCTTTCCCTCTCACTGTGGATAGGGGATAAGGTATCCATGCATAAGGCACTTGCAGTATTAAATGCAGTCTTAAAAGGGGAAAATACCAACAGATCCATCCAAAATGACTTAAAATTTTTCTTTCTGACAAAATATATGATGTAATAAGGAATATAAATTTATTTTTAAAAGTCAAAGGCTTATTTGTTCTCAAAGTGCCATTCTCCCATTTATTCAAGTGCAATCATTTACACCTTTTTAAATTATTCTTTTCCCCAGTTAAATAAAAACAAGCACATACTCCAGGCATGTGGAAGAAATCTACAAATTTGTGTGTAATCATCAAAATCAGTATTGCCATCACTTTTCTCAAAATAGGTCTTGATGACATGAAAAGTGCACTGTGGGGTGCTGATGGGTGGAGAGCGATTCATGAAGCAGTCTTCATGGATGATGAGTATCAGTGGATCAGTGGCTAGGTTTGAAGATGATCAAACATCATCAAGATATCCCACTTTTAGCAGAAGGAGGGACTGGACTTAATATCCCAGTCCCTGAATATTCTGAATACTTTTTTTTTTTTCCTTTGGGACAGAGTCTTCTTGTAGCCCACCCTGTCTGGGGATTCACTGTATAGACCAGGCTGGTGGAGAACTCACAGAGATCTACCTCTGCTGGGATTAAAGGTGTGTGCCACCACACCTAGATGCTTTTTCTTATTATATTACTTAATGTAAGTATTCATTGAACGTTTATGAAAGAAATTCTTCCACATTTCATACAGCTATAGAAGTTGCCTTTCTACGGGGAGACGAAGGAGGGATTTGTGAGATACAGTGAAATAACAATGAAGGAGCAATAAGAACTGCTCTAGATCTGGAACATACCTCATCTTCATAGTGAAAGTTATCAAATCCTTCTTTTAATGTTTTGTTGCTTTCTTTTTGTATGTGTGTGCATGTGTGTGTGTGTGTGTGTGTGTGTGCGCATGTGTGAGCCCAGTGCTAAATATCAAATTCTTACTTAGACAGTGAGCCTAAAGCAAATTCATAGACCATAGTTTTTATTTTTTTATTTTTTATTTATTTATTTATATATTTATTTTTATTTATTTATTTATTTATTTATTTTGGTCTTTTCAAGACAGGGTCTCCCTGTAGCCCCAGCTGTCCTGGAATTCACTCTGTAGACCAGGCTGGCCTTGAACTCACAAAGATCCGCCTGCCTCTGCCTCCCAAGTGCTAGGATTAAAGGCGTGTGCCACCACGCCCGGCTAGACCGTAGTTTTTAAAGTTAGATCAAATCCATTGAGGTAGAGCAATGTGCACTCATGTAACTGTGTACTTTAGTATCACTGATATTACTAGTCACATGCTCTCTAGTATCCCATTATTCTTACTTAATGTTTCATCCAGTTTTTTTAAACCCACCTATTATATCAGCTTGTTTTTTTCTTTTCTTTAAATTCCATATTTCATTAATTATTACCATATGAATATGAGCAAATAATTAAATATCATCAATTCATGCACTACATCCACATATTAGTCTAGTTCCATGAAAGATTAAAGATGTATTTCCTTTTATTTCTGGTTGAATGAAAAAAAGAAAGCTAAGAAAGAAGAGAATAGCAATCTGCAGAATGATTTCCCTTGAAAATTGCTTCATTTTATTCCAAAAAAATAGCTGCTCATCTATCGTACAGCTACAATCTACCTAATTACCATATCAATACTCTGTAATTATATATTCATTATTGTCCTTTGATTACGCAATTGTGTTTGGTGCTACTAGTAGCTCTCAGTGTAATTGCCCTATAGAGGTTATAACAACTTTGTATTGCATGTATAAAGTGTTATTATATAATTTCATGGTAGTCCCCAGTTTCCTAGCAAGAATTAATTACATTTCATTATAGTTTCTTATCACATATAGAACATTTCCAATGTTATGCCTTTAAGGTTAGTAAACATACTCACACTTATTCAGTAGAGTGTCCTGTAGGATGTGAAATGTCACTTTCTTTGTAATATTATGTACAGACTTCAGCTGTACATGCTGAGGTCAGTATTTATTCCTTTTTTCTTCTTGTCTTCACCCTGATGTGCGTCCTATCTGTGAGCTTCTTTCTGTTGTTACAAAAGATCCTAGTGTGCAGTTTTAAACATACTGGTCTAAGCAAGAGATGCATGATAGGTCATATCCACCAAGGTTTGACATATTACTCATATTGTTGAAAATGTACTCAACTGCTGTCCTAACAGTTTTTCTACCCATAAATTGAAACTGCTACTAAATAATTACTGAACCCAAATGAACACTTAAATAGATTTTTCTTACTCCCTTTCTGATTCATCTCCTTTGTTTCCTTAAATGGTTTAATTTCTACTTTCATGTCATATTTACATGCATGATTTATTTATCTATTTAAATTCTTGGATCCACAAATGAGAGAAAATATTTAATATTTTTCTTTATCAGGATAGCTATTAAAATTTCTTATACTGGCAATAGCTATTATTACCAAAGTTTAAAATTTGAATTTAAAAAGTCTGTGAGGAGAACTGTTTTATGTGGGTACAGATGTGTGTCTATCAGAAAGGAAAAGGGAATCCCTTTTCTGGGTACACTGGTGCCAATCTCCCACAATCAACCTGACCTACCCTGTTTTGTGGGGAATTATTGGGTCTTTATCCAATTTGTCTATTGTTTCATATTCAGTCACACTTCATATACCAGTGCTGATTTATGAAAAACATCATTATGAAACTCCTGGAAAGTCAGCGTCAAATAAATGACTGATCCTCATGGTTATGGATGAATTGTTGAGAAAATATCAATGTGTTTTATGAAAGAAAATGTGAACTTATCTTTCAGAAAGTCTACTTTAAAATAATTTTAATATCTTTTTGATGCTTAAAGTGATAAACTGCCTTAAATACCTAATCCCTAGAATTCAGGTAAAAAAATAAAATAAAATGAAAAGAATCATGCTCTTCAAGAGAATCCCAAGCTTCCCTGTTTGTTTCAGATTTCATTTGGGCAGAAGCCTTGGTAACACTTGAGATAGCAGAGAATATTTATCAATTTAGACTTAGCCAATGGTTGGATTATATATGTATATTATATGTTAATATCAGATGCCAAGCTTCCTTCTTAATTAATATGCAATTTCTCTTGTGTTTAGCATTCTTGTGGATGAAAATCAATAATAAGGGAAGGTTTTAACACAAGAGACATAAAGACATAAAGAAAGGACGGAGAAAGGGGGAGGAACAAGGAGGGGAAATATATATGCTATCAAAGGAATTCTAAGCAAAATCTAGACAGCATACCCGACCGACCAATATATAGTGCAGAATTCTCAGATGCAGCCAAGGTCAAGTGAGGTAAGAGAGGGAGGATTTTCATAACCAGGTCCCAGGAAGCAGTTCCCCAGCTAGAGTGTGGTGTGCAGCCCCCTCCCAAATCTCCTCACCAGAATTGGTGTGAAGCATCCAAACTGAGAAGCCCCTTCTCTCCCACTGAATCTCTTTAAGGAGAGTCTAAAAGCCTGAAATTATTTCCTCCTTTTTATTTTTTTTATTTTTTTAATTTAATTTTATTGATGGTTTGTGCATTTCGTACATCATTTTCCAATTCAGATCAGGCATATTTCCCTTTCCCTTCCCCCCCACCCCCACCCCATCCCAGATCATGTATTCTGCCATAACTGTCCTGCATGTTTCAGGGTTTTTTTTTTTTTCATTTTTTAGCTATAAGTGATAATCCATGAGTATAAGCATCCTTCGTGCAAAACCAATCTATAGACTGTTGTGCCCAAACCCCCACAGTCCCACCATTCCGTGGGGGGTGACAGGTTGTTTGTTCAATCAAGTTGGTCCAATGAGTGTCCAGACTACATCGCTGTAGTTTTCCCACCGTTCACCCCATCGCAGCCTTTCACATTCTACCATGCCCCCCTCTTCCGCAGATTGGTCCTAGGCTTAGAAAAGGGGCACAGGTGGATGAGAAGTAAAACTGTCTCTCTCTCTGGAGCTGGTGACTTGGATTCTGGCAATCTGCTGTTTCCTTTCCTGGGCTGACAGTTTGTTTCAGGAGTAACCTTTCAATCCTACTAATTGAAGCACAACATTAGATATATAGGTATTTAAGTAGCACTAATAGTTATGGTAGGTTACTTTGGCATAGACACATATGTTTGGATATATTTAATCCATGAATTATATTTTTACCCCCTGTAAATAGCAAGGGTCTTATGTGCGTTTATAACTCTCCTAATCTGTAGAGGATTACGGGCTTGTGTCATCACGCCATGGGTTATTCCTCCAAGGAGAGAGCCAATAGCCAATTAGATTCGGGATATAATGGCACATTGGCTGCCTCTGCTGCACAGTATTTCCAGGCATGTGAGGTGTAGCTGGTGAGCGGGGAATCTTGCTTGACTCAGGGCGACCCGTATTGCTTCATTGGTTTAGTGGCTTTGGTAAACCTCTCTGGCATTCCAGAGGCCATCTGTAACTTGCATTGTGCGGTCTCAATACATCCCTCCCATGTGTAACGTCAGGTTTTGGCAGCAGGGTCTATGCCTCTCCTCCTTAAAGGTATTCCAACTTAGGGGCAGGAGTCCCTACCTTTTGTGGGGCCGTTGGAGCCCGGGTCCAACACCCCCGTAGAATACAAGCCATGGCTGGAGATAGACCTCTGCATTAAGATATTTGCCTAGTGAACGCCCTAGCAAGGACTTTAGTAGTTATCTTTGGTTTGAACAGAGTTACTAATCCTTTTCACAGTTCTTATGTTAGTCAATTAACAAATGGCATTTTTACCTGTTTTATAAGATATTACCGTCTATAATACGTTGGTCCCAATTTACAGTTGGAGAACTGACGTATGATATCCATCATATTTCTCCTTGTTCTATATGGGGGGGAAGGCACGAAAGCTGATACTCAAAATCTTTCTTGCCACCTAAAGGTATTAAGTTTCATTAGGCTCTTATTATAAATAGTTCGTTACAGTATGGATCCACAGAAGGGTTCGATCTTTATGGCAATCTGGGCTTTCTTTCCTTTGCAACTGTTCAGACGGCCAACTTCTTAGTTGGCACTTTTCTTGGTACATCCTACAGAATGCCAAGTGTATCTTTTCTTTCTCAGCCATTAATTGGTGACATTTTTCTGTTTGGAACAAACAATTTTTCCACATAGTTAGTTTTAAGATTTGATATTGCCAAAGTTTTTGACTAAAAGGTTTCATGTCTGCTGTATTGCGCCCCCCCCTTTTTTTGTTTTAACCCATGAGTCTCCAGAAGACAGTTGTATATACATAACTATAGGGTGGAAATCAAGCCACAGATTTCATCAAATTCACCCATGTTGTTTTGGGTGGATATATATTATGATTAACTTGGAAGCACACCTCAATTTTTGCATTAAACTCATCTTAAAGAGAACTCTACAGGGTGATATGTGACCACAGAAGAATTATAGAACATTTGTATGTTGCCAATCCCAATCGGATGTCTGTCAGTGTTTGTGTTAATAAACTAATGTGATTAAGAGTTTGGATAAGTGGCAGGATGACAATAACTAAATCTAGAAGAAAAAAGTGAGCCTTTCGGTCACAACACAAAAGCAACTGAGAAGGACCTACAAGAGGAAACCTTCCCCTCACAATAGCCATCAAAATAACCTAAAAAGATACCAGGAACAAAACCATAACCACATCACCAAGGATCTCTATTATTTCTTTCATCCAATAATCTTGTAAAACCCCGGAACAAAGGTACATGTGAGGAAGTACATCAGAAGATGGCAATAACCTCCCATGCTCATAGGGTGGGAAAATATTAATATAGTAACAAATGTCCATCCTACCAACAGTTGTACAACATTTAATGTCGATCCCAATCATAATATCCCAGAGTTTTTCACAGGCTTGGAAAAAAAAACATCCTCAATTTCATTTGGAAAAAAAAAGACCCCGATAGCCAAAGCAACCTGGAGTGAAAGAGCAATACAGTGGGATCGCCTATACCAGACCTCCAAACTAACTACATAGGGCTATGTCATATAAAACTGTTCTGGTATGTGCACACAAACAGACCAGTTGACCACATGGAATAAAACCTACGATCCAAACCTGAGTCCATACAATTTCACCACCTCATTTTGGGACAAGGGGGCCCAAGAAGACAATGGAGGAAAGACAAACCTCTTCAGCAGCGTGTGTTGGCAATAAACCGGATCACCGCTTGTAGAAGAGTGAAATTAAACCCCTACCCTCACCTGTACAACGGTCAAATCCACGATGGACTCAAACACTCAACGTGAAAACCCCAAACTCTGGAGGTGATAGAAGGAAGCTTGCAGCAGACTACAGACATAGGAGGACAGATTTCTAAATTCATGACAGCAGCTGCACAAGAACAAGTACACAATTGATCAAAATGGGACTTCATTGTAACTCAAAAGCTTCTGTACATCGCAAATAGGAAGCAGTAAAGATAGAAGTTGAGGAGAAGACACACAGAGTGGGAGCGAGGAACCGTTCACCGCAGATACATCTGACAAGCCCTTATAATTTCCAGAGTAACAAGCTACTCAAAAAACAAAAGAAGAGAAACAAATGAATCACTCAAAAGTGGAGCAAAGAATCTGAATAGAGATCTTCACAGAGAGAGGAATTAGAGGATGGCCGAGAAACATCTTAAGAACGTTCAACACTCTGTAATTAAGGAAATGGCCAAATTAAAACCACTTGAGATATCACCTTACTCCATAAGACTGGCTAGGATCATGAACCGAATGATACCGAATGCTGGAGAGGGTTCGGGGAACAGGGGAAACACTCATCCATTGCTGGTGGGAATGTAAACTTGTTACACCACAAGCAATATGGAGAGGAAAGCAGTAGTGGAGACCTTAAGAAGACTCAAAATCAGCCTTCCATTGACCCAGTCATACCACTCCTGGGTATATACCACAAGACACAACTTACTGCAAAGATACTGCACAGCATGTTTATTGTCAGCTCTGTTCACAATAGCAAAACGCTGGAACCAGCCCAGTGCCCTCAACTGACGACGTGGTAGCAGAAAATGTGGTACATGTTATACAATGGAGTTCTATGCAGCAGTAACAGATGGACAACATCATTTGAACTTTGCAGGGTGTAATGGATGGAGCTGGAGACATTTATGTTAAGTGTAAGTAACACTTCAGTCCCAGAAAAAACCAACGACAAATGGGTTTCCCTCATCATGGGATCGCTCTAGTACCAACAACCCAGATATAATCTTTCTCATGGAGATGTATCCTAGTAAAGAAAACAACAGAAAGACTGGCATCAGAAATGGACTGAAATGGTTGATTGGGAAGAGGGGGGTGCGGATTGGTTGGGTGGAGAGGGACACGGTATATTAAATGCTATTATTTAATTGATGTGAGTTCAGATGTACTCAGTTTCGCCTTGACACTGTCTACAGGAATTACATGGTGTTTTCAGGACTTAGTAAAAGTAAAATATGTGCATATTACACATAATGGTTTAAAAGGACCTAGATAAAAAAAAATGGTAATGCATCTGATTTAAATGTCTATGGTATAATTCGCTGTTGTCCACATTTGAATTTCCTCCTTTTAAAAGCAAAAGGTGGCTTAATTTAATAAAATGTAATTTGGAATTCTAAACTATGATTATTGTACCAATTTCTCATGAGCCAACACTTTTCTTTATATTCATTGGGTTCCATTTTATGCTGTAAAACCAATCAACTATAATGAGTAAAGTGTATCTGGCAAGCTAGGAAAAGTAATATAAAATTAAATGGTGGAGGGTTAACTTTAAGGCATAAAAACTAGATAGTTATTTCTAAAATTGGTGTCTATTATGGGAAAAATTACTTAGCCTAGTTAGAAAATAAAACCCTATGTATTTGTCTTCTTTTTTTAATTGCTTTTGAGTTTAATGACTCTTTCATAAATAAATAACTTAAAACACACATATCAAATATACAAGTCAACTACCCAAGGGGTCAATTATACAAAAGCATGCACAGATAGTAAACTTCTCTTTCACCACCATCACCTAGACTACTAACCATTGGTTTCATCCAAACCATGTATCCTTGGTCCCTCAAACAGAGTACAAACCCCCTGGGTGACAAAAAGGGATCAGGGCACAGCTCTGCTGTCTCTGCCTAATGCCACATTACACTAGGGTAAAACACAATTAAAGGAACCTTTATGCTGAGTAGTATTTCTTTGATTTGTGATACCTTAAAAGTGTGGGGATTCTGTACCTAGCACCCAAGGATTTTTTTTTTCCTTAAGCAAAAACCAAACAAACAAAAATGTCAAACAGAAACCTAGACAAATGAATTTGCTAATGAATATCTTTAAGAATGACCTAAAACCATTACAAAGAAAGGCACTTAAAATCCATTTTAGATTCTTACACCTATACCTCTAGCGCTCCCAGGCTATCCAGTTGGAAAACAAATACTATATCTTCCTTCACCATTGATATTCAAGCAAAAAAGAAGTTATAAGTATGGGAGAGAGGTTAACAGCCAAATACACAGTCACACATTGCTGCCCAGAGTCACCTTTCATTTCAGCAATAATGTCGCATTTTCCAAAATTAGGTCAGCAAACTGTATTTTCCTAGGCACCTGGTTTACCATAGTGACCTGATTCAGCTCCCACACATAGGGTGGAGACAGCTGCCCAGGTCAACAGAGCCAGGCCCAAGCCTCAACACTCTTCCCTGCCACATGCCACTCACTGCGCAGTGACCATGTTATGCTAGCTCAAGCTCACCTGAAACATGTGAGCAAATCCCACCCAAATGCCGAAAGCTACAGCACCATCTCTAAATTACTGCCTGTGCCCACAAGGAGAGGGGCAGTAACAACCACTCTACAGAGCACTAGTGGCGTGCCACAACTGCTTCCTGCAGGAACTTTTCCACTAAGTCCAGTGAGCCCTGCAGAGACTGCGGCTCATGCCTTTCCTGATTCCAGCCTGCTCTTGGGAGCCAATCACACTGCAAATTTGATCCCTGGGAATATAAAACGAACTATTACTGAAAGCCAGCTAGCCCTTCCTGGGTGTAGTTCAGTATTTCTACCACAAGCAAAGATTGTAACAAGCCTCTATGTAGCTGACAGTGCCTTTTCTCAAGTCACAGTAATTTGGCACAGAAGTATTGCATTGGCACCAGAGATGTTTCAGGTGAGAGGATGCTAATTAAAGACACAAGCTAACAACCACACAACACTTTCATAGCATTACGGGGAAGACAGTGAAGCATGGAGAAGGAGAGAAAAGGAAAGGAGGGATGAAAGGAGCAAAGGAACAGCTTAGTAATGAAGTGTGTTAAAAAGATACTGTACTGCAAGAATTCTCTTTTTTCAATGTCAAAGGTCAAATCACCTATAATCTCAAACCCAAGAAATAACGAATTTGTAGGAAAGCTATAAATTCTTTCCACACATATAAGATAAAGAGCTTTCTCATGCTCAGTATAAAAAAGGGTCAAAGCATCTTAGAATCCATTTAGATTATCAATTTTTAAAATATGGCTTTTAAAAGTAAAAAATTAAATAAACAACTACTCTTCAAAACTATCAAAACAAAGAAAATCCACAATATCAGTTAAAAATAATATCAATCCACTAAGATTGACAATGCTAGCAATTGAATACAAAAGTTCCTGTTTGAAGAAATAGAACTGATTTGAGCACATTAAATAAGCACAGAAGCATGCTGGCCCTGCCTACCTACTACACTGTGTAAGGTGGCAGCTGCCTAGTGGCTCCCCCTTATTAAAAACAAGACACAGAGAGCCTAGCACTCTCTCAGAGGCACAGCTTCAAAAATATCCAGTGAGTAGGTTAGAGGTATCAGTTGGGTATGAGTTGGCTTTCACAATTCAAAATGCATCAAGCAAGCTGCAGGTCCATACTTCACTGACAGTAAAAGTAACATCTGTCCCACTAAGAGAAAATACAGGGTGGATGACAGGAGAACTCCGGGTTCTTCAGAGGAAACCTTTTTTCCCCTCTTTCTTCCCCTCAGACCATTTCAATCTTGTTGGTGTCACTGTGACAGCTGGAGAGCCAGAAAATAATAAGTTCATATTTTCTTTGCTGGGTCTCTTCAGTTCACCCATGGCCACAGACTCTGGAGTAGGAAACTTGGATTTCTTTTCTGACATCATCTGATTTCCCAAGACTTTGCGGTTAATATTAATAAGCCCACTGAAGGACCGTGAGCGGGCTCTCTTCTGGACCCGGGGAGTAGAGGATTCTCGCCCTGGTGTTTGGGTCAAAGATTGCTTATGGAACTGTCTTATAAACTGTTTCTTCTTTGCTGACTCTGGCATGTTGTGAACATGTTGGAAGAGCTCTTTCAGTGCTTCTTCTGTACGTTGCTGGGAAAATAAACTAGTATTTCTAAAACAATTTATTGTAATTTATTCGCTTTTAAACTAGGAAAATATTTTTAAGTTTTTAACATTTAATTTTATATTTAATTTTTTATTAACTAAGAATGTCATCCCAATGTCTTTTGATCATATTAAGACCTTTTGCCACTTTTTTATTGAATTTGAGTATATGCAGAAAATCTTAAAATCACAAGAATTTAATTTTATAATTTTTCACCAGGTATTCCACTGATAAAAGCCAATACTCAGTCCAGGACAGCGTGAGCAACCTCCTCTCTCTCTCAAATACTCTTTGTATTAATTTTCTCTCCACTCCTTCACTTGTAAAGCTGTAGAATACTTTTGCCTTTGAACTTATATAAAATTTGTTTTTAAATGTGGTAGGTGTTTTTGTGTCTTGCATTTTTCTCTCAATGTTAGTTTGGGGAAATGTGCTCAGAGTGTCTCTTGCAGTTATGTTTCAGTGTGTGGTGGCATGTAAACATGTGTACATGGCATGACTGAGCCAGAGATGATGGGTCCCTCTGGTGGACATGTGGGTTTTCAGTTGGGCCTCACCCTCGTGCTCCCAATAACTATACCTACATGTTCTTGGTGCACAGCTTTATGCTTCCCACTTGGGTTGCCAGGTGCTTTATGTCTATGGTAGGTACTATCAACTCTTTTCTACGTGGCTGGAATCAATATTCATTCCCACTAGTTCAGTATGGGAGTTTACACCACTGTTTTACTGTTGGTTGGTGAAAGTGTTCATTTACATTTCCTTGCTTATTAATGAAGTCTGTTCATTTTCACATCTTCCAAATGTAATATAGGATATTTTAATTTAAGCATCACTATACTTATAATGAACATATCGTGGATTTTTAACTTTGAGCTTTAGCATTCTAGCAGAAGTATGAGCAATCCTAGGCAGCAAGGCAGTCATCAGCCTTCAGAAGGTTCAGTCATTATCCACTGCCTCTTGCTTCTCAGGTCCTCTGTAAGGTTTGATAATCAGAATAAAGTAATTCACATTTGTAGCTTAAAAATTACATTTTAATTAGGGCCATATATGTGACACGAAGGACACAAAGCTAAGAGAATGAAGGAGACTAACAGGGATGGAGCTGTGGGGAGAAGCTGATCAAAATCATTATATGATTATCCAAAAGTGTCTTGTGAACCCCAGGACTGCATACAATGAGTATATGCCAACATATACAAAATACACTGAATTTAAAAATAAAAAGATTGAGCTATTTAGTTAAATCAACTGTGTTTATAGTCAGTCCTTGACAAACCAGTAAAAATTTTTCCGTATCTTATATCTTTTATTCCTTGCCTCCCAAATTCCGTTTCCTCAATGATCGCTATGGCAATGGTACAGGCCTTATTTCCTATCTATGAATTACACAAATGTACAGTAAAAAAAAAAAAAGACACAGGCAATTGTGGCATACAAGTCCTGTGTGTGGTTCTAGTGAAGCATCTACAACAGTAGCCTCCCAGTAACAGCAAAATAGGATGATCTGATGAAGATGCCTGGGAGTCAGTGGATACAAAACAACACAAGAAACATTAGAAATAGTTCTCTGTCAATGAGAAATGTCTAAAGAGCTGCCTAATACAGGTTGTTCATTAATTTCTACATTGAATGAGGAATGTACGGGATTATCACAACAGCATCCAGAGCTATGAGTCCCTCTCTTTAAGTAAAAAGAGACAGGAGCTTTACACATTTGTATCTGCCAAGACAGAACAGCTACAAATTGCAACCACACACAGAAATACCAAAACTGAGTTCTTGTTCAGAGCTCAGATTTCTCCTTTCTCTTCAATACTTATGATGTGTCAGCCAGTGTCGCAGTCATCTTTCCCTTGGAAATTCTGTCTGCTTACCACACATTCTCCTCTTCTGAGAATGCAGAGAGGTCTGAGAAAGGGAATGATCAACAGGTAAGGAAACTAGCATTTTGGCCCCGGGTCAAGTTATACAGTTATACTGTTACAACACAGTTATACTGTTACAACACAGTTAGACTGTTTCTTCGAAGAAAAACTATGGACTCTGTTTAAGTTTGTAATTGAGAACCCAAAGAACCCTTCAGCTAACACTGTAGCTATATACCATTGTCCTTCTAGAAGGATAACTTGAATCCTAACTTAGACAAATAATAAAACCAATAGTTTTATCAGAGATGTTTAATTTGCATATTTTTACATACTTTTTAAAATTAGTCTTATTGTTTAACTGGTTTTAGTATTCTAAATGTTAACACTTATTAAGACTGGAGAATAATATCCCATAGCACCTTTTGATGGTTTGTGCTTCCTTCTTAGATGTGTGTCAACACTATTGTGTTAATTCAGACTCCTGTACCATTGGGAAGGATGGAAGTGTTGAATGTGTCTGTCCAACACGCTATGAAGGACCAAGATGCGAGGTTGACAAATGTATGCGGTGCCATGGGGGACACTGTATTGTAAATAAAGAAAATGAAGATATTTTTTGCAAGTAAGTAGACATCTAGCTTGATTTATAAAAGTATTTCTATCCAAAAAGGCACAGCATTCAGAAATAAACTGTGAAGTCTATGTAATTTTTAAAATTACATTTTTTTAGAAATTGCAATGCGTTTCAAAATTATTTTATTATTTTTTATTTTGTGTGTATGAGTATATTGACTGCATGTAATGCACACCCATGTCATGCAATGCCCACGAGGGCAGAAGGAGGTGTCAGATCCCCTGGAACTGGAGTTACGGATGGTTGCTAGTGGCCGTGTGGCCACTGGGAATTGAATCCAGATCTTCTGCTAAAGCAGTGTTCTTAACCACTGAGCAATCTCTCTAGTCCAGCATTGCAATTTTTAAGGCTATAAATGGAGTTCAATCAATTCTTTTCATACTTTTTCAACAACTGTGACAAATATCTGGTCAATATGAAAATCAAGTCTATCATCAGTTTATTTCATGTAGACAGGATATTCAAGTACTAGTAACTATATATCAACTATATATTTTATATTAATTATTGATAAAAATTTTATCAATACCAAGTATTTTATAGTAATTAATGATAAAAATTCTCTCCAAATGCTGTATGTAGGTCCAGTGTGGTGGTGCATACCTTTACTCCCAAAACTCAGGAGACAGGGTAGGCCAGACTGGTGTACATAGCAAGTTCCAGGCCTCTCGTGGATTCAGGGATACACTGTCTCAAATAACAAAAAATAAGCAAACAAATGAATGAACAAAATACTGCACATGGGGTTAGGGGTGTGACAGATAATAGAATGCTTGCCTACCATGCAAAAGACTCAATGTTTAATCCTAGGCACCACAAAGAAACAAAAGAGGGAAAAACAGGGTAAGGAAAGAGGATAAGACAGTGGCTGGGAAGGGGGAAGAGGAGAAGGGAGGAGGGAAAAGAGGAGAAATAATAAAAGGTGCATAGTGTATCTGTGCATGATGACCTTTGTTCAGAACCCAGGGGGGCATTTTTAGCCTGAATCCAAGACTAGCCTGGTATACATACTGATATTCTGTCTCAAAAAAAAAAAATAATAACCAAGTAAAATCAGGCCAGTGAGATGACTCAGCAGGTCAAGACGCCTGCCTAAGGCTGACCATATGAGATTGGGAATTCCCAATCCTACTTAGTGGAAGAGCACTGACTCATATGAGTTGTCCTCTGTCCTCCCTACAGACAGCTGGGATGATGGGTGTAAGCTCCATACACCGCTGACTTTAGGCTTTTAGTTGTTTCTCATTATTAGTCACAGGGAGATTTGCATTTTTGTTGTTTATGATCTATACTTTGGGGTAGTAGTAAAATATTTCTCTAATAAACATCTCATTCTCTTTTCTTAATCTGACTTTGGACATTATGACCTAAAATAAAAAGAGGGAATACTGTGTTCTGGGATGAACAGTGAATATGTTAAAGTTCCACTTCTGTTAAAAGGCATATTGGCCTTTGCCTTTAAGACTGAGTAAATGGAAGCAGAACCCAGAGCTGAAGGGCAATGCATCTATTTCTAGCATGAAACAAGTTTATGCCACTGAGATGAGAGGTCAGTCCTCATGCCAAAGTACTTTGAAGAACCTTTTAAAAGAAGTGCTTATAAAGGACTTCATTCTGTCGTGTGCCATGCCCTGCTTAGGAGTGAATCTTGCAAGAGACAGAACAGCATGCCATAAAGTGTCCCTGTGATGGCTTCCACCCAGAGCCTAGCTGTCAGATGAGTTATGTCACTATGCCAAACAAGGCCCAATAAAATTTTATTACAGGCAACATTGACATTTTTTTCTTTTTTATTTACTCTTATTTTAGGATTTACTGTACATGTGATTTGTGTTATCATTATGAATGACATTTACTGAAACTAGCAAACTGGACCATTTGAAAGTACATTATTTTTAAATAACTGAAAATAAGACTGATATGTGCCTTCAACAAGTACATAAAAGCAAAACACACTTTCACATAAACTACCCAAATTGCATGTGCTCATTAAGTAAGTAACTGGTCTTGGTGATGAAAATGTTAGTAAGACAGAACTTTATTTCAATTCAGGGATATACAATTTGCTTGTTCTTCATGTCCAACATGCCATATCAGAACAGGCCTTGCATGATTCTTGAGGACTCTCTTCTACTTAAAACTGAATGGGGCTGTGAAAACCAGGTATCCTGCCCAATTTACCCTGAAATCACACGCAGAAGCACACAGCTTGCTCCTGTAAAGAAGTTCATGTAGGAAGAACAGGCTAGCTGTAGAACCCCAACACTGCCCTGTGAGTTGGGAAAGTCAGCCTCTTGAAGAAGGCACAGCAGACCTTCCTCACTCGGACAAGCTACACGCAAGCTGCTGAGTTCTGATCTTTCAAAAGATCGTTTTGGAATGTATATGCAGGAATAGATAAATAATGGGGAATAAATTGGGGTCAGTTTAAAAATAGGAGTCTGATAGTGCTTACTTTGCCAGATCGTCAATAGGAAACACAGCATAGCAATGAATGATACTTTGCATATTCTGAAATCTGCCTCACGGTTTCTCTTATTTTATTTTTGCATTAAAATGAAAAATGGATGGATTGATCTTAGAATTTCTGTTTCATATGTGATAGACTAAAACAAAATCCCAACAGAATAAAAGATTTGTTTTGTTTTCTTTATAGAAAAATGCCAGTCACCATATACATGTGTGTTCCCAGTCAGCTGAAGTGTAACCTGTTAACTGTCAGTTCTTTTTTTTTTAATTTTTTTTATTATTAATTTTTTTTATTTCTGTATGTGTATGAATGTACTGTCTGCATGCAAGTCTGTGCACCTGTGTCGTGCAATGCCGCGGAGGTCAGAAGAGGGCGTCGGATTCCCCTGGAACTGGAGTTCTCCTGGAATTGGAGTTTCAGATGGTTCTCAGCCGCCATGTGGGTGCTGGGGATCAAACCCGGGTCCTCTGCAAGAGCGGTCGGCGCTCTTAACCACTAGGCCATCTCTCCAGCCCCTAACTGTCAGTTCTTAAACACTCTCTGTTATGTGCAATAACTATATTAGTTAAATCATATCTTATTACATTATCCTCATTTTGTCCTCTGTTATGAAATTGGAGTTAAATATTATTGAAGACTCTTTCCTTACCATGAATAACACACATAACACTATTTTGATGTCAATAAGAATTCCTCGTATTCATAAGAATTTGTTATATTTACTAAAGAGCTGGTAATCAACTTGTAGAAAGTGTTAAACCATAAACTATGTATCTGTGTGTTTCTTTGTATCATGGGTGCCTTCCTAAAGGAAAACACAATACGCAAGAGCATGTTGTCTTTAAGGCTTCATAATTATTTGAATTTATTTCACATTTGAAAATGTTTACATTTTACAACCTGTATCTTCCGGCTCAGGATCAAATAAAAAATTAATGGGAAAAACATGCCAACTTTCTCATAGCCTTTCAAAGCATGAGTTCAAAACAACCAGGTGAAGTTGTTTTCTTTTTCATCTCTTTTAGATAATGGGTTTCAGATACAGAGATCATTTTGCATAAAATTCTTCAATGTATAATTAGCTAATTTTTCCCTTTGACATTATCCATTTGGTAGAACAATAACCTATAACTTATTCTGTCTTGATTTTCAAGAAAGCTATTCAAGAAGAGCAAGAAATGTCCTTTGACCCTCTTAACATTTCAGACACCAACATCACTGACTCATACTTGGTTTCTTTATACTCCAAAGTCTATACAGCTATAAATGATATTTTCTGTTATCTCAGAAATATGAGCCCACCCTCACATAGTCCCCTACTGGATCCACTTAATCACACCTCCGTTTTACAACTTACACATAGTTAATTATCCTCTTCTATTGATCTTGAAAAAAAATGAGATTTTTAATATAGGCTCTTTAGTAATATCTTCAAATTCAAATGCCTACCAAAGTCATAAGCAACTCAGTGCATTTGAAGTACCCATAGAAAGACAAATGAATATATACACAATAATGCAATTATCAACAGCAGGATTTCTAGCCTATTATTTGTTACTGGGAATTATGCTGGGAGGAATTATTAGGGGTACTGATGCTAGTGCTGCTGAAGTCACCTTCTGTGAGAGATCAGGACCAGCCAGTGACGCTGCAGCCTGACGTCATTCTCAAGGTTATATCTAGAGCTCTGATACCATTGATTGTCTCCTAGTTCCTAATATTCGTGTAGCCAGGTGATAACAACCAGCTGGTCTGTTATAATTCTGACATAGGACAAAATGTTTATGATCCTATTATGACTGTTTTCATGAAGGAGATCTGACTCTTTGATGATTTTAAATGTACATGCACATTTTCTTTATTTCCCTAGTGGTATTCAGTGAGCAATCTCTGTGCTTCTGTGTGTGTGTATGCATTTGAGCATTAAAGCATAACATAACATGAATTCTTGTATTTTTCCATATCATTGTTAGGTTCATTTTTTCTAGTGGAGTTGTAATTTTATATATGTAATTTTTATTGAGCATTCGTATAACTCATATAATGATTCCCAAACAAACTGAACCCCCCATGTCCAACCCTCCATCAGAACTCATGCATTACAACATCCAAGCGAAGCCCTATCTAGTCAAGGTCTCAAACCTAGATGTCTATCTGTGCAAATAGATCTGCTAGAGTCTAATCAGCACATCTAGGAATCGTAGGTAAGGCATACTCTTCCTCACCCAACAGTACTCAGTCTCTTGTAGTTCTCAATCCAGGGCCAGTCTCCCACCCATTTATTTTGCTGCTTTGAGACCTTGCCCCAGTTAGCATGTGTCCCATGCCTGATGTTGACATTGCCACAAGTTCACATATGAAAGCTTACAGTCGATTGTAAGCCACTCCTTCTCTGTGTTAATGTACCTGCCCTGGCTCTTATAATCTTTCCACTCCCTGTTCCATAATGGTCCCTGGGCTGTGGATGGGTGGATTTAATATAGGTGATGAGTATTTTCTTCTTATCTCAGATGTGTAATATAGCTGTAATTAATATCCAAAGGAAGGCTTTCATTGGCCTGATCTTTTTTGATAGTAAAAGATTTGTGGACATAGTGGCTCATATTTGTAAGAGTTATACTCAGAAGGCTGATATAGTGAGTTACACAGTGACCTGGGCTACAGAGTAAGACTCTGTCCCAAACCAAACCAAAGTTTGACATTTACATATGTATAGTTCAGTGAAACAAATCCAAATGTTATATATATATATAATATTTTATTTTAGATAACACTTATTTGTGTGTGTATGGGTGTGAACATGATGTGAATGGGCACACACATGTCATACTGTTCATGTCAGTTTCAAAGGACTACTTGCAGGAGTCACTTCATTCCATCAGGTGTGTTGTAGGGATGGAACTCAGGTCATCAAGTGTGGTGGCAAGCACCTTTACTTCCTGAACCATGTCATTGCCCTACAACCTATATTTAAAGGGAAAAAGTAAGTTAAACTGGCCACAGGGTCACCTTACTCTTGACAAATTGTGGAGCCCAAGATTACTAACATTTCCTAGCTCTGAGAAGGCGGAGACAGGAGAATCCCTGGGGTTTGTTTCCCAGCCAGCCCAATCTGATTGGTGAGCTCCAGGCTAAGGAGAGCCCTTGTCTCAAAGGAGGTGGATGGCTTCCTGAGAATAAACCCAAGGGCTGCCTCCACACACAGGGGGCACACAAGTTCACATACACATGTATTGTCACATACATGAACATGTACACATACACAAGGCACACAGATTTAAAGGAATTAAAATTCCCCAGATTTCTGTCTACCAAAAGCTACAGTTTAGAAGAGAAAGTTGCAATATTTCTATATATGTCACTGATCTTACTTATCTGAAAAAATGGGACCTATACAGTTGCTAATCTCCCCCAGAAGTGTAACACAATAGAGTTTGTTCTTTTAAACATGGGTCTAGCTGGCTTAAATTTTATATTAAGCAATCGGGTTGAAAATGTCCAAACTGAAATATATAAAGCCCTCTCATCTTTCTAACAAAAACTAGAATCTTAGCCTCCAGCATGTCTACCTTCCTGAAAACTTACCTTTTGGCAAAGACTTTACTCTCCCCAGGTTACCTGTCTTCTCATTTGCAGAGGTTTTGTGTCCGCCTTCGACAGTAATGATAGGAGTAATGATGTTCATTTTGTTTCTTTGTTGCTACAGCTGCACTAATGGAAAGATTGCCTCTAGCTGCCAGTTATGTGATGGCTACTGTTACAACGGGGGAACATGCCAGCTGGACCCTGAGACTAATGTACCTGTGTGTCTGTGAGTATCTAAAGGCAGTGTGGCTAACTGAAGACAGGACTGTGCACAAGGGTAGAGGCCCCATCCTATTGCTTTCCTTTCTTGGGATAAACTTTTTAGATGATTGTTTCATGGTCAACTTTTGTCCTCATTGGCTTGTGTGCTGCTGAATCTCCTTCTCCATCAATTTGTTAAAGATTCCATGAGGAAGAGCTCATTCAATTTTCAGCATCATGCCATTCCAGACATCCACCAATCTTTCAACTCAGAAATGCCATAAAATTGATCTAATTTTATTGACCTTACTAAGCTATGTGAACTTACAGATATTATCTTTTATTAATCCCTTGGTACCTTTTCAAAAGCATTCAGAACATGTTTTCAAATACATAATGCTATTTGATGTTTATATTAGGCTTAGAGTGATGGAAATAACTAAGCCCTTGGTTTTTAGAACACATTATGTGGAGCCTGGGTTTCTGAGGACTGATTGAAGCATTAGAGATTCTCAGTGCTATTGAGAAAATCTGGAACTTAACATTTTCCTGCTCTCAGAGGTCTGATTGTCTAGAGGAGACAACTTAAAGCCATTGCATTCATGTGGTCACTGTATGGAGTGCTGTTTTAACACAGAAGAGGGAGGGGCACTGCCCAGCAAGGAATCCCATCAGTGTCCTGCTCTGTCCCTGCTTGTCAGAGGGGCATGTGAAGAGTGTGTATCAGAGCAAGACTGGCATTCCTGGGAAAATGTTGTCACATGTTACTATCTGTGTATGAAATAAATTTGAACATATTTGACAAAAAAAGTCAGACGCTTTATTTAGCTGTATTTTACTGAAATTCTGCAGATGCTCTGTGGGGTTTAAAAGTCAGCGCTGTGACCAGAGAGAGAACCCTTGTGATCACTACTGTCAGAATGAGGGGATTTGCACTTTAACTGCGTTTAATGAGCCGAGATGCAAGTAGGTTTAACCTTCCACTTACCGCTGCTCTTCCTGTGACATCATTTCAGGCCACAGTTCATTGGTTTAAATCATGAACATCTACATGCATTTCACAGTGTGCACTTAATCTCAGGGCTCATCTGTGTCACATGCACTTAACCTATGCTTCGCTCACAGATAACTGTGTACACCGCAGACTGCTGGAGTGAGTAGAAATATAGCAGGCAATGAAAAAGCTACTCGCACTACCTTATAAAAATACATTTGCTCAAATAGGAGCTTTTAATCTGAGAAGTGCAGAAACAAGCAGTTTAATGAGTGTTAACGATCTACTAGAGATGGAATACTGATTTTTTTTATTAGTAGCTGACTTCTATTTCAAAGATGGGTGGGGTAATAAACTGTTTTCTAAAATTTTATTGAAAACCGTAAGATTTCCTAAGAAAGGAAATACATACCAAGACATTTTAAGAAATTTAATGTCTTCTTAGTTTAAGTTATTCTTCCTTAATTTAGTTTGTGGTGACTTGAAAATCTATGGGGAATAGTCCTATTTCCTTAGACATTTTCAAGATTGTTCTGGAGTGACCAAAGTAGACATTATTTTCGCCATGTGTACTTGAATTTAGAGTTGGCCCCTATCTGTCGTCTTCCTTATTAAAATCGGCATCTCTGATGGGCACTTGATAGTAACCTTGCTGTCGATTGAGTCAGATGGCCTAGCAAAAGTGTAAGACATAATCATATTAATATTCAAGCTATTTTGGTATAAGTTCTTAGAGTTCTGAGGCAGGGGCCTAAGCTGAGTGAGGCTGGCTTTGAAGGGTGGAACCTGTGGTGGGGTGGCAGGAAAGTCATGGGACACATGGTCCCCATAGTAAAGGGTTTGGTGACACTTCAAGAAAAATGGATGGCTTCAACCTGGTGGTTCAGTGAGAAGAAAGCATAAACATAAACAGAATTCATTGATGGCTCCGAGTGACTGAGTTCAAGATGGCCCTTGGGCTAGAGATACTGAAAGACTAATTTTAGTTCAGTTGTACATTTCCTGCAGTCGCTGCCCTGGACTCCAAACTTCAATGTGGCCCTGTTTCTGGGCAAAATCCACACATCTGGATCCCTGCATTGCTTACTGTGCAGAAAATGCCCCATTTGACCCAAATGAAAGTTTGTAATTGCTGTAGCAGTCTATATCCAGTCCCTTTCTAAGCAGGAATCAATCAGTGAATCACCAGATAACAGGACTTGAAAAAGCATGGTGACTACAGCAGTTCAGGCCCTGTACCTCACTGATGCATAAACGTGTCTCTGCGCACACTGCACTTGTCCTTTTGGAAATGGTGCCTGTACCTTGGACTTTTCCTCCTACAATATTTTTGTAAATCAGAAGGTATAGTTATGCTTATATTTCACTCTTTACATAGTTAATAAAAGGAGCACCAAGAAATATTGTCATTTTCTTATCAATCATTAAGTGTTAATAAAATGAGTAGGATGTCTGTGTCAATTTAGTTAACTTACTAAGCACAGAATAACTCAGAGCATGAAGCACAGTGGATGTGCATGTGTGAGAGGGCACAGGGGTTCTCTAGCTGCTGCCCCTTTATGGATGACATACTGAGGTCACCCATCTGGCTCTGAGGTCCATGCCAATGATAGAGCCCTCTGTGTGCTGCCCACTTTGTGCTCAGATCATTTCAGTACACAATGCTGAAAAACTTGAAATGCATATTAAGTAGATGAATGGCTTTTAAGACAAATAAGCGTCATTTAATAATTGTAAGGATAGAAGTATGCTCATAGTTCTGTGGAAAAACTGCCTAAAAGGCCATTTAGTCGAAAAAAATTAAAGGAATTTTAGCAGGGAGGAATGGCTGAAAAAAAAAACTCTTTGAAGGAAGGGTGACATAAAGAATAGGTATGAAATGGTGCTGGGAGCAGAGGTTCAATGGGAAATTTATGAGGTATGTTTTCTGCCACGACGTGAGAGTGGGATGAGAGAGAACGGCATCCAGTTAATGCTGGAAGCAGAGGACATGCCTGTTTCCTTTCTCTGCAAAAGGAAAACCAAGAAGCATAATTGAGAGGAAATAAACACTGGAGGAATTTATCATTAGTGGATTCCTCCAAATTGAAGGAGGGTCAAGTGCTGTCAATTCCAGACAGTTAGAAGAGAATAACCTTTGCATAGTTTTCTGTATACAAATAGTTGGATATTAAGAGAGAGATTTTGAAATGTCTTACAGCTGGGGATTTGAAGGTGAGGCAATAAGAACAATGTAAATTTCTTCTTCAATGGTTAGTTAAGAGTTCAATGAAAGGAAAAATAGATAAAAACAAAGGAAACTATTTTTTTATAATGTGAAAGATGTAAGCATTGAAGAGCACTGTTCTTTCACTGTGTATTAAACCCCATTGTTAGGGACTGGGATGGAAATAGAGGGAGAACAGATATGGTCTTCTGATCATGACTCTTGGTAGTGAACGTCCTAGAATATGGGGGGAAACAGTTGTCCTTAGGATATGTTCAATTCCTATAGTACTAACCTGTAAATCACCCTAAGCAAAACTTGATTCATGGTCCCTATAAGCATGTGCAATACAAAGCAATCCAGCTAAGGAAATACAGAGCTCTCTGAATATCTTTCTAGTAACAATTCTCTTGACAAGGGAAAGTTTGGGGAAATGTAAGATTGAGTCCTATCTCAAAAGGCAGTAATCTGTAATCATTTTTTTTTTTTTTGTCTTTTTGAGACAAGGTCTCCCTGTAGCTCTAGCTTTCTGGTTGTCTTGGAGCTCCCTATGTAGACCAAGTTGGCCTTGAACTCACAGAGATCAGTTTGCTTCTGCCTCCCAAGTGCTAGGATTAAAGGTATGCACTACCACACCTGGCAAAATCTGTAATCTTTTATGAAACATTAGGACATACAGTTTCATTTCAAATCCTTTGTAGGGCTTGTTTTAGTCTTGTTAGTAGAACACTTTTCTTCATAAAACTAAAAACTGAATTGCACAGAAATAATGCACAACTGGAAAATCTAGCAGTTATATCTATGAAAGTGACAGTTCAGGTTTTTTTCTTTTCTACAGTTTCATTGCTGAGGCTAGAGAGATGGTTCATCAGTTAAGAGCACTGGCTGCTCTTGCAGAGGACCAAAGTTCAGTTCCCAGTACGCACGTGGCAGCTAACAACTGTCCATAACTTCAGTTCATTGGGATCTGATGCCCTCTTCTGGCCTCCAGGGGCATTGGAGGAAAAGGTTGCACTTGCATACATGCAGGCAAAACACTCATATACATAAAAATAAAAATAAATATATAAATAAAATGTTAAAAGAATAAATTTTATTGCTATATCCTTCAATTAGAGGTGTTGAATTTTAATAAATAAATTATTTCCATGTGTTTTAATACATAACAGGTTACATACCTAACAATATTTTAATATTTTATTTAATATTTACATATTTAAAATACATAATAAACTAGATTTAATAAAACATTTTTAATTCCACTAAATGTTATTTTGGCAATATCATTAAATGTATTTTATTATAACTTAAACTATTATTAGTAGAATGAAGAATTGTTGAATCCAGCAACAAGCTGGCAATGCCTTCCTGATTCTAAGAGTTCTCCCTAAGGCTAAACTTCCATAAGCGTATTTTTTTTATATCCAGAAATCCAGAATGAAAGTATATTGCATAATTTGAATGTAATTAAATTTATTTTTTATTATTTATTATATTTTAAGGGATTCACAATATAAGAGCACAGTTCTTTTCAGATCACATTGACATTGCTCAGTTTGCCATACAATTAGGTAATTGGTGCTAGCATCCACAGATGAGTGATACCATTTGTCGTTTGTTTTTCTGGGACTGTGTTACTTCACTCAGCATGATATTTTCTAGCTCCAGCCATTTACCCATAAGGGTTTTTATAACATGTATCATAGAACTCCCTTCATGGGATTGTTTTCTATGAATACCCACAGTCATTTTAGTCTTCAGTAGCCAAGGATGTTCAGCTCTCCTCTCCCTCCTTGAATTCACTGCCATCCTACCCGGATGCGGCTCTGCACACAGCCTCTGCACAGAGAGCTCCATTCCATCCCGCACTGCCTTTCCATGTGTCCCAATGAAACCAGTTTCACTCTGCTTTTTTATCTACTTAATTCTTCCAACCCTAATGGTCTCAACCCATGTATCACTACTATTATTGGACAAGTAAAAAGGAAAACTTGGTTGAATTATACTTAATAGAAGCTTTTATAAAGGATCAAACTTCTGGGGCTGGAGAGATGGCTCAGTGATTAAGAGCACAACTGCTCTTGCAGAGGACCCAGTTTCAATTCTCAGCACCCACATGTCAGCTAAGAACCATCTGTAACTCTAGTTCCAGGGGAATCTGACACCCTCTTCTGTCCTCCGCAGCATTGTACAACACAGGTGCACCTACTTACATGCAGACAGTACACTCATACACATAAAATAATAAATAAAAAAAGAATCAAACTCAGTAAGAAAAAAGTCTGTAAGTTTTTTTTTTATTTTTACTTTGTGCACTGAATCCCATCTTTTCTCCCAACTTTGCACAAGAAGACTTAACAGCCCAGCAGCTCCCCACTTTATAGCAAAGGTCATCTTTCTCTGTTTCCCACATGACAGCCAAATCTCAAGTTCAGCAGGTCTGTCTGGCACCCTCAGTACCACTAGCCTAGCCAGAGCCTTGGAAATGGGGTTGCCAGGTCTTCCATGATGGAGATTACAGCAGAGCCCCTCCGAAGGACCACACTTGCTCTTGCAAGTAGGAATTTTGAGGAGTTGAGTTCAAGGAGTGTTGCTGTGAAATACATGCCAATTTAGCCATTGTCTTGAGAAAATAAGACAAATACCAGGATAAAAAGAAGCAGCAAGTGCCCAGCCATGGCCATGGGATATTAGTAGAAAACTGAGTAACCAAGGGACATCAGTAAGAAGCTGAGTACAAGCCTGCAAGCCTGGGAAGAAACCATGTCTGATATATTGCAATTCAACCTGTGAAAAATAAACCCCTGATGTTTATTGCCCACTCATCAATATCTCTCTGGGGCTGTCAGAGCAAGCCAATAGAGATTTTAGTGTCACAAAGTGGTGACCTTCTATGGCACATACTTTAACCTGGTAATGGCTTCGTGAATGCAGTTGGGCAGAGTTATCAAAGCATGTTAGGAAATGCCCAGATTGATGAGACTCAGTTCTGACCAACATTACAAGTATTAAAGATGCTTCCATTTTGCTATCTGTGATTCCATTTTTGGATGGAATCCACAACAGACCTGACTGTCTCATATGCTGGCACACCTGCTAATATATAAGCATAGACATGCACAGCCCTATGTATGTGTACGCACACACACAATAAATAAATAAATAAACAAACAAATAAATAAATAAATAAATAAATAAATAAATAAATAAATAAATAATAAAACCAGAGAGAAATATCTGGGGATAAATGAGACTATTCTGGAGTATGTCTAGTTTTACCGGGTCCTTTCTCCTTACTTGGGTTCAAGCTGGGCCATAACTCTGGACTCACAGCTAACTTCTATTTTCAAATCTTAGCAGTATCACAATGTAATATAAAGTTTTATGTTAAATAACTTACTGAAATGAAGGACATTGCAACCTCTAGCTGTTATTTATAGTAGTCCTTCACTGAGATTATAGTAATGAGGTACAGACCAGCAGAGGCTTCTAAAGGCTTATTTGTTTCTATGCATACTTCAGGTTTTTAAATATTTTTTCCCTATCTCACTAAGTTTTTAGAAGAATCTCAGCATTCTCTATGGACCTACCTCAACAGTTTTATCATATGGATGATGGTATAAAATGAACTAAGTAGGTCCTTCTCAGAGTAAGATAAAAGAATTCCTAGAGTCAGTATTATAAATGTTTCATTCATTTTCCTGTTTTAGTAGATAATAGATTTTCAGAAGTGAAATCACCAGTAATTCTAATATTACTTTTAAAAATAAAGTTTCTGAAAATAGCCGCTTTAACTTTGTTTCTGTTCAGTTTTTTCACACAAGTTTCCTTTTGCAGACTATTGTATAGTCAAATGATATCATATCACATACACTTTTTCTTGTGTCTATGAAGCATTATGAGGGTCATTCCAAGCCAGCACGTATAATAGGATTATCTTATTTTCAACAACTAACCAATGATTGTCTAGATTTTCTCTAATTTGCTTGCCCTACACTCTTCACATTCACTGTTTCCTTCTATAATAAAGTGTACTTCTTCCTAGTTTTTGAACTAGGGTTCCACTTGGTAACCCAGGCTTGCCTGAAATCAGTATCTAGCCCAGGCGGGCCTTGACTAATAACATTCCTCCTGGCTTAACTTCCCACGTGGTGGTATTACAAATGTGAGTCAAAACACCCAGCTGCTTATTCTTAGTTATTTATATTTTTTCCTTAGAGTAATAAATACCTGTGTATACACCTCTTGATACTCATTTCATTAATTTTTTAACATTTAAAACTGAAAATATAAATAACTAAAAATACTGGATGCAAAGTTATAAACTTTGGGATTTGGGGGAGTTCTTGTTTGTTTTAACTTTTTTCAGTTTTGTACATTTCATACAACAGTTCTTAAACAAATTTAGGCCTCTCCCTATCCGTGACCCTGTCCCACCAGATCTCATGCATTCTGCTTTGTACCCAGATGTCCTTTGGTGCAAGTTCATCCACTGGAGCCTAGTCAGCTGCCTATCTAGAGAACATAAGTAAGGTCTATTCTTCCTCATCCAGCAGTAATCAGTCTCCAGCAGTTCCTAGTCTAGGAACACCCTGCCATCCACTTCCCTTGCTCCACTCTGGGCCCCTGTTTAAGTTGGCATGGGTTTTGTGTTTGATGTCATCATTGCCATAAATTTCATGTACAAGCTTCCAGTGTACCAACACTGGCTCTTACAATCTTTCCACCCCCTATTCCACTACCTCTGTCCCTGAGCTGGGGGTGGGTGAGGGTTAATACAGAAGTCCTGTCCAAGGACACATACTCTGCAGTCTCTTATTCTCTGCAACTTGCCCCCTTGTGGTCTTTTGTGGGAATCACCCTCTGTAGTATAAGGAAGCTTTGCTTGTGAGAATTGAGAGGTGCATTATCATTTGGTCTACTCCTTTTTCCACTCTGTCCCATGAGCCTTGGGTGTAGAGGTTCAACTTTAGATATGTCGCATAGGACTGGTCATCTCTCAAATGTATATTCTCTGTGTGTGAACAGTTGTAGGACTCTGCATTTGCCTGCATCTGTTGCAAAAAGTAGCTTCTTTGATGAGTGGTGTATGGTATACTTATCTATAAATATAAGGATCCATATTTAGCATATGGTAAGGAATTTCTTTTGTTAGAAATATGAGAGAGTTATGGTTTTCTTTAGGATCTATGACCTCTCCATCTGTGTGTATTTAGCTAGAATTATAGTGTCACCCATGAGTTTCCTCCTATTGAGAGGGCTTTAATTTCAATTAGATAGCTGTTGATTATTCACTACATTAAAGTGCCACTATCGCACCAATCGAGGTATTTTGCTGTGCCACAGTCATTATGGTTTTTAGAGTTTAGGAATGGGTTGGACATTTGATTGATTCTCTCCCTTCACAACTTACATAGTGTCCTCTACAACTATGACAGCTAGTCTCCAGGTATAAGGCTTCTAGGTGTGTTCCTGTTCCATTGCTCCCAGTCCTGTGTCCAAAATATGCCCTCTCTTTAGCAGTAGTGGCTTGTCTTCGAGTTCTGGGAGATAGCTAACAGTCACACAGTACACTGTGCTATTTTAAGAGTCTCTTAGATTACTCTAACCAACCACGCCAAGGGAGGTCTCTCCTGTCTGGCATGTGCTCCTTGCCATATAGCCCCCAAGTATACGCATGAACCAGTATACAGACCCCACGTATGCATTTCTCGGGGGTTCCATTTCCCTCTGGATTCCCTAGCCCCCAAACCCCATTCATCTCTCCTCTCTCTGCCCTGGTCCAACTTCCTCCCTCCCCAGTCCAAGCATCCCTTTTTTCCCCCTCCTCCCCCTTAATACCCACCTTCAGCATCCCCCTTCTCCTGAGCTGCTCCTCCTCCACCAACATGATCTGCTGGTAACGTCTGTTCCCTCCTATCCCCCTCTTTCAAACTCTCTTTCCCTATACCTCTGTGTTTCCTTTCCATTTTCCCGACTCTTTCTGTTACATCAGGATACATACTCACCTATAAGGGACTGGTGCTACAATCTACAAATGAAGGGAATCATGTCACTTGATTTTCCAAATTTGTGTTACTTCACCTAGTATAATAGTCTGTAATTCCATCCATTTGCCTGCAAATTGCTTAATTTCATCTTTTCTTACTGCTGAATAGAACTCCATTGTATAAAGTGCACTACATTTCACTTTCCATTTGTCAGCTGAGGAACATTTAGGTTGTTTCCATTTCTTACCAATTCTGAAAAAAAGCAGCAAGAAAACATGGATGTGCAGGTATCTCTACAGTAGGATGGGTTCGCTGGGTGTACGCCAAGGACTGGTATAACTGGATCATATGGTAGATTCATTTTTTTTTGAGAGTTCCACACACTGCCTTCCGTAGTGGTTGCAGAAGTCTGCAATCCCACCAGCCATGGATGAAAGTTCCCTTTTCCTCACATCCATGCCAGCATTTTGTGTCTCATTCCCTTGATCTTAGCCAGTCTGACTGGGGTAACATGGAATCTTAAACTTGTTTTATCTACATTTCCCTAATTACTAGGGATGTTGAGGACCTTTTAAGGAGGTTTTAAACCATTTTTACTTCTTCATTTAAGTGAGGTGAAAGATAAAGGTCCAATTTCACTGTTCTCCAGGTGGAGATCCAATTTTGCCAGCACCACTTATTGAAGTTGCTGTCTTTTGTCCATTGTGTGTTCTTGGCAACTTTGTCAAATATAAGGTGGCTAAAATTGCACATACTCAAGTTTGGATCTTATATTATGTTCCATTGATCTGCATATCTATTTTGTGTCAGGACCATGCTATTTTAATAACTATAGCTCTCGGGGCTATAGAGATGGTTTAGCAGTTAAGAGCCCCAACTGCTCTTGCATAGGACCCAGGTTCGATCCCCAACACCCACGATCCCCAGTTCCAGGGGAATCCAACGCCCTGTTCTGTGCCATTGCATAACACAGGTGCACAAACCTACATGCAGACAATATATTCATAGACATAAAAAATAAATAAAAAATTAAAAAAGTTATTATTACTATAAAAATAACTATAGCTCTGTAATATAATCTGAGATCTGGTGTGGTGATCCCCCAGCATTGTTCTTTTTGCTCAAATTTGATTTTGATATCCAGGTTCCTTTTTGATTCCATATGAGTTTTAGGATGATTATTCTAGCTCTGTGAAGAATGTCATGGGTATTTTGATTGGCATTGCATTGAATCTGTAGGTTGTTTTTGGTTAGATGGCATCTTCTCAGTATTACTACCAATACATGAGCATAGTAGGTCTTTCAAACATCTCCTAGTGTCTTCTTCTATCTTCTTCTTTAAAGATTTAAAAATTTAATTGTAGAGATCTTTAATGACTTTGGTTAGGTTTATTCATAAATATTTTTGAGGTTATTGGGAATGGGAGGGTTTCCTTGAAAGCTTCCTCTGATTTATTGCTATTGGTTTATAGAAAGGCTACTGATATTTGTAAATTGATTTTGTAATCTGACGCTTTTCTGAAAAATCTTAGTCTTTTCTAATGGTTTTCTTGTGTAATGTTTTGGGATCTCATGCATATGGAATAACTGAGAAGATGATTTTAACATTCTTGGACACAAAATATTTTTTTGGCAGACTTGCTTTGAGCTCAGGCTAGCCAAAAAATTGTGATCCTCCTGTCTAAGTCTCCCAAGTATAGGGTGAGTCTCCCATGGTATGGGTGTGCAGCACCATACCATGCACAAAGAACTTTCTATGTATCTATGTCTTATTTCCCTGACACTTCAAAACAATATGCCAGTTTATAACTGGATGTACAAACAAGCTGTCTGAACTGAAGATGGGAAAGAGAAGAGGTATGCCTCTTGATTTGTTCATGTGCTTCCTTGAATTATGCCTTTAGGTTTAATGATCTTCCCATCATCGTGACTACACCTGATCCTTCTTAATAAATTTTAAAAGTCAGCAAAAATACAATTTTTATTCTCTCATGATTTTTATCCACTTTATCCTCTTTATGTTATTTTCAAAACTGTTAGGTGCATTTCTTGAATATTCCAGAGCTTACATTAAATTCTATAAAGGAAGAACTAGACACTTCACTATATCATCCTTTGAAGAAAAATTAGTTTTATTCACTTTATTTTGCTTCCTCCATTCTTTGGTTGATCCTCTGCTGCTTTACTTTGGACTCTGTCTCTGCAAGGATGTGGAGAAACATGAGAGTTAGGGAGATACCCCCCTTGGGGTTCTGAGTCTATTTGAGGATAGGGGATAGGGAGGAGGGGATAAAACAGGAGCCTCAAGGATTATAGCACTATAAGACACATGATTCTTATAGAACATGAAATCAAACCATTAAGCAATTCTCAGCAACTTACATGCTTGGCTAGATGTTTGAAATTTGTTCCACAGTTAGTACATGAACACTGGTAGCATTCTCAGTACAAAGTGTCATAGTGTTTTGGAAAGGTCTTAATATCATTATGGTCTATTAGAGGAAGAGCTCATGAGTTTGTAAAACAGATTTAATAATGAATCCCAATTTTCAATATGAAAAATCAAGATTTTTCAAGTTAATAAATGATTAAATGATTTCCTGGTAAACAACACAAAAGTAGAGAATAGCAGACCTTATCTGTTATAAATTGAAAATTTTCTCCTCTGTTCCTCTTTAATCCTCTAAACATAAACATGCTGTTCATATCAATTGCTTAAGACTGTTCTGAGCGCATATATATGATATATATATATCACATATATCACATAAGATATTGTCTTCTAAACAGTGAACATTTTAAAAATATTGTAAATTTTTTATGTGTAGGAGTGTATTGCCTACATGTGTGTAAGTGTACCCTTGTTGTGCAGTGCACATGGAGGTGAGAAGAGTGTCAGATGCCCTGGAACTGGAGTTAGACACAGTTGTTAACCGCTATGTGGGTGCTGAGACCTAACCTGGTTCTTCTGCAAGAGCGGCCATTGCTCTTAACCATGAACCATCTCTCCACCCCAACATTTTTAAAAAACTAAAATTTTTAAGCTATTATTATTGTCTAGTTTTAAAAAATGATCAGAATATAGTATAATCTAGCTCTCGGTACTCTGAAGCTTAAGAAAATAGCTAATTGAAGACAACAACAAAAAAACAAGTGTTGCTAAAGAAAATCAGATAAAAATCACATCAATAGATTAGACCCACAAAGACAATGACACTGGGTGAAATAGAAAAAGTGGTAGGTTGGGGCTGGAGAGATGGCCAATTGGTTAAGAGCACCAACTGCTCTTGCAGAGGACCCGGGTTCAATTCCCAGCACCCTCATGGCAGCTGAGAACCGTCTTTAACTCCAGTTCCCCGACACCCTCTTCTGACCTCCGCGGCATTGCACGACACGGATCCACAAACCTACATGCAGACAGTACACTCATACACATAAAAAAATAAAATTAAAAAGGTGAATTTTTTGTGAAGAAGGAGGAGGAGGAGGAGGAGGAGGAGGAGGAGGAGGAGGAGAAGAAGAAAAAAAAAGTGGTAGGTGAAAGCCCTTAACTACCAGGCAAAGCAAGGCAGGAATCATCTTTATAAATGTTGCCAACGTAGAGATTAAAAGTGCACGTGGACCCACAGTGAGCATGCAGGTACCCTAGGGCCAGGCAGGCTACCATGTGGGAGGCAAGCATGCTCAGTTATTTTGATTTGTAATTACTCCAAATTAATAATTTAATTAAAGGATCAAGATTACTTTCTAAGTCCTTAGAGGGAGAAAAACAGAAGGAGCTGCACAGGTGCTACTAGAGAAACTGGCTGAGGCTTTGGTAGGAAGTGAGTGGGCTGTTTCTGTTTTAACAGTACTATTTGCTGACATCATTGCCTTAGTGGAAGGAGCCTGCAGGGAATGTGTAGGGCATGCTGATGAGGAAGCAGCCCTCTCCATGCACACCAAAGGCCTATTTGTTCCACAGAGAAGAGCTCAGAAATATTCAAGGGTTTCGTCTCCAGAGCTTCCAAACACATCACACGTTTCTGGCAGGATTTTGAATACTTCCACTTTAGCCGCCTGTGGTGTCCACATTCCGTCAAATCATTGCATGTCGCTGACTTGCTTTCTGCCCCTTGGCTTATTTTCAAAACACAAAATATAAAGTATGCATGTTGCTCGGAGCAGCAAAGGCCAAGAGAACTGGTGACATCAGTGTCTGTCTTTTTCAGTCTCAGCTAACACTATAACCTGTTCTGGCCTCTGCCAAGCTAGTTGGGTGCCAAGGAGCTGAGGCCACGCACATGTCCAGGTTTTCTGATCAAGCTTAAACTCCTTTCCTCTCTCAGTACAGTGGCACTGCTCACTAAGGAAGAACTTAGATTTAGACTATAGATACATCATTGTATTATTCTTTTGAAAGGCTGGATTTCTATCATTTGAATTGTCACATAAAGAAATGATAAACATTCGAGTAGACAGATTGATGTGTTCAATCTTATGTAAAATTGCACAGCATTTACAAGTATTAAAATGAGTGAGTCACAATGAAGAAATGAAATGCTATCCAACTACTTCTATAACTGATACCTCTCTCACCATTTGACTCTCCTTGTTGTTTTTCCTAGATGTCACTACTTAAACAACACCGTTTCTTGTTTTTAACAACAAAGCTTTGTTTCCTGATCATGTTCCAGATTTGAACAAATGGACAAAATTAGGTCAATGTACTTTCAGTGTACTGCTTGATTTCAAATAACTAAGCATAATTCTCAGTGGAGATTATTATGCTTTTCAAGCCACATTAGTTTAGAAGAAAAACTAAGTAATATATCTTTGTAATATAATCATGTAGAAAAATATTTTACTTCTTACTTTTTTTTTTTTTTTTTTTTTTTTTTTTTTTTGTGAGTTCAAGGCCAGCCTGGTCTACATATCAAGCTCTAGGCCATCTGGGACCGAAAGAAGACCCTATCTCAAAAAGACCAAAAAAAAAAAAATGGCAAAAAAAGGGAGAATAAAAGAAAGGAGGAAATAAGAGAGACAGGGAGGGAAGGAAGTAGAGATATTTGGCAGTAAAAGAAAAACATAGTAAAAGGTAAATGTGTAAAATAGGGAAGAAAGAGGTTAAAGCCTTGGCAGGGTCCACAGGCTGACTCGGCAGACAGAGGGCGATGCTTACTCTCACTATTAGAAGTGAGAAACCAGAAATGGGGTGAAGAGGGAGCCTAGATTTCAACCCAGGCCTGTGGGAGGCTAAGCTGATACATGCCCTGTTGGTCTCCCCTACCAGTACTTTAACTTCAGACAGTTATTTAAACTATTAGTGTAATTAAGTTATACTTAATTTTGTACTTATTCTATATGGAAAATTGATTTCTATATTAAAATGCTTTTACAGGTATTGTTTATTGTGAAAAAGGAAACAATTGCAGCAAGAATTGAAAGGAACACAATTTATATCTTTAAATCAATACAATTTGTACATGCCTAAATTAATAGAAATTAATCATGAAATTTTATAAATTGATGAAGAAATAAATAAAAATTTAAAATAATGTTTCTCATGTGGGACCCATGCACATACCATATTACCATCCCTTTTAGTAAGCAATGGATTATCAATAGTATGTTGCTATGAAAGATAATATACATTCATATACATAAATGTCATAAAATAAATGCAACAGGTGTAATGAGAATTCTGTATGTATGCATGTGCACTTGTGTGTGAACTATCCCTGATTTTTCCTTAATTAATTCATCCATTTATTCATTTAAGCTAAAAGAAAGCATATTGATCAGTTTTATATTATACTACATACATGTGTATACAAAGAGAAAGTAGATACCTTATTGTGTTCCATAAATAAAGATTAACTCAATATGAGTCCTATCTAATCTCCCATTTAAGAAAGTCACAAGTTGGGTATAATTATAAAGCAAATGCATATTTATAAATTTATTAATGCAGATTTGGCTAATACATATTGATCAAATATTCAGAGATATGATTTATTTTGTTACATTTTTTGAGACAGGGTCTCCCTGTAGTCCCAGCTGGCCTGAACTTGCTATGAAGACCAGGCTGGCCTAGATTTCACGGAGACCTGCCTGCCTCCAACTCTTGAGTCCTGGAAATAAAGGCATACAGAGATATTCATAACTCACCCCAAATTGTGGCAGGCCTGGGTGGGTGAAGTTTAATATAGGAGTCCTGTCCAGGGACCCACACTCTGCCCTGTTATTCTCTACACTTTGGCCAGTTGTGGCCTTTTGTGTTCATCAAACTCTGTTGCATGAGGGAGCTTCACTGATGAGAACTGAGAGATCCATTAATATTCTCTCCACACCTTATCCCACTGTGAGTCTTATGTGTAGAGGTTCCATGGTAGGTGTGTCACTTAAAGACACTTAATCTCTGTGTATGACCAGTTGTGGAACTCCGTCTAACAGTCTCCTGATGTTGCAACAGAAGCTTATTTGATGAGTGGTGGCTGGCATTCTTGTCTGTAAATGTAAGGATCCATATTTAGCATACAGTAAGAAATGATATTTGTCTAGGGATGTGAGATCATGGATCTTAGGCAAAACCTTAAGTCCAAAGACTAAATTCTTAGTTCTTACTCTTTCTTTGTGCTATGGCTAAATTATTCAGACAGAAGACTACGTGCCTTTTCTACTGAGAGGAAGCATGGAGATCTGGTCACTGTATGTTGTGAAACCAATTTTTGACTTGGCCGTTTATTCTGGTGTTTCCATTCTTCTCTCTGGCACTGCACCACACACTGTTTTTTATGCTTTTATTGATGTTTTGTGAATTTCAGGTATCATTTCTCAGTTCAGTTTAGACATATTCCCCTTTCCCTTCCCCCCACCCACCCCAGATCATGCTCTCTGCCATAACTATCCTGCATCTTTCTCTCAGTCTCTTTTTTATTATTATTTTTAGGAATTCACTGTTTTATTCCCTCATCTTTGGAGTAGCGCTGGAGCCACTGTATCTAATGTGACAGACACTCTGCTTGTGTGTCTGTAGTTACATCCACCATTAAGACAAACTCAATGAATGTTCCTTATTCTTTTTTTTGTAAACTTTGGCACCCTTCTACTGAAATTCTTACATTCTGTCATTGGTGTTAAGGCCTACCCTGTCATTGGTGTTAAGGCCTACCCTGTCCTTGGTTTTAAGGCCTACCTACCCTGTCATTGGTGTTAAGGCCTACCCTGTCATTGGTGTTAAGGCCTACCCTGTCAAGTTAGTGTCCCCAGATGTCCATCAGTGCTAGTTCATCCACTGAGGTCTAGTCAGCCTGTCTAGAGTCCCTTTAAGAAGATCAGCTCTCTTTTTTAATTTTTTAAAAATTCCCTTCATGAGCACTGTATGTAGACTAACTCCACGCCACCCTCTTTGTTTCCATGTCTTCTCACGTCTCTCCTTAGCCCCCTCATCTCTGTGACCTCTTCTTTGATTATTATTATCACGTGCATATGTATATAATGTAGATATTCTGTTTAGTAACATTTCCTGAATACTATTTATATAATGAACTTTTCTAGTTATACATCATATAGTGCTATTTGGGTCTAAATAAACTACATATAATTTTATGTTTAAGTATTTCTAAAATAATTCAAAATTATACAAATTTTCATTCATAATTTCTTATTAAATTTTGATCTTTTATATTTGTCCTTATTTTTTTCAAATCACTTGAAAGACTCAACTTCATCAGTTGATTTTGATAGCCACCTTTTCCATTAAAACTCTCATTAACTTTTATCTTTCCTAAAATAACTGTAGATGATTATTGAACAAGTCAATTCGGTTTATTTGCTTTCCAACATGAGTACTTCCTAGAAAGAAAAAGCTATTATTGGTAGAAAATTTGTTAAAGCAAGACTGTTTTAGTTTAATCTTACCAATTCTAAGTAATACCTTCAAGAGGCTTGAGAGATGGCTCAGGAGCCAATAGCATTGACTGGTCTTCCAGAGGACTGATTCCCAGAATTGACATGGTGGTTAACAACCATCTATAACTATACTTCCAGGGGATCTGAAGCCTTCTTCTGCCCTCCATAGGTACTGCACGTATGTAGCATACTTGCATACATGCAGGCAAAACACAAAGGAAATTTTTAAAAAATTAAAAATGAATAATTTCAAGTTTGGTAGAATATTATAATGAGTTATTAATTAAATAAAATTAACATAAGTATACTTATGACATTAAACATAAGTTTATTTAGAAATTAAGTTTATTATGGAAACAAGGTATTGTAATGCCTGACCATGTAAAAAGTAGCAGTCAAATTTGGACTAAGAACAGTACTGAATAAGCAGAAATTTTAATTCTAAACAGCTTTTAAAAACATCAAACAAGTGAAATATCGAATTATGAAAGCTCAAAATTGTACTAACAGAGCCATTATTTGGGCTGTATTTATTGTTTTATATTTTAGATGGTTTAACAATTGGTAGACCTTTACAGATACAGTGAAGCATGTTTGTAATCCCAGGGTTTGGGAGATGGAGGCAGGAAGCTCAATATTTCAATGTTATTTTCACAGTAAATTCAAGACCAGCTTGTTGAGTTACAGGAGACCCTGTCTCAAAGCAAACAAACAAAAATTGACACATTTATGATATCTTAGAATCATAACCAAAGTGAGAGTTTGAGATGAGGAAGAACATTGCTACGATGTCCCCACTGCATTGAAGAGACAGATTACCAGCCATCAAAAGACAGCATGGGAAGTCCAGTAATTGTACTATTCAAAAATATATTGATTTGTATTATTTAATATTATGACTTCAAATTCAAAACTTACTATTGTCTTAGGCATTAGAAAATAAAGAAGACATTTCTTCATATTGTTTTTAATTAAGATTAGCCAACATTGTTATTAAAAATCATAAAATAATTTTATAATTATTTCTACCAATTTATTGTTCTTATTCAGGCAAATTATTTGAACATGTACTTTCTCATTTCATCTGGTGAATGATGATCCCAACTGCAGCACCATTATAAAAATTGAATACAAGTACACTATTATTATTTTATTATTATTATTATTTTATTATTATTGGCTTAAGATCTGCCCATGTTGCCCATGTTGCCCTTGTTGGTCTGAAACTCTTAGACTCAAGCCGTCCTCCTGTCTTGATTTCCTGAATAGCTGGGACCACAGACGCCAATGCGCCCAAGTGGTGAGTAGAATTATATGACAATGGCTACCTCAGGATGTGACCCAAAGTTTAGAAGACAGTCATCAAACCTTGGGCAAATTTTCAGATGGGAGTTAAAGAAGGAAAATTTCATAATCTCTTATAGCAATTCAGAATCCTTATATATATGTGAAATAATTTTACCTGTGGATGCCAATAAAACAATGGCAGATTCAAAAGGGATTGGCATGAAATTAATTTGAATAAATATATAATATGTCTAAAGCCACAGGCAAGGGTTCCCATTGGGCTTAGTCTGGAGCATGTGCTGGTCATGTTCTCAGGGTTAATAGTGAAATTGACAGATTTATTATGTATCTTTTTTTTTATTTGTTTTTCTCTATGTGTATGAATGTACTGTCTGCATGCAGGTCTGTTCACCCGTGTCGTGCAATGCCGCGGAGGTCAGAAGAGGGTGTAGGATTCCCCTGGAACTGGAGTTCTCCTGGAATTGGAGTTTCAGACGGTTCTCAACCCTCCATGTGGGTGCTGGAGATCGAACCCGGGTCCTCTGCAAGAGCAGTCGGTGTTCTTAACCGCTAGGCCATCTCTCCAGCCCCATTATTATGTATCTTTCAAATGACTCTTTTTCCTAGTATTGAACTGAGTGAAAATATTTTGCATAAACTTGATGATGTATAATGTGTAGTCATGTTTCTATTTAGGATCACTGAGCCCTACATAGCACAAGTGGAATTCCTCTAAGGCTTTATTAATTCCTATATTTAAGAAGAAACACATATATTTTTTTTCTTTCTGATTTGACTATTATCATGGCTAATAAGTGAAGCTTCTCACATACATATAGGGAAAAAAATCCATTTCAAACAGCTTTAAGGTCTGCCTTTGATTTTCTCAGTGATCTAGAGTCTTGTGACTTTTAAATGTGGTGAACAGAGAACACATTAGTTAAGCTTGTAATTTTACTTAGAAATTCTCCCAAAGTGAGTGACTCTATATTGCATGTTTTTCCAAAATAACAGGAGCAATTCATGTTATTTCAGCATGTTATTTGGAAAGACCATGCCTAAACATTTTAATATATACTCGATATTTTATATCTAATCTCAATTCTCTTTGCAATAATCTTTCTACCTCTATTTTGAACAGCTTAATTGTATGCCATCTTTGTATTATTAAATGCAGAGACTTTCATTTGTAAAAGTATAACTTGCTCCCTTACAAATGCAAATTTTACTAAGAATAGTGTTCAGGTGTCACAAGGAAGCAATGTGTGTTGTTCTTCCTTGTGATATCTGAGCACTATTGCCTTTACTCAGGAAATTATCCTCTATATAGAAAATTGTAATTAGGAGCTAGAGAAATGTTTCAGTGCTTAAGAGTACTGGTAGCTCTTGCAGAGGACCGGAAGCAATATCAGGCATCTCAGAACCACCTGCCACTCCAGTTCCAAGGGATCCGAAGACCTCTGGCCTCCATGGACACCTACACGCCTGTGTAACAAATGCTTAAACAGCCTCACATACATGTACATATAAATGCGGATGATAAATATTTAAAATAAAATAACCATTGAAGCAGAAAGTAGTATATCTATACAATAATTACATAAATAGCAAAGGACATGCTAAATTAGGTAGCTTTGTTTCATATGGTAATATTCAGAGTAGAATTAATTTTAAAAATGTATTAAACTCACTGTTGGATATAAAGGACTACTAACTAGATTATTTAACCTGTTTATTTGTTTGTTTGTTTGTTTGTTTGTTTGTTTGTTTTGTTTCCAGTAGCCCCTGCTGGCCTGGAACTTGCTAGGTAGACAAAGCTGAGCTCAATCTCACAGATATACCTGCCTCTGCCTCCTGAATGCTGGCATTAAAGAAGTGTGCCACCATGTCTGGCTTTTTATTCTTTTAAAGAATCAATTGAGGGCTAGAGAGATAGCCTAGCGGTTAAGAGCGCCAACCGCTCTTACAGAGGACCCGGGTTCGATCCCCAGCACTCACATGGCGGCTGAGAACCGTCTGAAACTCCAATTCCAGGAGAACTCCAGTTCCAGGGGAATCCGAGACCCTCTTCTGAACTCCGCGGCGTTGCACGACACGGGTGCACAGACTTGCATGCAGACAGTACATTCATACACATACAGAAATAAATAAAATTAATAAAAAAAAATTAAAGAATCAATTGAGGCAAGTATATTGTTGTTCTCTATTAAAAATAAAAATATGATTGTGTAATATTTGTTACAGAATGAAAGTTTTGAGAGTATGATATTTATATTTCCTAGAGTGTGATTTGTTCATGACTTCCATAAGATTATGGAACATAATTGTGGATTCCTGGCCTCAACCCCAAGATATTTAATGAATTCAGTGGTATATATCTCAGAATCTGAATTTTCACAAAATTTTCAGTTTAAAAATCATTCTCATTTGAACACTACAGAAATGTCATTAATTTTAAGAGGATTTTATGCCTATAGCTTATGAAAGTGGAAAATTAAGACTAAGGCTACAAATAAGATTTTTTTTTTCTTAAAAATCAATGGTCTAGGGGTGGAGAGATGGCTCCATGGTTAAAAACACTGACTGCTCTTGCAGAGGACCAGGGTTCGATTCCCAGCACCCACATGGCATCTAAGAACCGTCTCTGACTCCAGTTCTAGGGGAATCCAACACCTTCTTCTGACCTCGGCGGCATTGCACGACATGGGTGCACAAACCTACATGTAGACAGTACATTCATATACATATAAAAATAAATAAGTAAAAATTTAAAAAATATTTAAAAAATAATTCAGAGCAATATAATGATAAGGTAAAGCTCATCGTCTATGGTTAGCTGCTCTGGGAAGCAACCATGGGATGGTTTCAATGAATGATATGCAAGTATTTGTGATGGGGAAGCTTGGGTTGCCATGCAGAATAAAGTTTTAGGTGACTTACTAGATGAACAGCACGAGCAGTAGTACAATAGCATAGACTCAAAGGTGACCATATCACAGATGATTAAATTTGCTTGAAAATAAAGAGAAGGGAAAAAGATGCCAGGGAAATTATAGTCAGCATGATTATGCAAATAATTCAGTGAGGAATTGGACAGGGAATTTTGATGATATGCACATTCCACTTCTTCAGTGCTGGGCTATTAATAGCTTTGATCATTGCGGTCTACTTAGATATAAAGATTTATTAAATTCTATAAAGATGGTAAAAATACTTGCTCTTAAATCAGCCACTGGAAGAGAAACTTCTGGAGCAGCAAAATGTCTTCAGTTGTAATTTTGTAAGTCAGGCAACAAGAAATATGAATTCTATTTGATTTAATATCTCAAAGAGATTATTTTAAAGATTGGAACAAATGCAGGACAGTGAAACATATCTTATTTTATCTGTGATCATAAAACATTATTTTATAAGGAACAGAGGGAGAACTCCAAGGTTATCATGAAGTGATTAAGACATGTTACTGTTAAAATCAATTATTCCACTAGCATAGTGTTTGAGAATTATTCTAGTATAAAAAATAAAATATTCCCTGAATATTATGAATTTAAAACTGTCTCAGTATTTTAAGAGAAGTTTAAAAAACATAAGTATGGGACTTCTTCATCTGTCATAAGCACTGCTTTTCAAGCCGTGGGTAAACCATATGGTTAACGAATCCCAGCTATCCTGCCTAAAGAGTTGAAGAACTTTGGTAAAATTCCTCCTGTCCTTAGCTTTGTCATCCATCAAATCTGCTAGCCTGGAGTTCTAAGGCATATTCTTATAGTACCACAAATTGTATAAAATTCATAATGTCCATGTCAGAATATCATCTCAATGAGCATTTGCTGCACCCATCCAACTTCTGACTTCAACCATTTCAATGTTGAAAACAGACTAGTGAAAACAGACTTTTTATCACTTGCAGCACAATAAACATACTTCAGGTAATTTATTTTATTTATTGTGAGCCCCAGACTACCTTTTGAAAAATAAGGTAATATAATGCATAAATTTTGATTGTTTGGGAAAATAACATTCTAAACACACATTTAATTGTCTATACATCAGCTATATATAAAAAGGCTGGGGGGCTGGAGAGATAGCCTAGCGGTTGAGAGCACTGATTGCTCTTGCAGAGGACCCGGGTTCGATCCCCAGCACCCACGTGGCGGCTAAGAACCGTCTGTAACTCCAATTCCAGGAGAACTCCAGTTCCAGGGGAATCCGAGACCCTCTTCTGACCTCCGCGGCATTGCACGACACGGCTGCACAGACCTACATACAGACAGTACACTCATACACATACAAAAATAAATAAAATTAAAAAAAAAATAAAATAAAAAGGCTGGGCAATAAGTACTAAAATTTTATTGACATATACAAATATCTTCAGTGGTCAATTAGGAAAATTTGAAAGTTTTAAACATACATAAAACAAAAAGAATTTTGTAATCATTAGGATTTGTTCCAAGAATATGTTTGCAAAATGTTCCTCAACACTTTAACCAGAATTATTTGTGATGTGTGTTGGAAATTGGAATCTGTGAATAATTACAACAATTTTTTCTTTTTCTTTTTTTTTTTTTTAAATTTTTTTTTATTTATTTATTTATTTTTATGTGTATGAATGTATTGTCTGCATGCAGGTCTGCGCACCCGTGTCGTGCGATGCCGCGGAGGTCAGAAGAGGGTCTCAGATTCCCCTGGAACTGGAGTTCTCCTGGAACTGGAGTCACAGACGGTTCTCAGCCGCCATGTGGGTGCTGGGGATCGAACCCGGGTCCTCTGCAAGAGCGTTCGGCGCTCTTAACCGCTAGGCCATCCCTCCAGCCCCCAACAATTTTTTCTAAATCATCCATCTATACAACCACAAATGAGAAACAATAAAATATTTTAATTGAACACTTCATTCATTGTTTACTTTATCCTAATTGCATGAAAATGTACCTGTTATATTAATTTAATCTTATAAACAGAGCCATAGACCTGGATTTAAATGTCTCTGCTTTACTGATTTCCCTGAAGTGTAGTCTATCATAAATATGATGTGTAGAAAATTATATTTCATGTGAGTTTTCTATGAGGTAACTAAATAAAAAGTGGGGCTAATGCATGAGTGATTGCTTGAATCATAAAATAGATATATTAATTTTCATTTAAATCATGCTTCATACTCATAGTTCAATAATTTGTCATTAATCAAATAACTATATACTTTAAATGGATCAATACTCTCAACTATGTTCAAGTTACTCTGTAGTTTTTTAGAAATCGGATTTTGTGTTCATGATTTGAGTTTGTCAATATGAAGATTTTATGAAATGTGGCCATCTTTTAGGACAGCTAATACTGCTTTTATAAAACTCAAAAATAATGCACAAAGCTTGATTGAAGCCTAGTTTGGAAAACAACGTTAGCTCTCTGAATGAGCTGTGACAGAACTGACAGAAACCTTGATATTATAGCTATTCAGTTTGGTCTACTGCACAAACACAGCATTGCTTGGAATGGTTCTGGAAGCTGTATTATTATTATTATTATTATTATTATTATTATTGTCATCTATTCTTGATATGGTGGCATTTGACAATCACTCTGAGTAAGAACTGAGGCCAATTAAACTGTTTCTCTGTGGTTTGACTTTGACAGACTCACAAAAGCATCTATGTAAACATCGTTTAAGATTAGGAAAATCTTCCAGCATTTATTTGATGCAAATACCTAATTAGGTAGTTGTGCTTTATATTAAGAATGGGCTAAATTTACAAAAAATATATCCTAAAGAAAGAAGGGATTTTTTTGTGTATTTGAGACAGGGTCTCCCTTTAGTCCCAGCTGGCCTGGAGCTCACTGTGTAGACCAGGCTGGCCTTGAACTCACAGAGATCTGCCTGCCTCTACCTCCAAAGTGCTGGGATTAAAGGTGTATGCCACCACACCTAGGGAAAGAATGGATTTAATCAGATCTACTCTCCATATTCTTCACTTGACTTATAGTAGTGTCATGGAACCGATACTGAAGAAAAAAAATCTCAGTAAAATTTTGAGCATGTTCTCTTGAAATTCATATTAGCAGGTATATGATTTAAAATAGTGAGGAACTTTTCCTGTCTCTGCATAGTGTAAGATTTCAACAGATAAAATTCAAGAACAGCCAGTTCTTTGCTATCTGGTCATTAATTATATCCTGTACTTTGAACAACCAGACAAACAAATCACAGAAACTTAATAAAGAAGGATTTGCTTAACATGCAAACTCAATTCTTGTTAAGTGGATGCTTGTAATCCTCAATAGCTCTTAAATAAATTTCTATTTCTAAATCATAATTTCAATATTTCTACTAAATGTACCATATTAAGTTAAACACAGCAAAAAGACAAAATGACCCATAAACTTGAATTTTGAAGACTGTTTCAACAAGTGCTGTCCAGTTGAAGTTAAGCACAGCATACTGTTATTATACAGAGTATTAATCAGAGTGTTCCTCTAACAAACATGAATCTGTAATGACTGCTTCTGCTTCCATTTCATTTGCAGTTTCTGCATTATCAGACTTGTGAGATATATTATTCACTAATTTACTGTTGCTGTTGTTGTTTTGAATCTTTCTAGATGCTCCACTAACTGGTCAGGTACACAGTGTGAGAGGCCAGCCCCAAAGAGCAGCAAGTCTGATCATATCAGCACGAGTAAGTTCCTCAGAATAATATCTTAGATGACCTATATATTATGAAACTATTTTATTCTCTGTTATGTCATTATTGAGATGTGAGGCTGACCTAAGAAGAAAAATAATATCATGAAATTAAAGCAAGTGTATTGTCTTAAGATACTTTTTAAGGTGCCAAAAAGGCAAACTTGATTGGTTAGCTTAAAAAGAAGAAAATTATCAAATAATTCTTGATAAAGATCATCACTGATATTTAGGCTCTTTTTCTCTAAGGACTTGGTTTTGGACTGTAGGGATAGCATGGCCATTAAAGGCTAAGTCTAACAACCAAAATGTTAAAGACTTGGTTTTATGATATACTACAATATATACCAACATTTTTCTAAGTTTGATTTTTATATCATTCTAGTCTCAGGACACATCTTTATCAACTATCATTATGTGTTCTTTGTAGTTTGTGACAACTTTAGATAGAATTTTTGAAGGAAAACCAAACTGAAATGAAAAACTCAAGAAGGCTAACAAAAAGTTCAAAGGAAAGTCTTAACCAATATATTGGATTAAACCAGATCTTGAAGACAAGGTGGAGGAATTGGATAATTAAGTTTAAGAAAATGTTAAATCTCAAAAGACCCATGAACTGAATATGCATGAACGATGAGACATAAAAAAGACCAAGCCTGTGAGTGATAGGAATACAAGGTGGGGAAGAAACCCAGTTCTAATACACAGTAATATTTTGAACAAACTCATAGAAGCAATCTTCCCAAATCTAAGGAAAGGGATGCCTGTCAAGGCACAAGAGACAGACAGAACAGGAAGATAAAATAATAAATAAAGTACTAAAACACCAAAATAAACTCCCTAGGTTGTACAATAGACAATCCTTTAAATGCACAATACAAAAATGCATATCGAAAGCTGCAAGAGCAAATAAATAAATAAATAAATAAATAAATAAATAAATAAATAAATAAAGTCATATCAAAATAATGTGAAGCTTATTCTTCAGTCAGTGGAGATTTAGAAAGCCAGAAGAGCTTAAATTGATGATCTTCAAGTTCTGAACATAGATGCCAGCCCATATGAATAACCTGCTTAACTATCTCTTTTAATTGCAGGAGAAAGAAAAACTTTCCATGGCAAAACAGATCTAAAGATTTTTTTTTTTTTTACCAGTAAGCCAGATCTAAAGAGGATAGTGGAAAGAGTATCGCAATCCAAAAAGAAAGTAAACACACCCAAGTGGGAATAGAGAATAAATAAATAAATCCAGAACACAAAATCAAAAGAGGTCTAAGAAAACAACACAAGCAACATGAACAACAAAAGGAATTAATACATGTTGTTCAATAATAACTCATTTTTTTTGGTCTTTTTGATACAGGGCCTCCCTGTAGCCTCAGCTGTCCTGGAACTCACTCTGTAGACCAGGCTGGCCTTGAAATCACAAAGATTGGCCTGCCTCTGCCTCCCGAGTGCTAGGATTAAAGGCTTGTGCCACCAGGCCTGGGAATCTCAATTCTCCAATAAAGAGCCACAGACTAGAAGACTAGATTAGATCCTTCCAATAAAACTAAACAGAGAAACTTTGGAGATAAATGAAATCATAAACCAAATAGACCTAACAGCTAAAGAACATTTCACCCAAACACTAAAGAAAGTACATTATTTTCAGAAGCCCATGGAGCTTTCTTTAAAATCAACCTCATAGTAGTACACGAAGCAAGTCTCAAAAATATAAGAAAATTAAAATAACATAATGCGTTCTACCTGATCAAAAAAGACTAAAGATGGATAATAACAGCTACAGTAACAATAGAAGTACACAAATGCAGATAAGAATTTTGTTTAAGAAGAAATTAAGAAGACAAACTTCAAATAGAATGAAATAGTGTGAAATAATAGAATTTAAGTACTTAAATGAAAATATAAACAACATATAAAATATGTAGGACTCAATAAAGTTAATCCTTATAATAGAGTTGATAGTACTGTCTACATCAAAAACTTTGAGATCTGTCACGTTAATAACAATGGTGCAGCAAAAGACATTAAATAAAAAAGAACAAACATCACCTTAAAAGACAAAAATAAGAAGAGATAATCAAAATCGAGGTTGAAATTAACAAGACAGGAACAACAAAAATAAAACATAGAATCAGTGAAACAAAGAGCTGGATCTTTGACAAAATTAGCAAGGTTGACAATATTAGCCAAATTAACCAAAAGAAGAGAGGATGTAAATTAATAATAAAAATTAGAGAGGAACACAGTGTTATTATAACAAGCACTGAGGAGAGTCAGAGAGCACAATTGTCATACTGCAGAAGTCTATACTCCATTAATGTAAAGCATCTAAAAGAAACTGATAAATTTCTAGATGTGTATGGCCTAACAAGCTTAAATCAAGATGAAATAAATAATTTAAATAGATTTACAAAATCCAACATTATAAAAGTAGTCAATAAATATCTCATATTTAACAAAAGTCCAGGGGCAGATGGATTCAGTAAAGAGTTCTAATAAACCTTAAAAGAAAATTTAACTACAATGCTTCTGAAATTAATCCCCCTAAATAAAAAATGAAGCTACATTTCCAAAGCCAGTATTATCCTGATATACACCAGATCCAAATGCATCTACTTCTAAAAATTTGAGATATATATATATATATATATATATATATATATATATATTTGTTATTTTTAAATGGGATTCTTTACCAATTAATCTACTTTTACATACCAATATATTGTTTTAAATTTTTAATTTAATTAATAAAATGGCTTAATTTTTAAAAACCAGGCCATGCACCTCCTCAGATTATACTCCAATATCACTGGTGAACCAGGGTGCAAAAATCCTCAATAAAATGCTTGCATAAACAATTTCAAGAATGCATCAAAAGATTATCAACTATGATTAATCAGCTTTATCCAAGAGATGAATGGATGATTCCACATATATTGGTCAACAATTGTAATCCACTAGATTAGTTAATACCCAACAACAGAAACCACATGATAATTTCTGTAGATGCAGAGATGGACTTTGACAAAATCCAATACCACTTCATGATAAAAGAAATCTAGGGGGGCTGGAGAGATGGCCTAGCGGTTAAGAGCGCCGACCGCTCTTGCAGAGGACCCGGGTTCGATCCCCAGCACCCACATGGCAGCCGAGAACCGTCTGAAACTCCAATTCCAGGAGAACTCCGGCTCCGAGGAATCCGACACTCTCTTCTGACCTCCGCGGCGTTGCACGACACGGGTGCACAAACTTGCATGCAGACAGTACATTCATATACATACAGAAATAAATAAAAAAATTAATAAAAAAAAATTAAAAAAAAGAAATCTAGGGATATGGGATATGGACACATACCTCAAAATAATAAAAGCAACATATAGCGACCCCATAGCCAACATCATATTAAGTAGAGAAAACTCAAAGAATTTCAAATAAAATCAGGAACAAAATAAGGATGTCCACTCTTTACATTCCTTTGTAATATAGAGCTTGGAGTCTTAGCTAGAGCTAAGTGAAAGGACACCCAGAACTGAAAATGTCAAAAGTATCCTTAATTGCAGATGATATGATTCTATAGAGAATAGAGCCTACTTGCCTACTTGCTTCACTAAAACACTCCTAGAGGTGATAAACACATTCAGCAAAGTAGCAGGATATAAAACTAATACGCAAAATCAATAGCCTTTCTATATTTCAACAAATAGTGAGAAAGAAATTTGGGGAAGAATCCCATTCACAGTAGCCTCACAAAAACTATCTTGGAATAAATCTAACCAAGGAAGTGAGACACTTGTACAATGAAAACTTTAAAACAATGAAAAGAGACACTGAAAAAGATTCAAGAAAGTGGAAGGGTGCCCCATGCTCAGGGGTTGATAAGATTAATAATATGAAAATGGCCATGCTAACAAAAGCAGTCGACAGATTCAATACAATCCCCGTTCTTCACAGAAATTTAAAAAATGGGACTGGAGAGATGGCTCAGCGGTTAAGAGCGCTGACTGCTCTTGCAGAGGACCCAGGTTTGATTCCCAACTCCCACATGGTGGCTAAGAGCTGTCTTTAACTCCAGTTCCAGGAGAATCCGACGCCCTCTTCTGACCTCCACAGCAGTGCACAACATGGGTGCACCAACCTACAGGCAGACAGTAAATTCATACACATAAAAAAAATAAATAAATATTTTTTTAAAAAGATCTTAAAATTCATATGGAAACATTAAAGCACCAGGGTACCCAAAGCAGTTCTGAACACTAAAAAATAAAGCAAAACAAAACAAAACAAACAACAAGAAAATACAACAAGAGGTATCACCATCCTAGATTTCAAGTTACATTAAAACGGTAATAAAAACAGTGTGATCTTGGCAGATAAACAGACAAATTGATCAATGCAATTCAAGAAGATACAAGAAGAGGGAACCGTGTCCCTTTCTCATGGCTTGACAAGATTAATATAAAAATGGCCATGCTAACAAAAGCAATCTACAGATTCAATCAAATGCCCATCAATATTCTAATACAATTCTTCAAAGAAATTTTAAAAATTATCTTAAAATTCATATGAAAAATACAAAAACCCTTGATAGCCAAAACAGTTCTGAACAAATAAAGCACTAATAAGAGGCATCACCATCCAAGATTTCAAGTTATATTAATATAGCAATAAAGTAGCATTTCTTAAAAACAGACACATTGATCAATGGAATAGAACTGAAACCCCACATATAAGCTTACATGTAAGTAAGCTCAGAGGCCTGAGTTTTGACAAAGAGAACAGCAAGAGAAAAGGCCATCTTCAAGTAATGATGTGGGTCGGACTGGATGCTCATGTAGAGAGTGAAAGTAGATCCCTGTCGCTCACCCTGCTCAAAACTCAATTCCTAATTAATCAAGAACCTCATAGAGGAAAAAGTGGGGAACACACTTGAAATTACAGACATATTAAAGTAATTTCTCAACAGATCACCAATAGAGCACACGTAAATAGCAACAATTGATAAAAAGAACTTCATGAAACTAAAAGGTCTGGGTATAGTGAAGGACACTATTGTTTGAATGAGGAAACAGCCTACTAAATGGGAAAAAATGTTACCAGCTATACATCTAACATAAGGTTTCTAGAATATAAAAATAAAACAAACAAACAAACAAACAAACAAACACAAAGCATCTCTGAACGTCAACAAAATGAACAACCCAATAAAAATGGGAGCATTATACTTAACAGAGATTTCAAAAGATAAAATATGAATGACTCATAAATATTTTTTTAAATGTCAATATCCTTAAACATCAAGTAAATGCAAATAAAAACTACTTTGAGATTTCATCTTACCACAGTTGGAATGGCTAAGATTTTTCAAAATAATGGGCCTGGAGAGATGATTCATAGGTTAAAAGCACTGACTGATCTTGCAGTGGATCTGGATTTGATTCCCAGGACTCACATGGTGGCTAAAATCATCCATAACTCCAGTTCCAGGAAAACCTTCTGACCTTCATGGGCATTGCACAACATGTGTGCATTTATACCATTTCAGGAGGTGCATTCATAAAATAAAAACAAAAGCAATAAATAAAATAAAATGACAGCAAATATTGCCACAGATGTGGCCAGGAGGGAATATTTTTTCATTGCAGTATGAGTGCAAACTGGTACAGACACTATGGAAATCAATGAGAAGGTTCTTCAAAACCTAGAAATAGATCTACCCAAGATCCAGCTGAATCATTCTTGTGCACATAATTAGAGGACTCTATATCCTACTGTTGAGTTTCTTGCTGAACCATGTACATTGCTGCTCTGTTCAAATAGCCAGGAATAGAAATAACCTAGTTGTGCATTAATTGATGAATGGATAAAGAAAATGTACTGAATTTATCAGAATATTATTAATCTGTTAAAATGAAATAATGACATATACAGATAAATGGGCATAGCTAGAAAAATTATTCTGACTGAGGTAACCCAGACACAGAAAGACAAAAATCACATGTTTTATCTTATTTGTGGATGTTATCTTTTAATATTTAGGTACATGTGTTTGTTTTGTAATAATCATAGAGGTCAGGAAACCAGTAAGGAATCATGTGGGTGGTCATTAAGGGAAGGGAGATAGAAGGCAATGGTATAAAGGAAGAAAGTTGACTAATGGAGCAGGAAGGGTTAAATTGGGCAGGGACTGTAAGCAGGTTAGAATAGGGAGCATGGGAAGTGATGGCCAACTAAAGACCTTTTGGAAGCCTACTGTAGAAACTTCCTAAAATATATGCATATAAATATATAAAACTAATTTAATAGAGACACAATAATCCTACTGGACACCACAGGCTATCAATTAGGAAGTACAGTACCAGGAATGGGTTATTTCTTTTGAAGTTGTTGGTCAGTAGAGTCCCATAGACCCCAAAATATTAATGGGCATTGACTGTGCTCTTGATTACCCTTAAGATCTCGATGATAATACCCTATTGCTGAAGACACTACATACTTGAGCCCTAGAACATGCAGAATTCAGCCTGGCACTGACCTTGAAGCTTCATCCCTGTTGGGTAACATTTATAGTGCTGATAATACCGGAAGAGAAAAGTAATCTTCAGTCTCACCCAGCTACTAACCCTTCAGTCTATACTATGGACTGAACTGGCAAGTTTACTTGTATAATATGCTTACTGATACAATAGTGGCATGAATGCTATGGTGATAATCAACCATTTTCTGATTGGATTTAAGACCTGCTCCACAAGAGGGATCCCATATGTGGCACCATTATCAGGCCCAAAACCTGTTGTTAGATAGGTCATAGGCCCTAAGAAAGAAACCAGTACTATTATTCTACCAAATAGACATAGTGCTTAACCAACTCCTAATGGCATATTGATAAACCCAAAGATTAGTACATACTTCAACCTTTATCAGAGAGCTTCTTTATGCAATAGATGGCTATTAATACAAAGACTCACAACTGGTCAACATGCAGAGAAAAAAGACTACAGTTTTCAGCCCTAAATTTGTCACCTATATCATACCACTCTGTCCTCCCAAGGCTGAGGAATCATTGTGAAGAAGGAGGCAGACAGATTCTCAGAGCCAGAGGCAGTAAATACATGACTGCAATGAAGTAGTGTTTCTAAAAACAAGAGGGCAGCTATGTATGTGAACTCACTGCCTTTGTGATAGCATCAAGACTTGTGCAAATCCAAACCATGCAAATCTTAGCATGGAGAGGAGAGGTGGGCATGATGTCTCACTCCTAGCTGGGCACCTACTGGAAACTGATAGCTGGTGGGAGAAGAGTCAGTCTACATTATGGGCACAGTCCAGGACAGGTTAGCCATGCTCCAGTGGGTGCCCCACATCCAGGATTATATGGGCAGCACAGATCGGAGTTTGCGTGTTTTTTAAAAAGAACACAAAGTTGGGTAGAGAAAGGAGTGTGGATCTGAGAGATTGAGAGACCAGATGAATATGATGAAAATAAATCACTGCATGACATTCTCAAAGAAATAATAAAAACATTTTTAAAAAGAAATCATAACTTTAATAAGAGAAAACAAAGCTGTATCCTACTGCCTAAAATTTACAAATAAATGTTAACTACATCTAGGTTGCCACATTTTCTGCCTTTGTTTTTACAATAAATACAAATTTACATAAATTTCACTTTCCCAGAAGCAAAGAGATAATATAATATAAAACTCACTAAATAGTTCAGATAACAAAAAAACATCAGTTTCATATTTTAAGTGAATGAAAAGGGAGCTATATGTATACACAAATGTCTATAGGCATATCTGTCTATGTATTACATAGACATTTAAATATATGTACATATAGACACATGATACAAGACATACATTTTGGTTATGTTAGACATTCTATTTAAAGCTGGAATACTTACACATTTAAATTTTCATAAGTGAAGATCTTTTTATATTTTGGTAAATGATCTCACCTAGTATTATCTATCTAGAGCTATAAAACATCAAGAATAAAAAGCATCCTTAACAAACAAGGGCTCTAGAGATGGCTCAGCAGTTCAGAGTACTGCCTGCTATTGCAGAGACTCTAGATTCAGTTCCTAAAACCCACGTGACAGCTAACAACCATCTATAACTCCAGTTCCAAGGGATCTGACATCCTCTTCTGGCCTCTGCAAGCATTGCGCAGCATGGCTGTACTTACATACATGCAGGCAAAACACTCATACATTTACAATAAAAATAAATTCAAAAAAAAATCAATGCCACTATGATAAAGTACATACTTATTTTAAATACCATGACCATTGAGTGCTGCACCAGGCCTTTTACATGTATGTGTATTTGTAAAAAGCATTCATATTCTTCAGTGACACTTAATATTCTAATCCATGGTATTTAAATTTTTGTTAGAGTTTGGATTGCTTTGTTTCTAGGTTGCTCATTTGGTAGGCATTGGGACTGAATTCACTAAAATTCATGGGAAGCTTAGTTTCATGTGAACTCTGTATTTATCTGAGAAAAGTTAACATGGGCTTCCAGAGAGTGCTACCTAATAGTTCTGCTATGGAGTGGCTCTTGCATTCATTTTCTTCCTCCCATTAAAGACAGATAACTCTAGGCATACCTTCCTCAAGTAAAATTATCAGAAAAATTTATTGATGTTATAAGATTCTCTATAAACTACTTTCTCACCACACTTCCTATGTAGGAATGGAAAAAAATTCTCCAATTTTCATTTTTAGCCTCTGTTCAAAGTAATAAGACCAATCTTAAAATAATAACACTAAAAACCATGCCCATGTACATAAAAAGTAGACATTTACAACATAATCCCCAAACCACAAATTTGAAAAAGAAAATTCCCTTTGCTCATTTATTTATTTATTTAATAAACAAGCTAACAACTCTGTTTGATTCTTCTTCTTGAAACCTGTTAATGTCAAAGAACATAAGCATGAATTTAGGTAATTCTTATAGAGGTCCCACTTCAAGAATTCATGAAACCGAATAGGCCCATGCCCATGTCGATCCAAATCAATTGTGATCCTCTCACTTTGCCACAGTGTCTTTAAATTTGCCACAGGCACTCATGGCTAGTTAATGCTAAGAGAGCAAAACTTTATTTCACAGGAATGTGGTCAGGAATGATACTATGGACAAGGATATTCAGACATCATTCATTTAGAAGTACTTACCACTGTATACTTTCAATATTGCACATCCATATAGGTGGTGACAATTATTAGTTCAGAATCACAAAGATAGTATCTGTAAATAATTGGTATTTAGACGCACTGTCCAAATGATAGTTATCTAAGTAAGCATTCTCAACAGACACTTTGATAGGATGTGCTGTCACATAGTTTTGAACTCAGAATACGTATATTTGTGCCAGAATTATTTTCTTCATAATAATGGTGAAACTGTTCTGCATAACAGTATCAAACTTTGCATTTTATTTATTTATTTATTTATTTATTTATTTATTTATTTATTTATTTACTTATTCAACTGATCCATTTCTTTTTCAGGGAGTATTGCCATCATTGTACCTCTGGTCCTTTTGGTCACATTGGTAACCACCTTAGTGATTGGTTTGGTGCTTTGTAGGAGAAAAAGAAGGTAAGACACAAGGATTCATGTTAGTCATGTGAAGGTTACAGAAATATAGTGACCTCTTTCTTAAAGCAAGTGTCAGTGATTCCAGTTGCATGAATCTTTATTCCTCAAATTATTTATTCCTATTTCATTTTAAATGAGTAGAGTTTACATAAATATTTTCATATTTATGTTAATATGTTAGCTTAATTCATATATTCTAAAAATTCGAAAGGAAGCATATCATCGGCATTCCCAAGGAATTTCACATTTCCAGTAATCTTTCCTTTAAATCATCAAGGGTCTCTGAACAGTATCTTATTATTTCAACGTGTATAATTATTATTATCAATAAAAGAATTGATAAAGTGCATTTATTTGGTATCTTCCTAGAAGTAGTAGTATTTCTACATATAGGAATAGACACAGAAAAAAAAGAAGTCATTTGTTTTAGTTTAGGAGCTGAGTTTGAGTAACTTGAGGTTCTAACTATGCGAGTTGGCAGTAATAAGCAAGCTATTGCAAAGTTTCTTCATCAGCTTTTGGTTAGATGTAGTTTACAAATAAAAGGAAAAAATAGAAATTTAAATTACAGTTGAATTGTGAAGTCTCCACTAATATGATATTATGTGTTTGGGAAAATTCTGTTTCTAATGTATTTTTATATATTAAGTTAAATAATTGGAAAACGAATTCTTAAGCTGTGAATTTTTGTTTCCTCATGTCTTAAAGAGTGTTATTCATGCAATTTAATTCAAAATATATTTTATTCAAAATTTATTGTTCATTGTATTAAATAAATCTGTAGTTATAATAGTATAGACCTTCATTTTTTATACTTGTACAATTGATACTTATACTAATGTCTATATATTATAGAACAAAAACAATTAGAAGACAACCCATCATCAATGGTGGAATAAATGTAGAAATTGGCAATCCATCATATAACATGTATGAAGTGGATCATGACCACAGTGATGGGGGTCTTCTTGAACCCAGCTTCATGGTAGATCCAACAAAGGTAATATGTCTTACAATCATGAACAGTAAACACTGACATTCTTCAGTCAAAAAATACTCTACATCCTGAATAATCATATATCGCTAACATCTAATATTACAGTGCAGGACTTTAAGATTTATTGAGTGGTATATTCTCTTTTAAAGAAAAATTACCCACTGAAATACAGTAGTTACTCTTGCATGGTTTATAAAATGCTGTTTAAAAAGCTGTATAATTTTTTAGCATAACATCTTAATAAATTGTGTTGAGGTGTTAGCATACATAATTAAATAATCACAGTCACCAATTGCATGAAAATGATTTTCAGCTGCTTCTGGGGCTACCTGTTAGTCTGGCTCTGATCTTGGTCTTTCTAAGCATGAAACTGAGAGTCAGATGTTCAATATTATGAAAATTATCGTTACTGTACAGAAAAATTTACAGAAATTATAATGATTTCCATTGGAAGCGATTTTATTTGTTGTCAATTAACAAACTTACCTTTGAAATTTTCATGAGATAAATACTGGATATTTTAGTTTAATGTATTGTATTAGATATTGAAAGATCCTGTACATTGGGCACATATTTAATACTTTATCTGTGGATGAGAAAGCTATCTAAAAAACAGACTTCTAGCATTCTTTCAGTTGTTCTTAAGAAAGAACTAAACAGTTTCCTTCATAAACATGAGCCATTGGAGATATATTTCTCTAAGCACTTTTCAGCTTTTCATGAAGAGCTCTGATTTTCCTTATGATTTGGATTTCTAGTGATTAATCAGGCCAAATCTTTATACTTAGAATAGTTCTCTATTGGCCCGTTGAAAAGAATTGCACACTTATTTTATGAAAATACAACTATGCCCGCTATCTTTGAATATTTTAATGTACTAACCATTTGACAAAAAATATACAATTAACTAACTGGATAACCAAAACAGAATAAAATGTAGCTGAACAGTTTGATTCTAGCTGATTACTAATGCTTGGCATGTAAATATGAGTTATTGCATATGAGATAACTACAGAAAACCTGTGTCATCTTAATGGTGCAGCCAACACTAGTAAAACATAGGTCAGGTCAAAGAAACCATGATGAACATTGATTTTCCTAAGATATTCAACATGTTACATATAAATCTTTTGAAACAGACATTTCAATTATCTTCAAAGTGTGTAGTATTAGTTTTTAGTATTGGTGTACTTAATAAAGTACAAGGGACTGATATACTAAGTAAAATTGATAAAAATAATATTGAACATGGACTAAATCACAGAACAAATGTACACAGAGATTTATGGATTTTATGCCACAATTCATCTCAAACCTTACTTGGATTTTTTAATGTGATTAAAAAATAATTGGTTCTACATTCAAATTTATAGATCTTCATTTAGGGTTATTTTGAATATTTTCAAAATAGTTTTATTTTCATAATATAAGTGTGTAATTCTTTTCAATGGGCCAATAAAGAACTATCCTATTTCAGAAATTCAGATAATTTTCTGGGAAAAAATTAAGTACTATATTGACTTCATTGTGTTTTAAAATCTTTTTCCAGAGCCTCCTCTCTTTATCATAAAAATTATTTTTGTTCAATATTAAGAAGTGATGGCCAAGAGTTTTAAACATGTCTCTACTCCTCAGTGTTTCTATGCTCTCCATAGCTAATATAGATTCTTATAATAAGCATTATATTATGAATATGAATGTAATCACTGAATCATTTTCCTTTAGTATCAATAAAATATGAAGTAGTGACCTTACATGGAGACTGTTTTAGACATGAGAGTAGATTTTTGAAAAGAAAGTTTAAATTGATATATCAGCTTGAAGTTTTATATTTTTTAATCCTAAGGAGATAAACCGATAATGACTTTTTCATTATCAGAATATCATTGAATCTTTAGAATGGAATGCTGTCAGCACTTTTCAGTGTCAAAATTGTACAAAATGTTATTTTATTATTTAATATGGTTTGTACCAATCAAAATGGTTCCATGATATTAGATGAGAAACTAAATCTCTCTGTTTATATTCAGGGCAGGTATATAGGAGGAGGGCCCAGTGCTTTCAAGCTTCCACATACAGTGCCGCCCATCTACCTAAACTCTGACTTGAAAGGACCACTAACTTCTGGGGTGAGAAAAACAGTCCATCCTTTCTTTCCCATTCCCTGACAAACCCTTCACATCCACAGACTCCCATCTGACTGGGCAGAGCTGGCCTTTACACATTTGTAATTAACAAGAGTTTGAAGCACAACATGTGTTTTGCCTATGTAAGAGTACTTATGTGTTATCAGTTTGGGCAAATTTCTAAGTAGATATATCTCCTCCTTGGATTCAAAAGGATTTTCTCCTCAATACTGTGGGCAATCAGACATACGGCCAAAAATTTAAAGTGACTACATTTAAATTTATTAATTTTGATATATGTATATACATATAAATGTATATGCATTTAAATTAACTTGCCGGGTGTGGTGGTGCATGCCTTTAATCCTAGCACTTGGGAGGCAGAGGAAGGTGGATCTTTGTGAGTTCAAGGCTAGCCTGGTCTGCAGAATGAGTTGCAGGCCAGCTGGGGCTACAGGGAGACCCTGTCCCGAAAAAAAAAAAAAAAAAAAAAAATTAACTTGATGTATGTTATCATATTGGCAAATTTGAGATGGTTTAAAGAAACCCATCTCAGTTTTTTAAATTTAGTAACTTTTTAAAAATACTATTCTTGCTTGTCCCTGCCGGTCAGCCACATTTCATTTTCATTGTCTGTCTTTTAGCATTGCTTTTGCATATTGTGAAGACTGTATGTTTTCCTTGTTGTAACTAAGGTTTAAGATATCTCTTGCAAAAAAAAAGAAAAAGAGAAGATATTGCTTGTGGAAAAAGAAAAACAAACGAAAACACTAACAAAAGCAAAAAGTTAGGCAACACCTCCTTATGTTAAGCTCCAACACCCTTAATGATGAATATTGAATATAGTTTCCAAATGAAAAGCTCACTGCTGCTAGTCTTGATTCTGCTTCAGAATTCAATATTTCTGAGAATTTTGATACACTAAGGTGATGGTGTAGCTCAAAATATATGGAAGGGTCAAAAAATATTTGCAAACATCACCTATGCATGTGCATATATGTTGTTTGAACAAAAATAGTGTCTTTATTTTGAAGGATACCTCATTGAAGTGGTCTTTCTTTTTTACTTTCGTGACTTTTAATTCACATTGAAAAAGTACAAGAACCAACTAATAAGATGGTTTTTGGGGCTGGAGCGATGGCCTAGCGGTTAAGAGCGCCGACCGCTCTTGCAGAGGACCCGGGTTCGATCCCCAGCACCCACATGGCGGCCGAGAGCCGTCTGAAACTCCAATTCCAGGAGAACTCCAGTTCCAGGGGAGTCCGACGCCCTCTTCTGACCTCCGCGGCATTGCACGTCACAGGTGCACAGACTTGCATGCAAACAATACATTCATACACATACGGAAATAAATAAAATTAAAAAATTAAAAAAAAAATTAAAAAAAAAAGATGGTTTTTGTACACACACATGTCTGAACCATTCAAAGGTAGACACTCTACAAAATGAGCAATGTGTTCAAATTGATCCTAAAATTAGGTTTATTTTTTTCTCTTTCAGCCAACAAATTATTCCAACCCAGTGTATGCAAAATTGTATATGGATGGACAGAGCTGTCGAAACTCCTTAGGAAGTGTTGATGAACGGAAAGAACTGCTTCCAAAGAAACTAGAAATTGGTATCAGAGAGACCGTGGCTTAAGGAGTATAATACTTTTCTATTCTGTATAAATGTATAAAATATAAGGATTACTTTTGTATGTTCCAACAGTATTATACTTGTTTTAGCATCAGCATTATCTCTTTATCTTTTTTCAGGTTAATTGTTTTCTGAGGTTTTGGGTTTTATTTTTGCTGATGACTATTGATTGACCATTTGTATGGTATTTTTATGAAAAAAAAAGAACTGCACTACAGTACAATTTACAACAATGCTGCTGACATGACACACCTTTGAATTTGTTAAAATTAAAAACAACATATTCCTTTGTAGTGTTAATATGAACTGTCTATTTTATATGAAATTTTGGTTTTACCTAATCAACAAAGTAATCTCTGCACTTTTGCATTATACTGTCTGAATGTTATAATCTAATACCATTTTATTTTCTGTTTAATGATGGGAGAATGATTAAAAGGACAACTCTCTTCTTTGTGCCCATAAATGTTGGTTCAGACTTGGCTGAAAACACATCAGACTTGCAATTTCAGCATCTCCTGCCTTGAAATTAGTCTTAGATTACCAAGAAATAGCTGAAATTTTTGAGAAAAAAAAAACTTTTAAAAAATATTTAAAGTAACAATTTGCATGAACACAGATGACTACTTCTCTCAAATCATAGGGGATACTGTGATATACTAAACATATACATCCTTTAAACAATAGTCATATTTAGACTGGTAGAACAGAGCAAAAATATACTCAGACCTGGATGGATCACAGTGGCTGTAGGATAAGTCCTTTGGTCAATCCTCTGTCCTGAAGGTCAGAGCCAGGCTAGAGCACAACATGACACTTGGTACTGATGTCTTTCCAATTTCTTCCCAATCATGTTCATTTTGTGGAGGATTAATCTAACCCCTTACCACAATGAACACTAGAAAATAATATATCACACACAAATTTGTGCCAGAATGTCAGTTCTGTGAATACACTCTTTGCTAGGTCAAAAAGACTTCACTTTGTACTGAGTAATTGGTAAATATTTTCAAGATGCAATATGACTAATCCATTATTCTCACAACCTAAAATATAATCATTAGGGACTTTTCGATCCATACAAGGAGAATGCATCCATTACGCAGGGTGGAGAGGAAGGGTTGTACCACTTGCACTGGCATTCTGGTTTCTTTTTGGTTAAATAAAACACACAAAACCCATTCACTTTTTGTTTGTTTATTTTCAATTTTTGATTATAACAAGTATGATCTATTTAAGTTGTATAAAAAGATAGCATTTTTATACAAATATCTTTAAAGGCACAAAAGATTTATTCACAATCTGTGGGGAGATTTTGGTCCCTCTGATAAACATGACTGACTTTTAGCTGTCATAATGTATTAACCTAACAGATGAAATATGTTTGTGGTTGCTCTTTATCCCTTTGTACAAGCATTAAAAACTGCTGTTTTATAAGGAGACTTTTTGTTGTACTATGTGCATGCATACTACCTATTTCTAAACTTGCCATATTGAGGCCTTTATAAACTATTGATTTACGTAATACTAGTGCAATTTTGCTTGAACAATGTTATGCATATCATAAACTTTTTCAGGTTCTTGTTTAAGTACATTTTTTAAATTGAACAGTATTTTTCATTTTGGTTATAATAGTCATTTTGCCTATGTTTCTACAATGAAGTGTTAAATACTTTATAAAAATTGTTGACTGACTTATTTAAATGAAATTCTAAATATTTAAGTTCTTGTGTTGGGTAGTTTTTAAAATGAGAAATTTCCTTTATATGGTTTAAATATTCCTAGAAAACTACTCTAATGAACATACTCTCTGAGGTAGAATGGGGACCACTGAATAATTTCTCAAAGCTTATGTGAGGAAGCATTTTCCCTTCCCTCTCTTGAAGTGGAAAGTTTTTTTTTTTTTCTTTTCTTGACTTCTTGTGTTGGTCATAGGCTATATGCTGCAGCAGGGAAAGATGGGAAATACATGCAGGACAGTAACAACTATGTTGGAACAAGCCAGTACAATTCCTACCCTTCCCCCTTCTCAAAAATTGTACTGAATGGGAATCTGAGACTCCATTCGATGCTGTTTAGACAGCATAGTCTAAGGGCCATAATCAGTAGTACTAGTCTGATACTGAGTATCATATGATGCTGTTTAGACAGCATAGTCTAAGGGCCATGATCAGTAGTACTATTCTGATACTGGGTATCATACTGAATTAAGAAATGGGGCATGATTTCACCAATACTTAGTTACTACTACCTGAAGGTGTCCTATCATATCAGGGTTGAGCAATGTAAGTGGAATCACTGTGTGAGGGAACCAGAATCCATATTGTTGTGATCTTGCTACTGGTAATATAAATAGAACTCGGAGCAAGCGCTGTGGCATATGCATCTAGCACATAATCAGGGCCCACCATTGCTGAGCTACTGGTTTGTCTTTCACTTGGGAACTTGTGAAAGCCATAGTCAAGGGAAAGTAAGGCTCACAGAACCCTGATACCTGCTTATAAGACACTCGGTGCTCTGTGAACTGCATTCAATCTGCTGCTTTGCTCTCCCATGAAGTGGGTAAAAGTGCACATAGTAGTTCAAATTCTTTACTTGCAACAGCTTTCCATTCAACATAACAGAACAAACTTAACTTCTGAAATTTAATTTTCACTATTTTTTTATTATTTTTATTTTGTATGTATATTGTCTGCATATATGTAAGTGCACCCATGTCCTGTAATGCCTGCAGAGGTCAGAAGAGGGCGTCAGATCCCCTAGAACTGGACTTACCACCATGTGGGTGCTGAGAAACAAAAGAAGTCAATGGTCCTCTGCAAGAGAAGTCAATGCTCTTAAACCCTGAACTTTCTCTCCAGCCCCAATCTCCACTATTTCTAGTGCTCTTTCTCTCCTACATATAATTTTATATAATTATGATATTTTGTACTACCTATTACAAAAAGTAATGCAAATGCTAGAAAATCAAATGTGTAAATCATCAAACGGAAAATTCTTCATCAGTTTCATCAACAGAATGCTTCCTATATTACTGCTTCAAGCTTTGGAGAGCTGTTTAATTTTTAAAAAAATTAATACTTGGCTAGGAATGGTGGTGCATGCTTTTGATCCCAGCACTTGGGAGGCAGAGGCAAGTGGATCTCTGTGAGTTTAAGGCCAGCCTGGACTACACAGTGAGTTCCAGGACAATTAGGGCTAAAGAGAGACCATGTGTCAAAATAATAATAATAATTAATAATAATAATAATAATACTTCCTGGTATACTTGCCCCCTCCATGATTTTCTTTCCATAAAACAAGGATTTTCAACTTCTTGACATCTGAGGTAATTTGTAACTATCCTTTACAGAGTAAGGTAGTTACCTAGATCCCTGAACTCTATCCACTGAGGTGACAAATGCAATACACACCACAATTTTTTTAATTTTTTAAAAATTTTATTTATTTTTTATGTATATGAATATACTGTCTGCATGTAGGTCTGTGCACCCATGTCATGCAATGCCACAGAGGTCAGAAGAGGGTCTTGGATTCCCCTGGAACTGGAGTTCTCCTGGAATTGGAGTTACAGACGGTTCTCGGCCACCATGTGGGTGCTGGGGATCTAACCAGGGTCCTCTGCAAGAGCAGTCAGTGCTCTTAGCTGCTAGATTATCTCTCCAGCCCCAAACACATCACAAAATTGAAACAATGGGGCTGGGGGGATAGCACAGCCGTTAAAGGCTGAGGATAAGAACCCTGCAAAAAAAAAAAAAAATTAAAACAATGGTTGATGCTTGCAGATACTTCCAAATACCTTCTGGGGAATTTCTCTTGTTAGGAATCCTGATCTGCAACTGCATTTTGTCTCTCAGTACTAAATAACTCCAGTATGGGTCTGTGGACTCAAAAACAAACAAAGGAACAAAAAAGAACAGCTCATCATCATCACAATTATGGTATCCTTGAGTGCTGATTTTATTTGTTTGATACTGATGATAGGCAAGCAAGATAGTTCAGTTGGTAAAGGCACATGCCACCAAGGAGGAACTCGACCCCCAGCACCTACTACTGGGTCTCAGGAGAAATCAACTCCCATCGTCCTCTGATGTTTACATGTCCTGTGGAATGAGCCTCCATCCTCACATATACAAATAAAGAAAACCAGCTTTTAAAATATAATTCTTTAAACAGTACCAATAATTCATGAGTTAAAAAAATTGTAAGCAAACTGTGTACATGATAAATAGCAATATCATTACCAAGGGAAAACATTTATTTAGGACCTTGTGAAAGTTTTCACAATCAAGTCCTTTTTATTTATGTAAATATTTTATTTGCCTTTATTTAATAATCTTGGCTCATTTTGATTTTCACTTTATCATGCACTATCTATGTTGACTCAGAATGTTGAGGTTGAATCACTTGCTTTTCTTACAAGAATATCAAATTCCATTTTTATAATAACTCAAATGTCAAGACTTTCAGTGCTAACAGAACAGTGTGTATTATAAATGAATGATAATATGAAAACACCTTAATTTAAAAATCATTGAAAGGGACAATATTGACATCTATGATGAAAAAAGTAGAAAAAATTACTATCCCTTTATTCTTTCTCAACTCTCATTTTTTTTAATTTAATTTTTTTATTGATGCTTTGTGCATTTCATACATCATTTTCCAATTCAGATCAGGCATTTTTCCCTTTCCCTTCCCCCCCCACCCCCACCCCATCCCAGATCATGTATTCTGCCATAACTGTCTTGCATCTTTCTCTGTTTTTTTTTTTTCCTTTTTTAGCTATAAGTGATAATCCATGAGTACAAGCATCCTTCGTGCAAAACCAATCTACAGGCTGTTGTGTCCAAACCCCTACAGCCCCACCATCCATCATACTCAACTCTCATTTTTAACATATTTATTTATTTACTTATTTATTTTATGTGTATGGATGGGTTTTCTGCATGTATGCAATTGTATCCAGGTTGTACAAAGCCTGTAGAAGCCAGAAGAGGGCATCAGATACCCTGGAACTGAAGTTATCCATGCTTGTTAGCTGCCCTATGGGTGCTGGGAATGAAACTCGGGTTCTCTGGAAGAGTAGTCATTTCTCTTAACCACTGAGCTACCTCCCATTCTTTAAATGAAACAAACTTTATATGTTTTGCATGTTTACATGCTAGGTCCCTGAAGATTCCAAAAGAGGGAAGCAGATTCCTTGGAACTAGGTTTACAGAAGTTTGTGAGCCCCCACGATGGTTCTGGAAATGAAACCTGGGTTCTGTGTTCCCCTATAAAAGGAGCAAGTGGTCTTAGCCACTGGACCAACTCTTCAGGCTCTACCTTTTCTTTCAACATTTATTACTTATATAGTTAGTTGGTATGACACAGTATATATGGGAAGGTCAAAGGACAGCTTATGGAAATCTATTCCTCCTTTTCACCACCTGGGTTCTGCAGATCAAATTTAGGTAGTCAAGCTTGAAAGAAAGTACCATTACCACTGAGCTATCTCTCCAACCCTTTCTTTTTGTAATTTATCATTTTTAGTTTATGTGTATGAATGTATATATAGTACAGATGTATTGTATAATGCCCAAAGAAAAGGGAGTCAGATCTCCTGGAACCGGAGGTACGGATGGTCTTAGCCTCCATGTGGGTGCTGAAAATCCAACCTAGGGTACTCTCCAAGAGCAGGCAGTAGTCTTAACTGCTGAGCCATCTCACAGGCACTTTTTAACTTTGATTACATATTTAATTTTGAGAGTGCTTCTCCCACAAGCAAGCCTTGAACTCATTCTATGTCAAGGATAACCTTGAACTTCTGATCCTTTTTCTTCCACCCGAGTTCTGGGATCATCTTCCTGTACCACTATCTCGGGTTCTATGTGCTGCTGAGGCTCAAACGCAGACCTTCAGGCTTGCCAGACAAGGTCTCTACCAGCTGAGCCTCAAAGCCAGTACTTACCTTCTCGTTTTTTTTTTTTTTTTAATTATTTTTTTTTTTTCTGTTTTTTT
>VZQC01002038.1:113703-136738 GCA_009823505.1 Rhizomys pruinosus | reverse complement strand
AAAAAAAAAAAAAAAAAAAAAAGACTAAAACTGAAGAGAAGAGACTGCAAGAGTTACCTGGGGTCAGTTTTGTGAAGTAAGGAATATTTTGCCATATTCTCTTTAAAAAATAATTTTATTGATTCTTTGAGACTGTCATACATTTTTTTTAATTTTATTTATTTTTGTATGTGTATGAGTGTACTGTCTGCATGTAGGTCTGTGCACCCGTGTCGTGCAATGCCGCGGAGGTCAGAAGAGGACGTCGGATTTCCCTGGAATTGGAGTTACAGACGGTTCTTAGCCACCATGCGGGGGCTGGGGATCAAACCCGGGTCCTCTGCAAGAGCAATCGGTGCTCTTAACCGCTAGGCTATCTCTCCAGCCCCTACTTTCATACATTTTAATCATATTCAGAACTCCTTCCCAATCTCCAGCCCCATTCTGCTACAACTCCTATTTCATGTCCTCTATTATTAATTTTTAAGACCTATAAAGTCTAATATGTGTTCCCCCAATGCTCTTGAATGTGAAACTATCCCTTGAAATCTGGTCAACCTACCAGGAATCACACTGTTAAAGGAAACTGACTCCCTCTCCCAGCAGCTATCAATTGTGAATAGACCCAGGGCTAAGTCTGGGGTTTTGCCCACCTTCATCATCCATGCTCAGTTTTTGTCTGGCTTGGTCTTGTGCAAATCTTGTGCATGGTATCAAAAGTGTCATGACTTCATATGTTGCCACTGCTTAGTTTTATCCAGACAACATGAATTCCTCTTATTCATCCACCACCTCTGGCTCTTACAATCTTTCCATTCACTATTCTTTTTGTTTTTTAATTTTTTATTTAATTTTATTTATTTCTGTATGTGTATGAATGCACTGTCTGCATGCAGGTCTGTGCACCCTTGTCGTGCAATGCCGCAGAGGTCAGAAGAGGGTCTCGGATTCCCCTGGAACTGGAGTTCTCCTGGAATTGGAGTTTCAGACGGTTTTCAGCCGCCATGTGGGTGCTGGGGATCGAACCCGGGTCCTCTTTGTAAGAGCGGTCGGTGCTCTTAACCGCTAGGCCATCTCTCCAGCCCCTCCATTCACTATTCTGCAATGATCCCTGAGCCTTGATCCCTGAGCCTTGGAAGAAGAGGGTACCCAACTGTGTGCCCTGTGAATTTCAATATTGACTGGCCAGGTAAGACAGGCCCACTAGTAAAATAGTGACATCAGTGTTATGGGAGTGACTCACCACTCTCTGAATGGATTGGAAGCTCACCTCACCAGATGGAGCCAATGCTTGGCACTGTTATCTGGGTCAACAACCTGTGGCTAGACAGGTCACAGGTGGTAAGGGAAAACATATTGTTGTTATTCTACTAACTAGACATAGCATTAAACTGACCCCTAATGACTTGTTATTCCTATAGATTAGTTCATCTTGCAACACTCGTCAGAGAAGCTTCTTTCAGCAGATGGTGATCAACATAGAGACGCACATTGGCCAACTAGCAGCGAATAAGAGACTACAGAGTGTTTAGACCTAAATAGAACAACTATATTATATTATACCCACTTCTAATTGTTTTCCTTAACATCTGTTTTTCTCAATATTAGATGATATGTCTAAATAAAATGTATGAAAATAGATAGTAAATATGAATTCTTGAATTATAGCTTGCAAGAAATGGACAAAGTCAAGCAATTCTTTATGAAGTTCACTGTAGGATTATATAACTGCATTGTTTCTTACAATTATTTTCAGTGTGAGAAAAATAACCCTAAAAGATAAATATGGCTTATTTTTCAACTCGTTTATCAACTCCATCATGAATTTGACATATCCAGGAAGAATGTCCAGGAGAATATAAAGAGAACTGAAATATATGAAAACTATTTTATTCAGAAATGTATTTGGGCTTTGATGTTATTATACCTGAGGACCCAGTGACACACACCTTACACAGTGTTATTCATGTATCTAGTTTTCTCAAAGGGACAGAGATGAAATGAATTCTTGGTTTGGCCCTTCTCTTGTACATGTCATACTTAGGAAGCAGCAATTTATTTTGGAAAATAGTTTCTTGTGAAAAATATCCTTTATTGTACCCAAAGTGATCAAAATCAAAAGACAGATTGACACTAAAGATGGACTGCTTAGTAGGGCATGGTGGTGCATGCCTTTAATCCCAACACTCAGGAGGCAGAGGCAGGCTGATCTCTGTGAGTTCAAGGCCAGCCTTGAACAAGGTCTACATAGTGAGTTCCAGGACAGCTGCCTGATTGATAACTTCTACATGTAACTTCTCTACAGGATGGGGTTTATAGAACACCAGTGTAGTTAAACTGTGATTAATACTTCAGTCATTTGTTCATGTCATAATTTTTCAGCTTTGTTAATAAGAAATTATTGTCAACTTTCAAAAGACAGTGTCAGTAATAGAAACGGTACATTGTTGGCTAGAGAGATGACTCAGCGGTTAAGAAAGAGCACCTGCTGCTCTTGCAGAGGACCCAGTTTCCATTCCCACCACCCCGCATGGCAGCTAACAACTGCCTATAACTCCAGTTCCATGGGAATCCAATGCCTTCTTCTGACCTCTGTGGACATTGCAAGACATGGGTGCACTTCACAGATGCAAACAATACAGCCATAAACATAAAATAAAATAATAAATGCAAGTTTTTAAACTATACACAATAATTATAATAGAAAATATTTTTACTTTGTTTACTTTTATCTTATGTATATGATTGTCTTTCTTGCATGTTTATAAGTGTACCACATGCATGCCCATGGAGACCAGAAGGGGTTGAATCCCTTACTACTGGAGTTAAGGATGGTAACTGGCTTCCATGGGTACTGGGAACTTAACTTGGATCCTGTGGAAAACCAGTAAGTGCTCTTAGTGCTGAGTCATCTTTCCAGCCTGGAATAAAGTATTTTATCATACCCCAAATAAAGTATAAATGTAATAAAATTGGGAATTGAATGGCAAGGTTGTTTATAATAATACTTTAAAATTTTAATATATAGACTATAGGGTAAGATTGATTTTATTCATAATATGTCATATTTTACGAATGATAATTTAAGAAAGTAGTAACTTGCTGCAAGATCTCAAACTATATTAAACTTCATACCTGCGGGGCTGGAGAGATAGCCTAGCGGTTAAGAGCACCGACTGCTCTTGCAGAGGACCCGGGGTCTATCCCCAGCACCCACATGGCAGCTAAGAACCGTCTATAACTCCAATTCCAGGAGAACTCCAGTTCCAGGGGAATCTGAGACCCTCTCTGACTTCCGCGGCATTGCACAACACGGGTGCACAAACCTACATGCAGACACTACATTCATACACATACAAAAAAAAACAAAAACAAACTTCATACCTGCAAGCTGCAATTACCAATGACATTGTAAAAAGCTATGTGGATACATAACAGCCACCCCTTCCCACACACATAGGCTTTGATGCTCCATTAATTGTGAAAATTGCATTCCTCTGTTTTCACTAAGACTCAGTCATAGTTATCTATTCTGATTTAATATTCAGAAGTCATGATTCATACATGAGTTGACTGATCTGCCGATTTATATGTCTTTATCATCACCACCTTGCTTTTATTCTCTTTTCTACACTAGGTGATGATACTGGAAAAATATCCTCAGTGTATTGTGTATTATTGCTAAAATATTTTTCATTTAAAATGCATATAATATACAAAAGAAATAAAAATCCGATAAGATTCAAAATATAAAAAATAATTCTTATTTCTCCAACAAAGTGAGCTTTTCTGCAATCTTAAGAGTCTCCAATTCTAAATTCTCCCTGTAGTCTTTTTGAGCCATGGTATTGTTTTAGTTTGAAAATTATTTGACAGATTATTTACTTAATTGTCTTTGTCTTCTTTTTTTAATTATTTGAAATATTCTAATGTTTTTGCAGACATTTCTCATTTAAAAACATGTTACACTCTCATGGCATAATTTTCTATTTTTAGTTCTATTTTATTTTACTATGTATTAAGTCAAGGATATTTATCAAATTCCTTCTCTGTAGTAGATTTGTGGAGCTGTCACAAATGAGCATGCTTCTCTAAGGCGTTAAGGCCATTATGAACTCAGCTGGAGACACATTCTACAACTCTTTTCATAATTAGGCTGGGCCTATTTCACTCCTAACAAACCTTTTGTAAGGCTAAATTGATTTTTTACTTTTTCTTTTGCCATAAATGTCCAGATCTTTCTCTCAGTTTTTTTTTCTTTTTTTTTTTTTTTTATGTTTAGGATTTCTCTAGCCCCTGGAGTCCTTTCTTACTTTGCTTAGTTTCCTTTTCAATTTACAGCTTTCTATTTTCTGCTTTAGTAACCGGTCTCCTCAGTTTTCTGCTGAGATGCCAGTGTATATTTCTTGCTTCCTCCCTACAATACTGGTCAACATTCAAAATCTCTCGTTTTCAATAATTGTGTAAATCTGAAGAAGGATGTCCTAATTGTCTTGTCTTGTGAAGTCTTTGAGATTGCACAGACTCAGAGCCTTTACTTTCTTTTCTATTAACAAATGTTTTAATTACAGGGAAATCTTTCTAGGCATAGAGCTGTTCAGATAGTGGTAAAACCATTGTAGATGTTAAATGAAATAATGATTATTAGTAGCATGCAGTTTCCTCAAAAATCCTTAAAGGTTTGCTGATGGTGCACTGGGATAAATTGTGGATAGAAGATGAAGCTTCAGTTTAAATGATAGCTGTGTCTCCTTAATAACAGGAAGACTAGAGTAATAATTAGGATAGTATTGTTCAATGATTTATTTAAGTCTTTTAAAAAAAGCCTATAATATATTCAAGTTCAGCAATGTAGATGTTGCCATATCCTGTACACGTAAAAGGGTCAAGGGAAAACACGCAGAGTCCCTCTGCAAAATTTCATTTTCTTTGTTTTCCCAGAGCTGGTGACTGAACCCAGGGCATTGCCCTTGCTAGGCAAGCTCTCTCCCTTAACTAAATCCCCAAGTGACCAGATTTCATTTTCAATGAAGTAGAATTACAAAACTCAGTTAAATCCTTGACTAATCCCAGAGATCACTGCTTTTTGAAAAAGAGAATTAAGAAAATATATTTGGTGGATAAGAATAAGTTTATGATTATTATGCATAGGATATCTCTACATTCTCATAATTGGTTCCTTTCTGACCTATATTAAAATACTGAACTCTAAATTCCATGATTGGAAGTTGATATATGTACGTGAAATATATGTCTTGAATAGCTTCTGCTAAATAAGATCTTGATCCTGGAAATCGAAATAAATATTAAAATTTAAAGAAACTGAGACAGTCTTTCTACGAACTTGATAACTAGATAGAATGCATGACCTTTCTAAGTCACTTAACTCTTAATCACAATGAACTATTCGACATTGGCAGAACACTACAGACAGACAGTGGAAAGCAGACCTCCCCTTTCCAGTGAACATGTCATTGATGGGCCTGTGTGGTAAGAAGTGCTTCACAGTCAGCTCTGTTCCTTCCAAAGTCTGCCCAGACTAAGAAAGCAATGAATTTTTCTTCCTGGTCATAGAATATCATCATCAATAGTAGGCTGAACCATGAGGAACTAGTAAAATTATTTGTCTATCCTGTGAAATATTGAACTAATCAGTTTAAGTGAAAGATAACCTGTCAAGATTTGCCTATTGCTCTGATGCCATAGAGTTAAAATCATTATGAAGTTAATGATGCACTTAAAAATGGAAGATTCGTGATATCTGTGCATGCTTCTAATTGAGTAAACCCAAGTGAGATGCTTACAACTCATATAACCCTGAAAAGGAATGATTAATAAGTCACACAAATGTTACTCACTCCTTTGAATAAATTCTTCAATTGTCTATTAAAATTAGTATCTCATTTTAACTTCAATTATTTTCTTTGTGACCTGAAATGCATTTCTTTAATAAGATAATGGCATGGCACTTTCATGAATTTCAAACTAGATAATTTGCTTAAATTAACCTATGAATAAATATCCTTTTGACCCTTAGATGAAACCTCACTATATATTTAAGACACAATCCCAATATTTATTTAGTCACTATTCTGAAAATGGAGGATCATTTTACTACCATGACTAGTTGACTTTTAAAATACAACTTAATGTTCATACATTAAATGATATACTAAAGAGACATTTACTAAAAGACCACACTAGGAAGTAAATATGCTGCATACTTCTATGGTGGTGTTATTATTAAAACTTAATTGAATTTAAAAGCTGAGTTTTGACCCAAGTGTAGGAGCACATGCCTGTAATCCCAGAATTTGAGAGACTGAGAGAGGTGGTTAATGTACAGGCTGGCTTGGGGTGTGTAGTGAGTTCTAGGACTGCCTGAGCTATATAGCAACAAACAACAAAATGCTTTTTGGAAAGCCTTATGGAAAAACCTTATGGAAACTCATCAACAAGATAATTACAGTACAATGTAAAAAATTTAAATACATTGTAATTTTTAAAGGAGTTTGAAAGAAGGTCTCCTACATGCATGGACAATTATGCTCCCAGATGACTGACAGGCACATTAGATTAACTCTTAAGAGAGGGACCATGAAAAAGGGGTTCATCATCAATCGCCTCTAACCCTGCCTGTCTTACTGCCTAATTAAATGTTCCAAATGCACAAGCCATTCAAAATTGATCTAATTCATATAATTGAACTGAAATGAAACCTAGTTTATCATGCTTTCCAAAAGTTTTTTACACTTTTTGTGGATGTTATCAAGGCATTTGTATATAATAAGTAAATACCTACTCCTCAAATAAACTCAGTGGGAAATTTCTATATTTCCATTACATGCCCTGTAATTTTTTCATTTTATTAATAATTTTAAAAAATTTAAACTTTTTTCTCAATATATTTTTATTGAATTTTTGTGAAATTCACATAATAATCTTGATCACATTTAGACTCCTCCCCCATCTGTAACCCTCCATAATCCCTACTAAGTTTCACACATTCTGTTATATATGTTAAGGTCTATTCATTCAAGTTTGTGTACCCAGAGAATAGTACTCCCGTAATAATTGAATAATTATTATTAGTTTGAAGAGTAACAGATTCCCTTATGGCATTTTCATACATACTTAGCTTAGATTGACCTTCACGTCTCACCCTTCCTTTCCCACACATCTTGCCTCCAGCCCCTTAAGCCATTCCACCCCCATGTTCCTTCTTTCACTTTTATATCACAGTTGTTTTCACTCTTTGGGAGTTCTGTGAAGGGGCTTCCTACCCACAGTTCAGAGGGCTGTAGCCCAACAATAAGATTGTCTTTACACAGGTGCACAAACCTACATGCAGACAGTACATTCATACGCATAGAAAATAAATAAAATTTAAAAAAAGATTGTCTTTAATCACTAATACCTTCTTGGAGTAGTTTTATCCAGCCATGTACCTTCATACAAACTCTTCTTTCTGTTTCTATTTAAATATTATTTTTAATAATAATTCATTGTTGAGCTTTAATGTAGTCACACATGGTTTTGATGTTAGAACTTTAGAAAGGGGATAGTGACTGTTTGCTCAGCATCCCCAGGAAGTGAATCCTCAAACAGATGGTAACTGTATTGGTTAATGTTATTATGTCTCATGGTATTAAGAAAGAAAATTAGAAGATAAAAGGAGATTTTAAAATTATAAGAAATTGGAAATAGTAAGGAAAGATTTTATGTATGAAGATTAAGATGGCTGGATATTGAGTACATTTGAGCAAGTAAGTGATGAACATCTAAGCAAATTTATTAAAAACTGACTCATAGGCTGGAAAGATGCTCAATGGTTAAGAGCACTGGCTGCTCTTGTAGAGGACCCAGGTTCAATTCCCAGCTCCCGCATGGTGACTAACAACCATTCATGACTTTAGTTTCAGGGGATCCGAAGACATCTTCTGACCTCCACAGCCACTGCACAGCATGGCTGTACTTAGAGGCAAACAATACACCTATAAACATAAAATAAGAAAATAAAATAAGATATAAAATATTTTAAAATCTGACTCACTAAATTAATTGCCAAATTAAATGGTGGAGAAACGTTTTCAGTCAAGCCTTTACTTAAGGTAGCTCTTGTTAACAATTACAAAGGCTAGCTTAAGGAACAAAATATATGTCCAGTCAAGGTTTATTGAAGAGTGTTGCAGTTTTTGTTCAAGGTTTACATACATATAAACCAGTGTTGCTAAGCTTCTTGGGTGTGGTGAAGCTACATTTTAAGGCCTGTACTAATCTGGACATAGGGGCTAAAAGGAAAAATTGTTTGCCCTTTTCCCTCTCCTCCAGCATCAACTAAGTCCTAGAGGACTATGAGGCATCTCAAAATGTCCAGTAATCATAATGAGTCACCTGTTGTCTTGTTCAGGGAGGTCATAAAGATCCCACTTGATACACTCTAACCAGGGTCCAGTCTACAAAAAAAAGTTTGCTCCGTGTTTATAAGCACAGCCATCGTCGAAGAAGGCATTTGATTTATCTTCACATAGATGAAATTGGTAAAATAAAGGTCAAAGATGCCAGAGGCACCCTGAAGCCCAAGTGACCTCTGAAGACCTTGATGGTAAAAAATATAATAATCATGGTGGTGCGCGCCTTTGATCCTAGCACTTGGGAGGCAGAGGCAGGTGGATCAGACCTCTGTGAGTTCAAGGCCAGCCTGGTCCACAGAGTGAGTTCCAGGACAGCTGGGGGCTACAGGGAGACCCTGTCTCAAATACAAAAAAAAAAAAATTTGGAACAACTGCATGATTTTAAACATCCAACACAAAACTATAACCAAAGATTAAATTGACTGGTATGTTTCTTTAAGAATCAAAGTAATTGTAATTTCCAGAAATTAGGCTAAAATTCATATAAAATTTTATTAGACAAGTAGTTCTCACTAATGATTCTGTAATTAAAAAATGCTGCTTAGATGTAAGACTTCAAATCTTGGCTAAATTCAAAACTGAAATACCTACCTCCAGGCAAAAGAAACAAGACACTATTGTTCTAAGCTATTGTACCATGCTTAATCAACTGTCTCCAAAGAGTCCTACAGAATCACCTGACTGAAATATCCCATACAACTGCCCAAGCTGCACCCAAGACCAAATTGAGACTATTTTCCTGATCCATGCCACCAGATGATACCCCATTATCCCTTGTCCAATAGACCATGAAGTCTCCTTCCCCCCACAACTTTCTCAGCAGGAAGCAGTTGGATTGAGTAAACAACACCTCCATTCCCAATCTATTTCTCTTCAAGGTCTAGAATAAAGGTAAGCTTCATTTAAAAAAAAATAATCACAAAACAGTTTTTGCTCTGCAAACAAGTCTGTCTGAGACCCCCATAAACCCTAACTATAAAGTGATTTCTGCTCCACAAACAAGTGCTGCTCTGCAAACAAGTTCTTCTGAGATTCTTACTGGAAAAATCAAATCGGGCCCTAAATCCTTTACAAATGTACCTACCCAATTCCAGTGACTATTTACATACATAAACGTTTTTTAACTCCCCTGCTCCTTGGCAGATATGGTACTGCATACTCCCACAGGGCAGTAGTCACCTCTCATTGCCTAATAATAATGGACAATTGGGATTATTAAGGTTGGTTATTTTTCCTTTCCACTCCTAATTTCCTTCAACTCCTAATTCTAACATAGCTAATATCAAGTTTCCTTATCATTTTTGTGTATTATTAGTTGTGATTCTACCTACCACACATCCTCTTCCCCATCTTCCTGGTTGCGCTTAATGTAGATCTATAACATATGGGTTCATCTACCCCATTTCCCAACTTTTTTTTTACCCTCTTCCCTTCCCATAGACCTCTTTCTGGTTTCTTGGAAAGTGAAGAAACTCAATTCCACATAAATACACATTCATAAATATTAGAAGCTAAGATCCACATATGAGAGAGGACATGTGCTGTTTGTTTCTTTAAACTTGGCTTACTTCACCTTTATGTAACAATTTCTTATTTTGGCCATTCCTCTCTGCAAATGTCATTTTCTGTTACAGCCTGTTAGGACTCAGATAAGGAAAAGCAGTTAGGCAAAGTTTGGAAGAAGGAAAGGAACAACAGTCCCACTTAATTTCTGGAATGTGTCAAAACAAGGCAATAGACAAAGAAGGAGAAGAAGAAGAAGAAGAAGAAGAAGAAGAAGAAGAAGAAGAAGAAGAAGAAGAAGAAGAAGAGGAGGAGGAGGAGGAGGAGGAGGAGGAGGAGGAGGAGGAGGAGGAGGAGGAGGAAGAAAAAGAAGAAGAAGAAGAAGAAGAAGAAGAAGAAGAAGAAGAAGAAGAAGAAGAAGAAGAAGAAGACTGACCTGACAAAGCCATTGGTCCAACAAGGACACCTATTTCAGTTATTTCTATCCTTGCTGGACCATATGGTTCACAAGATACTGTGTAAGAAGAGTGGATAAAATGAAAGATCTGGGGACCTGATAAAAGAACCAGACCACAAGTCCCTTGGTAGTCTACCAGCTCTGAAGACCTCATCTTCCCATGGGTCTTCAGCTCTTGTTCTTTACACTGGGTCTCAGTAAGAGCTGACTTTCACACTTTTCTAAGTATTTACTTCATTCCTCCCTGGGCATTCAATTCTTTGTCCATCATTGGGAAGAACCTATACTCCAGGTCAGCTGAACCTCAGCTCTCACCCCATGATATCTATAGTGACCCATTCAGGGAGAATTTGAAGGAGATTCTCATTCAAGGTCAGTATAATTGGGTGAGAAGCAGGAGGCAGAAATTGAAAATGACCATTGCCTTTATGGCACCCTGACACTTCAAGCCAGCCATGGGCCCCTTAAGGAGGCTTAGCCTCGTTGAATCCCTAGCCATCCCATTCTCTGTATGGGAAGTTAGGAAGTACAGGAAAGCAGGTCTAAGAAACAAGGCAACTAGATCTCATACAGCTTGTTGGAAATTCCTCTCATGTATTAGGCAAATATCAGAATGGAGCTTTGTACCACTACCCCTATGCCAAGAGATGGGACCCTGAAACACAAAGAGGAACTTGGGTAGCTAGCTGAGTCTTAGATATCACAACCCTGGGTGGTGGGGAAAATCCCTTTGTTCATCATATTTGGGCATCCGCTCTGTCCCTGGACAGAAAGGGAGTATTTCATCACTGGTACCTGGGACTGTACTTTGAGGCAGTCCCTCCCCCCATTGTCTTTACCTCTAGATTTGCTTCCTTAGTCTGTCCTTTCTGCACACCATTTTTTAATATAATACTTTCATTGATGTTTTGTGTATTACATGCATCATTTTTCAGTTCAACTTACACATAACCCCCTTTCTCTTCCCCCCACCTATCACAGTTCATCCATTCTGCCACAGATGTCCTGTATCTTTCTCTCAGTTCTTTTAAAGATTTTCTCTGTGGAAGTTTGTTGCTTTGGGCAGAATTTGACTGTACCAGTCCATTCTTTGACCATCCTTATGTTATTAATGTTCCCTCCCATTTGTATTCCTCAAAAATATGCCTATATATATAAACATCATATATGTACCAGAATTATGTCCTCTGGGACTGTATGTTAACTCTGAGATATATTTAGGAACTCATATTTCTCCCTTTAATTTTATATTACTCTAAATTATGAATACATACCTTCCACATATATACATTAATTACCATGTCTGAAAAAAGTGGTAAATTAATTCTAGGGCTGATTAATAGGTTCACATTATAACAGCACAGTTGCTTTCAGCTAGAAAGAAATATAACAATAATGTTTGCATTATTCCTGCATGTTAATCTCCACTCTTCCTGGCCTATATCCACAAGTTGGTAAACCGTTTATAGACAGTGTTATTTTGGACAGGCCCTACCATAGGAAGTGAGGCATAAGGAAGACTTAACTATTAGTAGCTAATGCATTCCTGGCCAATATCCAACATGTCCATTTTGGCAACTTTTCCCCTGAAGATGTGTCCCGGGACAGTGGCCATTTCTTTTCTGGTTTGAATACTCTGTGACTGGTGGATTTTTACTCACTCCCTCAAGAAGTCCCAACTTCTCTTCATTTATTGAACCTTTGCTATCTTCTCAAACCCTGGGTACAGGAAATGAAATGACAGACACACTGTTGTGAAGGTGGTAATCTCACAAACACCTAAGACATAACAGTGTGCAGGCGACCAGGATGCATATTCTCATGGATGGGAATGGGGGAATGATGAAAATGTCCTTTAAACTGTCCCAGAAGCACTAAGAAATGAAAAGTAAGGGGGACCCTGGTATCAGGACCCAGGTAAGTATGGAATTCCCTTTACTATGCACCATTCTCTGGGACTGCCAGATTGCAGTAGCTGCCCCCCTACCAGGCAGACTGGAGATGCCCTCCAGGTAAACTAACGAAGCAGATGGGACAAGGGAGAACCTGACCTGAGAATTTTCTTTTTTTCCTCATCCTTCTCATTATAGAGGGACAAGCTGGCTCCAAAATGTCTCCAAAATCACCACTTGGCCGTCTACTTAAACACTGAATAAAACTGGACTCCCAAATCCTAGGAAAGTCTAATCTCTTTCTCCCAGGAAGCTTGACCTCAATAACTCCAGGGGGATTCAGAAAAAAAAAGAAGAAGAAAAAAAAAAACTAGCCATCCCAGGGGAGTCTTAATTACAACATTAGCTTCAGATCTCCAGGATCCCCCAGAAGTGCCAGTGTCTTTCAATTTGACCCCATTACTCTGGCTGTAACCGCTGATATCTGGTGTGGGGGGGTGTCAATCTCCCTACAAAGGTCACCTGGGATCCAAAGCCCAAGTTCATGACTCCAATACCCCTGCCAGATACCCAGTCCCCAGAACTTGCCTTTCTGAAGAGGACCCCTGCCAGACACTCAGTCCCCAGAGCCTGCACCTTTGGAGTCTTTGTATCCCAACTTGGTAACTTCATTCCCCTTAGGAACGTGTCCATCTTATTCTGAAAATCCAGAAATACTCCCACCCAGTGCTCTCAGGAAGACCCCTTACCTTCCCGTCAGGAACTTTCCTCCTTAAGAGGTGTCAGAGGAGTTCAGCCTGCCAGTGGCCATGAGCACATTACCCTTGCTGAACTCATGCACATTGGAAAGAACTAGACAGCTTTCCTGAAAACCCTGACCAGTATATACAGGCCATCTACTGACAGAACGTTCTTTATGGCATCTGTTTGAGGAATATTATGCTATTCTGTTTCAGATCCTAATCTCCATAGAATGACAAAAAGTAATTGAACAGGTAGTCAACATTGACAATAATTGTTTTGTTTCATGGTATATTTGAGACAGACTATCCCTGTAACCCCAGCTGGCCAGCAATTTGAAAAAGTGCAACAGACTATCCTTGATCTCATAGAGATCTGCAGCCTCTGCCTCCTGAGTGCTGGATTTAAGACATGTACTACCACACACAGCTATATTCTGTTGTGTTATGCTTTGTTTTAACAGCCTCAAGTCACTTTATTTTATCTCATATAAAGCCCTATGTGGTAGTCTTAGATGGAGACTGGGTCCCCTACACTGAGACCATAGTGTGAGCTTTAGGTTCAGTGAATTCCTGATAGGGATATTTGAGTACCACAACCTCTTTTGAGGGGTTAGGGTTCAGATAGTTGCAGGGATTAGAAATAATATCAAAGTTAGCCAGAGCTGGAGAGATGGCTCAGCGGTTAAGAGAACACCGAGTGTTCTAGCAGAGGACCCGGGTTTGATTCCCAGCACCCACATGGTGGTTAAGAACCATCTTTAACTCCAGTTCCAGGGGAATTTGATGCCCTCTTCTGACCTCTGCGGCACTGCATGACGCAGGTGCACCAACCTACATGCAGACAGTACACTCATACACATAAAAAATAATAAATTTAAAAAATTTTTTAGAAGTTAGCTTTGGTGAAGTTATCCAGGGTGGCAGTGGAGCCCCGGTTCATGTGTAGCAGTCATCAACACTGGGCATCAACAGCAGCTTCTTGCACACAGGAGTAGAGACGATGCCAGTGTCTCAGTGCAGGGATGAGGCAAACCATCACAGGGCCACAGCGCCTTGCCACTTGGGAAGGTGCGGGGTTGGCGGTCTCATTCTCCCAGTACCCTGTCTGCAGACAGACAATGGAAAGCTTGGCCAAGGCCGTGGCCCCTGGAATGGTAGTGGATACCGCACACTGAACACTCATGACCATTGTAGTCCCCAATGGTGACAAAACCCTCCAACTTGGCCTGATGTCCAATCCGAGTCTGCTTTTTCGCTGCTGTAATCTTTAAAACTTAATCCTTAAAAGATGTCCCAGAAAAGAGTCAACATCTCAGAACTTTAATGGGCAGGGAGAACAGGCAGATCTCCCCAGGGTTTTGATCTTTCTGTCCTTGACTAGGCAGCCGAGCTTGCTAACAAGGATCCACTCCTTGTTTTCAGCTTTACCTCCAGTATTTGTCACTTTCTGTAACTGTGATCAAACAACCATGACCAAGAGAGCTTATAAAAGGAAGAGTTTATTTGAGCTTACTGTTGATGCTCAGGAACTGGAGTCCATCATAGCAAGTAGGCAGGGTGGCAGGAGCTGGAGCTGAGGTTCACATCTTATAAAAGGAAGAGTTTATTTGATCTTACTCTTGGTGCTTCCAGGAAATTGGAGTCCATCATAGCAAGTAGGGACAATGGCAGGAGCTGGAGCTGAGGTTCACATCTTCAAGCAGGCACAGGAAGCAGAGAGAGTGATGAAAGACTGGCAAGGTTTCTTGAACTCTCTAAGCCTGCCCCAAGGGATGCAGTTCCTCCAATATGGCACTCCCTTCTAAGATCTCCCAAAACAGTGCCACCAACTGAGCACAAAATGTCTGAATACTTGAAGCCTATGGGGGACATTCTCATTCAAACCACAATACCTCCTGAAATTCTGAAGCCGAGTCCCAGCCACAGCTCTGACCCTAGCCCTGTAAACCACTGTCTATAAACTCTGAGGAAGTCATGACAGACTCCCAAGCCTGGACCCTCTTACTGCAAAGCCATCATCCACCATTTGGTGTTTCCCTAGGCAATGATTATTTTGTAGCACTTTCACAGAGCTCCCAAACTATAATCCTTCCCAAGAAGCATGTACCCCCCCACCCCTGCCCAGTGGATCCTACTAGAACAGAGAGGAGTATAAAAGGCATGAAACCTTAAATAAATATAATGCAATGGACTGAGGAAGACTTTGTAAGGATAAGATCAAACCTCGTGATTATGCTAGCAACTGTATTCTAAGGGGATCGTGAGTCTCCCCTTATTTTTTTTCTAGAGACTCAATGAGGCAGTTTGGAAACACAGTAGTGTGACTCCTTAATCCATGAAGGAAGAGCTCTTCTAAATGACAATTCTCCAGTCAGCACCCAAAATCTGTAGAAAATTCAAAAACTGACAACTGAACCAGGTGAGACTTGGCTCAATTTGTCCAGACTGCTACATCAATTTATTATAATTGGGAAATGCAAAAAGATGAGCAAGACCTGGAGAAGGAGTAAAATTAAAATAGTATAAGAGAAACCATGAAATTCTAGCTGTGCTGAAGGACACCCACAGAGGGAAACCTGAAAGTTCTCACTGGGGCATGTTTCCTTGGTTAACAAAAAGGACATGCCAATAATGTCCCAAACAGAAGGGGGCAAATATCCTGGCCCCTGCCTGGACCCTGTCCTAACTGCCAAAGCAGACATTGGAAGGGAAGATGTCCCATGAGCCCAAGAACCCCCACACCATCTCCTCCTAGGGAGCACTGATAAGTCCTGAAGTCATCTGTGAAGGCTGCTATGATACTAGTTCAAAATGAGAGCCCCAGGTAACCTTACAGGTGGCACAGTATACAATGGACTTCTTAATAGACACAGGAGAGAGATTTTTGGTGATACCTTTCTCCAGGCAATACCTTTCTATCAGTTAGATAATAAGGCTATGTTTAGGGGCATTTGGAGTCAGCCCTTAAATGGATATTTCACTAAGTATGTAGCCTGCCTATAGGGGGGATACCTCTATCATTACTCCTTCCTTGTAGTTCCAGAAACACAGATGCCTCATACAGATATTTTTCCCATTCCCAAATAGAACTTATCCTACTCCCTGGAGTAAATCTATATTTACCTCTAATAGACACTGTTATAGACTCAACTCCCTGGACAGATAGAGAGATTGGATTGTGCTGAGCACATGTTCAAATACACCTAAAGGACTTTCCTATTTTCCCCATCAGAAACAATACCTACTTCAATTTGCTAAAGGAAACTCAAGCACATCATCCTAACTGTTAAAAGGCAAGGACTCTTGACAGAATGCTTCAGTCTCTGTAATTCCCCTATTTTAGGAGTCCAGAAGGAGTCTAAGAATTGGAGGTTGGTACAAGGCCTGTAGTTTATTAATGAGAATTTAGTCCTTCTTCACCTTATAGTGTCAAACCCTTCTACTCTCCTAACAGATTCCAATGGTGAAAACTTACCACTCTTTCTTGGATTTAAGAGATGAGATCTTTTATGTTCCCTGGAACCCTGATAGTCAGCTTCACTTTGCTTTGTGATGCAACAGAAAAGGGGATCTCCCAAAGAACAGAATCCCTCCCTAGCTTCTTAGCCACAGGGAAAATAAGGTCTTTAGGGAAAGGGATAAGTTATGTCAATCCTGAGTTATATATCTAGGAACGATAGTAGAAGAAGGGAAATGCAGGCTGATTGCATTTCGTATTCTAATCTCACCCTCAAACAATAAAAGAACCCAGACCCTTCTTTAGGATGACAAGATTCTGTAAAATCTGGATTCCTGGGTTTGCAGAACTGATTAAACCACTGTATCAGTTTCTCAAAGGGATGCAAAACTGTCCCTCAGCCCCTCTGATATGGGAACCTGAGTCTGGTCATTCTTTTCAGCAATGTAAGAAAGTGCTCGCTCAGGTGCACTGTTGCTATGACTGCCTATTCGGCTCTGACTTTCCCTGTATGTAACTGAAAAAAGGGGGAATTGTTTTGGAGTTCTCAACACAGCCAATAGGAACTGACCCTGCCCAGTCAATGCCTTAGTAAGATTCTTAGTCTTAGTAAGACTTAGGTTCAGCAGCTTATTAATGGCCAATAAGCCTGAAGGAAACAGCAGCTACTTCTGATCCTGGAGGCACATGAGCTGACTCTGGGAAAGCCTCTTACATTGTATACCCTCCAGGACATCTGGGAATATTTAATTCGAAAGGACATTTATGGTTCTTAGAGAGCAGGATGATAAAGTACCAGGCTTAACTTAATGGAAGGCTCTGAAGTGACCCTTAAGTTCTGTCCCATGCTCACCCCTGCTACTTTCTCCCTGAAAGGAAAAACTTTGAACGCTATTGCTTAGAAGTCCTATTAGATACTTTTGCTGCTAGGTCAGACCTCAAAGAAATGACTTTGAGAAGTCCTGATGTCCAACTGTTCACTGATTGGAGTTCGTCTGTTCAAGGTGAAACCCAGAGAGCACGATATGGGATAACAGAGTTTGAGACTCTTGAAGCACCCCCAGTTAGCAGAGTCCATGTCCACTTAGCAAAACTTATAGCCCTGACAAAGTCCCTAAATCTTAACAAGTAAAAAAAGAGCAAATACTTTCAGTCTCTATATGCCCATACATGATACTGCATGCTCATGCAGCCATCTAGAAAGAGAATAGATTATTATCAATTAAACGGAACCCTACCCAACACTCCAAGGTTATACTGGATTTATTAGATGCAGTTCTGCTCCTCCAGAGGCTACAGACCTTTACTTCTGGGGATACCAGAGAGGAGAGACCCCAATAATCCTAGGGAATCACTGGGCAGACTATGAAGCCCAGGATGTAGCACTTAAACATAAGTGGTGTTTCTTCTCCTTTGGGAGGGCTCCCTCTTACCCCTGAACAGGTTACATTATACTCCTTCTGAGACAGACAAGGCCCAAGGTTATGGTTGCCAATGAGATCATTACACTTGGTAGATTGCCCTTGATGGACGTCTATGGGGGATTGTTCTAGTTTGTTTCCCATTGCTGTGACAAAACACTCTGACCAACACCAACTTGGGGTGGAAAGGGTTTATTCAGCTTACATCTCCTGGGTCACAATTCTCAAGGAGCCCAAGGCAAGAACTCAGGGCAGGAACCTGGAGGCAGGAGCTGAAGCACAGGCCATGGAGGAGTGCTGTTCACTGGCTTGCTTGCTCCTCTGGCTCATGCCCAGCCTGCCTTCTTATACCATACACAACCACCTGCCCAGGGTGGCACCACTCATTGTGGGCTGGGCCCTTCCACACTGCTTGGTCATCAAGACAATACTCCACAGATGTGGCCACAGGCCAATCCAATGGAGCCAATTAAGGCTCCCTCAACCCAGGTGTGTCAAGTTGACACTAAAGCTATCCAGCACAGGGATAGAAAGTTCTACTCAGCTAACAAAAAAGATTTCCTTTTCTCTTCTCTTCTCTTCTCTTCTCTTCTCTTCTCTTCTCTTCTCTTCTCTTCTCTTCTCTTCTCTTCTCTTCTCTTCTCTTCTCTTCTTCAATGGACAATCCCCTGTTACTAGGAGTAACTTGGTGGTTTCTTATAACTTCTAAGAGTGTCTTTAGCCTACCAGTTGGATGAGATTGGGGACTGTCCCCAACATCCTAACTCTTTCATGGGATATCCCCCCAATTTTCAATTCACTATTTCTATCCCAATGGTTCCCAAGCCACGATGAAATGGCTTCACTAAAACTTAGCCCTTCAGAGTCTGTTCCACTAAGAAGTGTGGCTGGTATATAAGCAAAGACATTTATTGTTGGGAAAATATTGTTACTCTCAGTGACTTTCATGTAGTCTTTGAGGTCAGCTTTCTCACAAAGACTTTGATGTACCAAAGATCCAATCACACATAGTATTGCTATAAAACATATGTAAATAATGATCGAAACAATTCTACTCACTAACATTGTCCCTTAATGTTCTTCATGAGGTTAACATAACAGAAACCCAATAGCCAGCCACTGATTTTGAGCTAGCAGATGAGAAATATCAAGATCTCCTAGACCAAATTAATGACATGCTTCATCATTTTCAACTAACACTAAAAAAGGTGACATAGATGCCATCACTCTTGTCCGTGCTTATGACCAGGCATACTATGGATTCTTTAACTAGTTTTCTCACCTATTTTCCTCTGCCAATAAAGGCACTGCTGCCTTAGAAGACTTTCTAACTATTCTATCTGAGGGATTAAAGTTGGTTTCACAATCTTGTTTATCATATGATATAGATATAATTGCACCAGTACAGTATATATACTAAGAACTCACTTTATCTGATGGCTGTCTTTCCCAAATCTACGCCATCATCTGGATATTTTCAAAGCCCGCTATATATCCCTGAGCATTTATCCACCCAGGCTCCCCTCTTCTGCTAAATCAGCTGGAAGTGTCATCTTCCCCATCTTCTGGCCTCTAGAAGAATCCCTTTCTCAGGTTCCTTAACTACAACTCAGCCCAGCCCAAAGAAACTGGTTGTATTGGTCATTTTTCTATTGCTGTGATAAAGCCACCATGACCAAGGGAACTTATAAAAGGAAGAGTTTGTTTGAGCTTAGAGTTGATGGTTCCAGGGAAGTAAGAGTCCATTGTGGTAGGGAGGAATGTTGGCCAGGGCTGGAGCAGAAAGCTGAGGTTCACACCTTCCAATGAGCACAGGAAGTCAAGAGAAAGAAACTGGAACCTGCAAGTCTTGTTAAACTCTCTAAGCCCACCTCCAATGACATACTTCCTCCAACATAGCCACATCTTCTAAGACCTCTAAAATAGCACCACCAATTGGGGACAAAATGTATGAATACTTGAAGCCTATGGGGGTCATTCTCATTCAAAGCACCACATTCCACTCCCTGGACCCCACAGGTTCATGACCATATAAAATGCAAAATGCATTTAGTCCAACCTTAAAAGTCCCCATAGTCTTTACCAGTCTCAATTCTATTCTAAAGTCAACAGTCCAAAGTCTCTTCTGAGACCCAAACCAATCTCTTAACTGTAAGCTCCTCTAAAATCAAAAGACAAATTAGATACTCCAAACATACAGTGGAACATAATACACATTCCCATTCCAAAAGGGAGGAATAGAGACATACTGAGGAACTACTGGACCAAAACAAGACTGAAAATCAGCAGGGCAAATGCCAAGTCCAATAGCTCCATGTGCAACTTCTGGGACTTTATTTCCAAAGGGGTTAGATGGCTCAGCCCTTTCAGTTTTGTGTGCAGCACACATCTCTATCTTAGACTGGTACCACTCCTTATATGCAGCTCTCCTTGGCAAATATCTCACAGCTCTGGTATCGCAAATGTGTTCTTGGGATCTCCACTGCCAACCAGCCTTCACAGCTTCACACAATGGCCTATCAGGGCCTTCTTTATTCAGGAACACCCCTGCTTCACTTTGGCTGGCCTCAGTGGCTCTCTGAAACCACAGAGGAAGAACTGAGGACCCCTTCACTGTTGCATCCTTCATGCCTCTAAAGCCAGCACTATGTGAATGAAACTGCTAAGTTTGGCTGCAAGTTTGGGTTGGACCCTGGCCTCCTTCAACCACATTCAAAACTTTTCTCTGCCCTTTCAAGTATTTTTCTTTCAAAAGTTGGAGGCTTAGCTGGGTGTGGTCTTGCCCTGAAGGTACTGTTTCTGTAGTTTACTTGTAAATCTCTAGGCCTCTCCTTAATCACTTCAATCTCCTTGTCAAAGGGAGCCTCTCCTTCACATGACTTGACTCCAACATTAATCTCCCTCCTGCATTTCTCCAATCCAAACTGTATGTTCTGCATTTCTTTCTGCCCCATTTGCTCTTTTTCACTATAGGTCTGTACAATATTCACCATTAATAGCCATGTCACCATTTCTACATTAGGCTGTCTTGAAATATCTTCTGCCAAAGAAATTAGTCCATTGCTTTTCAACTTAGCCTCAGGCAAGCATTTGGGCTGAGGGCAAACTCCAGCCAGACTCTGACAAAATATCCCAGTTGCTGCTTAAATCTTTCTCAGCGCTGCTTTCTTCCAAGCTTCTACTAGAATGGCCCATTAAGGCCTGATTACAGCAGCCAATAGCTTTTCTGGCCCAAAGTTCCAAAGTCTTCCACATTTCTCCAAACACCCACATGGTCAGGTACTTCACAGCCAACAGCCCACTCTCTGGTACCAAATACTGTATTAGTCACTTTTCTGTTGCTGTGATAAAACCACCATGACCAAGGGAACTTATAAAAGGAAGAGTTTATTTAATATCTTTTTTTTTTTTTTTTTTTGGTCTTTTTGAGACAGGGTCTCCCTGTAGCCTTAGCTGTCCTGGAACTCACTCTGTAGACCAGGCTGGCCTTGAACTCACAAAGATCCACCTGCCTCTGCCTCCCAAGTGCTAGGATTAATCTTATGATTGATGGTTCCAGGGAATTAAGAGTCCATTGTGGTGAGGAGGCATGGTGGCCAGGACTGGAGCAAAAAGCTGAGGTTCACATCTTCCAATGATCACAAGGAGTTGAGAGAGAGCAACTAGAGCCTGCAAGGCTTGTTAAACTCTCTAAGCCTGCCCCCAGTGATGTACTTCCTCCAGCATGGCCACACCTTTTAAGATCTCCCAAAACACTACCACCAACTGAGGACAAAATGTATGAATACTTGAAGCATATTGGGGTCATTCTCATTCAAACCACCACCCTGGGCTTCATATGAAGACTGACCATCCCCTAACGTGGAGGGAAGTTAGGGATTAGCTGAGTGTAGGAAGTTAGGAATAAGAAGGGAGGGGAAAACATCCCCACTTGATACCTGGAATGTGCCAAAACAAGGCCCTATGCCCTAAATAAGACTATCAGCCTGACAAAGCCATCAGCCAGCAAGTTCATCTGTATTAGTTATCTCTATCCTTTTGGGGGTCACGTGGACCATAAGATAAACTATTGGAAAAGTATATTGAAGGAAAGACCCCAACCCAGGGATCTGATAAAGAACCAGCTCACAGTTCATTTGATGGTCTCTTATCTCTGGAGACCCCAGGTGACCTGGTGTATTCAGTTCTTGTTCAGTATACTAAATAAAAGCCTGTTTTCAAACTTTACTGAGTCTTTACTTCATTCTTCCCTGGGTGTGCAATTTTTTCATCCACTTCTGGGAAAGACATGTTTCCAAGGCAACTGGCCCTGAGCTTTCACCACTGTGACAAGTTAAGCATAATTCTAATATGGATATGTATTATATTTCCTTGCCCATTTATCTGTTGATAAATAATTAGGATTGCCTAATTTTCAAGCCCATATAAATAGTGCAGCAATAAACATGGCTATACGGTATATCCTATGCGTTGTAGAACTCTGTGATAGAACTTAGAGTCATTTGGGTATATACCTAGTACAATAAATAAATCTTATAGAAGTTCTATTTTTAATTCTGTGAGAAGCCTCCACTGGTAACTATTCCAGTTTTTTCTCCTACCAGCAATGAGCAATGACACATTTCACCACATCCAGACCATCTTTTGTTATCCTTTGTTTTCTTAATCATAACCATCTCACTGAGGTGAAATGCTGTTGAAGACTTTTTAAAAATCCTTATTGGGAGCTGGAGAGATGACTCAGTGTTTAAGAACACTGGAGGCTCTTACAGACAACGTGGGTTTGGTTCCCAGTGCCCACATGGCAAATGAAAATCACTTGTAACTCTAGCTCCAGGGAATCTAACACTAGCTTCTTGCCTCTGTGCATTTGCATGCATGTGCTGAGATTGCAGACAAATCATTCATATGCTTAAAAAAATAAACACAAAATATTATATGAAAAATGTTTATTGTCCGCTTTTTAAATTTTATTTTTATTCTTATTAAACTTTTTCCATACATCATACATCATTTCTCAATTGAATTTAGAGTCACTTCCTTTGCCATGCCCCCCACCCCACCTGAGTTCCTGCACTCTGCCGTACATGTCTTTCATCTTTTTCTTAGTCTTTCCAGAGGTTTTTTTTCCCAGTTCTTTTGTTGTTCTCTCTAACTTGTAATATATAT
>VZQC01002038.1:59661-113654 GCA_009823505.1 Rhizomys pruinosus | reverse complement strand
TCTTTTTTCTTTTTTTTTTTTTGCTAAAGGATGTCATATTTTCCTTAAGGAAGTGTTTGAAGGTTCCTCCTTGGCAAGCCCAAACAACCGTCAATCTTGCCCTTGTGCTCAATACTGGGGTCTTTCTCTCCCATGGTCCCCCAAATGAAGTCCCGTAAACACGAGTCCTGTCTTGATCCCCCTGTACTGGCCTCCATGATACAGCCCAGGGAGTCCAACAATGGCAGTCTATACTCTGACAAGGCTGAGATGCCTGTAGCTGCTCATTGCACAAACTGGGTATCTCGGTAGTCCCCATCTGGGATTGAAGGTTTGGAGGATTTGCAGAGAGACATGAGTCTTCAGTCCATATTGGGGGGTTAAAAAGCTGTTTCTCAAGTCTTTGAAGAGGGGCAAAAGCAGTAGCAGCTACAGAGTAGATGCACTTGCCAGTAAGAATTGAAGACAGGCTAAACAACAGTGCTCTCTCTCTCTCTCTTTCTTTTTGTCTTTTTACTAAGATCTCGTTTTACATCTGAAGTACAATTTCTCAGGCCTTAGTAATTATTTATTTCTGATTTTACTTTCCTTTTGGATGCTTAAGGCCACACCTGTTAGCCTAGATTAACCAAGGTTTTTGTTTTCTTGAGGTCAGTTGAGGATCCGGTCCTCAGGGTTCTCTCAGTTGTTTTTTGACCGGGGGCGGCGGGGGGGGGGAGCCCCAGGCTCCTTTCAGCTTTTCATTTATCAGTTCCATCAACTGGAGGACAAAATCAGGTCTTGCTAGACTGGGCTTCCCATTTTTAAGCATGAGCAGACTTTCTTCTTTATAGACTGGACACTGGCTGAAGTCCCATTAGTGGATCTTCATGACCTCCCTAAACAGGAAGTCTGGTGACCCACATTTGCAGGACACTTCAAGAGATGCCCCCATGCATAGTCCCCTAAGACTTGGATGACCTCTGAGGGCAAGGTACAAAGTTATCCCTTAGGTCCCCTAAGACTTGGATGACCTCTGAGGGCAAGGTACAAAGTTATCCCTTAGGTCTTTGAAAACAAACACTATGTTATTTCCGTATAATATTTCTTGATTCACATTTTTCCATTTTCATTTTATATAACTCTAAAAGATGCATACATACCCACCATCATATACCAAAAATCCAAAGTCTGAAAATAAATGGTAGGTTAGTTCTAGAACCTGTCTAGGGATTCACAGTATAAAGATGACAACATGAAATTTGCTGGTAAATGGATGGAACTAGAAGATTTTATGTTAAGTGAAGTAACACAGTCCCAGAAAATCAAAACATGAATGGTATTCCTCATCTGTGGATGCTAGTATCAAGTACCTAATTGTAAGGCAAACTGAGCAGCATTAATATTATAATCCTAGTGATCTGAAAACAACTGTGCCCTTATTGTCCACTTTTTATGAGACATGTCCTTCCAGTTCGTTAGCCCATTTACTGATTTGAAGATTTAATTTTGGATGTTTAATTTTATAAAGGTTTTGCATATTCTAGATATTAAAATTTGTCTGAAGTATAGTTAGCAAGAATTTTTCTCATTATATGCTATCTTTTGAAACTGATGGCAGTTTATTTTGCTATGCAGAGACTTTTGAGTTGCATTTAAGCCTATTTGGCATTTTGGATGCAATTTCTTTTCTACTAATTTTTAAAAGTTCATGGTTATGCTTATATAGCAATGTGTTTTTTTAAAGTTTTCTTCTTGCAGTTTCAAAATTTCTAGTTTTATATTAAGATCATTGATCTTTTTTGTAGGATGAGAGATATGGATCTAATTTGATTCTCTTCATGTGACAATCTAATTTCTCACTATGTCTCTTTTTCCAGTGATGTTTTGACAGCTATGCCTACATTTAAGTGGCTGTGGCTGCATAGGTATAGGTCTAGATTCTCTATTCAGTCTCAGTTGTCTATGTATCTGCTGACTATGTTTTGCTTTTTGCTTTTGTTTGGTTAATTTTGGAGTTTTTGTCTTTGTCAGTATGGCTCACTTGTATAACTTGAGGTTGGGTGTTTCTCTCATTTAGTGTAATTTTGGCTACAGGCTTGTCATATTTATAGCTGTGATATGTACTTTATATGCTTATGGTATGTTGTGATATGTACTTTATATGCTTGTGGTTTATGATCTTAATTTGATTTGTAAATATTTCTTTAAGAATTGTTGACTCTATGTTCATCAAGTAAATTTGTCCATAGTTTTATTTTTTTTTTAATTTGTCTTTATCCAGTTTGGTAATATTGGCTTTGTAAAATGAGGTTGGTAGTATTCCTTCCATTCATATTTTGTGTTACAGTTTCAGAAGTATTGGGTTAGATCTTCCTTAAAAAATTGGTAGATTACAGAGACGAATCCATCGAATCCTAGATGTTTCTTTGTGGGCAGGCCGTTAATTCTTGTTTCAATGTTGAGGATCATATGTATGGTTAAGGTGATTATGGTATCTTAGTTTAAATTTGGTAGGTCATATATGTTTATCATTTTATTTCCTATATGCATTCCAGCTTTGAGGAATATGAGTTCTTAAAACATTCCCAAATAATTTGGATTTCCTTGGATTCTATTTTACATGTTTTTACCTGTCACTGCATTTATGTTGATTTTATTTCCCTTTGTTTAGTTTGCTAGATGATTGCCAATTTTATTTATCTTTCCAAAGAACCAACATTTTCAGTCTCTATTTCATTAATTTCTTGCTATCTGAATTTGGATTTTTGTTCCTGTTTTTCTAATATCATGACATGTGAGTTGGATTGTTTATTTTAGTTGTCTCTGATTTCTTTTTTTTTTTTTTTGATAAATAAAAATTTATTACCCTGGGGTCTCTGAAACTGAGACAGTGCAACAAATTTTGTGATACATAAATATATATGCAATGATACCTGCATATGAAAGGGGGTTGAAAGGAGTACACTATTTTTGAATGGCAATAATTACTTATTTTAGAGACACCTAACTACTGATGGAAAATGATCTCAAGGTACAACTGCACATTTTTAGAAATTCAAGCCATAATTAATCAATCTTTCTAATTTCTACCACAGGAAAGAGAAGAATTCTCTCAAGACCATACTCCACTATGAAGATATAAGTTTAAATTAATAGAAAGTTAGAAAGAAATGTATTAAATGGATGAAATTATCCTCAAATTAAAACATTTACAACCTAAAGCTGTAATTAGGGCAAAGGTAAAGGCAGGGGATTCACAAAGCAGTCCTGGCTGCCCTGAATTCTTTTTTTTACTGTTATTAAACTTTTTCCATAAGTCATACATTTCTCAATCAAATATAGAGTTGCTTCCCTTTCCATCCCCCCCACCCAACCCAAGTCCCTGCACTCTGACATACATGTCCTGCATCTTTTTCTGAGTCTTTCTAGAGTTTTTTTTTTCAGTTCTTTTGTTGTTGTTTTTTCCAACTTGTATTGCTACAGTAGATAGATAGATATAGATAGATAGATAGATAGATAGATAGATAGATGATAGATATAGATAGTTACATATATACATAAATACATACATACATACATACATACATACATACATATTCTTACTGGTAAGTGCATCTACTCTGTGGCTGCCACCTCTTTTGGCACCCCTCAAAGACATGAGACACAGCTTTTTAACCTTTCAATATGGACTGAAGACTCATGTCTCCCCAAGAATCCTCCAAACCTTCAATGCCAGATGGGGACTACTGAGATACCCAGCTTGCAGACAGTACATTCATACATATACAAAAAATAAATAAAATAAATAAATAAATATATAAAATGTTAAAAAAGAAATCAGAGGATTTTTTATCCTAAAAAATGTCATGTTTTCCTTAAGGAAGTGCTTGAAGGTTCCTTCTTGGCAATCTCAAACAAACATCAATCCTGCTCTTTTGTTCCACATTGGGGTCTTTCCCTCCCATGGTCCCCCAAATGAAGTCCAGGAAGCACGCATCCTGTCTTGATCCCCCCATACTGGCCTCCATAATACAGCCCAGGTAGTTCAATAATGACAGTCTATATTCTGACAAGGCTGAAATCCCCTTAGCTGTTTAGTACTACATATATACTTGGAGATTTAACATATATACCTTTAATAAGAGTACGTCACTCTTGAAACCTAGAGGAAAATTAAAATATCATATGATATGTTTAGTACTACATATATACTTGGAGATTTAACATATATACCTTTAATAAGAGTACGTCACTCTTGAAACCGTTCCTCTAGGTTTCAAGAGTGACGTACTCTTATTAAAGGTATATATGTTAAAATATGTAGTTCCCATGTCTTCTCCTACTCTTGATGTCTAGCAATAATGCCATAAGATATAAGAAAGTGTTTGCTAAGGCCCAGTTTGTGGTGGTTAATGTGACTGATTTTAGAGAAAGGTGCAGGTACCATTGAAAATTTTATTCCCTGTCTGCTTGATGCAATACTCTGTAGCTATCATTTACATCCAGTTGATATGTTGTAATATCCAAACTTTCTTTGCTGATATTTTGCTTGGAAAGCTTATCTCAAGTTGAGAGTATTGAATTTTTCACTAACCTGGAACATTTTGACAATGTATGTGTTTCAGTATTTGCTTAAGAAATTGGGAGTACCCACATTCAGTGCATAAAAACTATTATTAATATCTTCATTGCACATTATTCCATCTATTACTGTGTAGTCACCTTTTTTACAATTTTTTTCTGTTTAAAGAGAATATTGTGGGGGCGGGGGGGGGGCTGAAGAGATGGCCTAGCCGACTGCTCTTACAGAGGACCCGGGTTCGATCCCCAGCACCCACATGGCGTCTGAGAACCGTCTGAAACTCCAATTCCAGGAGAACTCCAGTTCCAAGGGAATCCGACACCCTCTTCTGACCTCCGCAACATTGCACAACATGGGAACACAGACCTACATGCAGACAGTACATTCATACACACACACAAATAAATTTTAAAAAGTTTAAAAAAGAGTATATTGTGGTTACATAATGGATAATACATAGGACAGTATTGATACTTAGTCTTTAAAGGTTAATTATAGAATGAAATTTTGTGTAAAAATATTCTGAAAGAGGGGCGGGAGAGATGGCCTAGCGCTTAGGAGCACCGACGCTCTTGCAGAGGACCCGGGTTCGATCCCCAGCACCCACATGGCGGCCAAGAGCCGTCTGAGACTCCAGTTCCAGGAGAACTCCAGTTCCAGGGGAGTCCGACACCCTCTTCTGACCCCCACAGCATTGCACGACACGGGTGCACAGACTTGCATGCAGACAGTACATTCATACACATACAGAAATTAATAAAATTAATAAAAAATTTTTTTAAATATTCTGAAAGAATTATTTTTTTTTGTTTTTATTCAAAAGTTTCTTTGGAGAAATATACATATTTTTATTAGTTTTGGTTTGAATAGTACTTTATCAGATATGAAAATCACCATGACAGTTTTCTTTCAGGTACTATTCACTTGATAGGTTGTTTTTCATACTTTAACTCTCAGATTCTCTATGCTATTACTTGTGACATATGTTTCTTGGGTATATGCTTCATATTTCTGTCATCTTTAGCACTCTCTGATCCCCATTACAACATAGGCTTCACCTTCACAGCTTTATACAATGGATTCTCAGGGCCTTTTTACAGAGATTCTGACCCATTTTCCTGGCTGTCTGGAACCATAGAGAAAATTACCATAATGCCCTCATTCTTGCATCAGTTGATGGGCATCTCAGTTGTTTCCATTTCCTAGCTAGTGTTACTAGAGCAGCAATCAACATGGATAAGTATCTCTATAGTAGAACATTTAATCCTTTTGGCATATTCCCAGGTGTGGTATGGCTGGGCGATATGGGGGGTTATTTTAGAGATTTTTGACACGCTCCACACAGATTTCCATGGTGAACTGTGGGGTTTGGATGAGAAATGTCCCCAGATAGGCACAAGTATTTAAATACTTGATCTGATTGAGGAAGTTTAGGAGGTATCAATTTATGGGGGCAGATTTTGAGAGTTCATGGCCCCACCCATTTCCAATTTTGCTCTTTCTGTTTCTTGTACCTAGTCAAAAATGTGAGTGCTCACCTTCCACTTCTGATTCCCTCCTGGCATGCCTCTCCACCAGGACGGACTTTTATGGTAGTCTTTTCTGGCACATTGGTCTTTTAAAATTTGTAGCACATTCATCCAAGCTCTTCTGAGTTTTACAGCTTCTATTTAAAAATTAGCTCTTATTCTGATGGGCCTCCCTTTACATGTGACTTGTTCTTTCTCTGTTGCAGCTTCCAATATCATTTTTGTTCTTTTTTTAAATTTTATTTATTATTTTATGTGTATGAATGTACTGTCTGCATGTAGGTAGGTGCACCCGTGTTGTGCAATGCCGTGGGGGTCAGAAGAAGATGTTGGATTCCCTGGAACTGGAGTTAAAGACGGTTCTTAGCCACTATATAGGTGCTAGGAATCAAACCCAGGTCCTCTGCAAGAGCAGTCGGTGATTTTAACTGCTGAGCCATCTCTCCAGCTCCCATTTCTTTGTTCTCTGTTGTTAGTATTATGATGTGGGGAATTTGTGTTCTTGTTTGGTTTTCTGTATGATTGTTATACCTCAATTTGGGAAATTTGCTTATTTAGTCTTTTTATGAAAATAATTTCTGTGCCTTTGACCTAGAATTTTTTCTCTGTCTTCTATACTTAAAATTCCTAGATTCAGGTTTTCTAGTGTCCTAGAGTTCCTCTGTGTTCTATTCATTTGGGTTTTCTTCAGAGTTATCCTTTTCCCTAGCTAAGAGATACAATTATTCTGCCTTCTTTTCAGCCCCTGTTAATTTTTTCTTCCATTTGGTCAATTTTCTTTATATGGCTTCCCATTGAGTTTCTTATGTGACATGGTGAATATTTCATTTCCGTTTGGGTTTCTTCAAATTATCTATCTCTATTGAGTTCTACTTTCATATTCTGAATTATCTTCCTTATTTCATTCAACTGTGCTTTCTTGATTTTTATCTTATTTGTTCATATTCTCTTTTAAGTTCTTGAAAGTATTTATAATTTCTGTCTTAAATATAGGAATTTAGCATGCTTGAGACAAGTACAGAAGGTAGAGTGGAGAATAAGACAATTTTATTCATGGCAGCATGGACAGAGAGTAATCTCCAAAGCCTGAGCCCCTTCTGTAGTTTCTTACAACTTTTATAGATAATTCAGTGTCATCTGTTCTGTCACTGGTGGTTTAAAATTTTAGCCTATGTGACTGAGAGTCATTCACAAGGGCCATTAGGCTATGTGACTGGGGACTGTGTGTGGGTGTCTCTAGAGGTATATTTACACAGACAGAAACAAAAAGGCTAAGATGGCACTTCCACAGGCAGCTGTTTTCACAATACTGTTATTATAGTATAATTTCTCAAACAGCTTTGGTTTGCTTATCTAATTTTGAGGTCATTATCTTGTGTATCTTCTAGGTTACTTTCCTCAGGGATTATTATTATGAAATTTCTAATTTTTGGAGGAGATATACTAGTGTGTGTGTGTGTTGTTGTTGTTGTTTGTATTGGGGGGATGGGATCTGATGGTCTGCAGTTTAGCCTTTGGTAGTGTCTCCTGATAAAGATACCTGTGCCTCCTTTGTTGTATGTTCACTTGGATTTATATTTGCTGTTATCTCATTTGGGGGAGTTTTGATTCAGCTGGGTGTTAGTTGAGGTTTAGTTTTGGGGTTATTTATTGGTCATTTGCATTTGGGTATCACAATTCATTCTCATTCAGAAGCTGTAGTTACTAAAACCATAAATGAACCCTCCATAAAGCTAGCAAGTTCTCATTTTGGACCACTTGCCTGGCTCAGCACAGAGTTTCAGGTGGCAGGAGCTTATAGGCATGGAGTGGGGCAGGGCTACATGTCAGAAGCTGGCACAGGTCAGTGTACAGATCCTAAGACAGCTTTTGCTATAGCTTTAATGAATAAATTCTCCATGTCCTTGGACATTATTTCATCTTTTATCTCCTAACATGGACCCTTTTTTAATTTTTTTTATAGTGAAAAGCAGAAAAGGTAGTTAATTCAATATAGCCACATTGGGAGGAGGGAATAAAGATCCAGCAACTCCCCCAAGTCTGTCTTTTGGTGGTAAGGTTTAAATAGAAGGCAAGAAATATGCATAACTGAGCAGTGCCGCAAGAATTGGTTTGGCCCCCATTGTTGTCCAGCTCTCTGTTGCAAGGTCAGTTTCTCCTGCAAGATCGTCTGACAAATTGTAAATCTTTCCCCAGGAGACAATTCTTCTTGTGGCAGACAGGTCTATACCCTGGCTGTTGTCAGAGATTTGGACGTTTCTTTTTCTAGGATGAGATTCTTTGGGAAAGTCTAATTGTAAAAGTGTATTCTTTCAATAACGTGATATCCTAAAATGGTAGTCCGTCAGTTTCTCCTGCAAGATCGTCTGACAAATTGTAAATCTTTCCCCAGGAGACAATTCTTCTTGTGGCAGACAGGTCTATACCCTGGCTGTTCTCAGAGATTTGGACGTTTCTTTTTCCAGGATGAGATTCTTTGGGAAAGTCTAATTGTAAAAGTGTATTCTTTCAATAACGTGATATCCTAAAATGGTAGTACTAGAATCTCTATAATATATTCCTTCCTTCCAGATGGGCTGGTGACATGTCTTCACTCATTGTTTTAGCACGTGAATCTTGAGTTGAAACTCACCTGTGTCTGAAACAAATACCACCAACAGAATACAAGCAGGAACCAAGGTTAGAACACATTCACTTCTATCAGGTTACTGTGCATAAGTACCATTTCTCCAAAACAGCTTTTAGTTACTTTTAGAAGATCTGGCACACACAACTCCATCTTGTCAGTTTGAGACAGGACATTACCACTAAGCCTAGGCTGGATCACACTTATGATCCTCCTGCTTCAGCTTTCCAAGCAATGGAATTGCTTGGAATGCAAGTGCTTTTACCTCCAGCATGACTTCATTTTAATTCTGACAATTCTCTCCCGACCATCTCTGAGCAATACTCTCTGAGGACATCCTAATTAACTATCTGGTGGTGTGCTCTCAAATATCCCTTATAACCAGGATCAGATTTGTCCTTGTTGATTTAATTTGATACCTTGTTGGGGGGGGCGGGGAGTGGGGCTAAATGACATGGATCTAATGACAATAAAATTTTTAGGCCAAAATTTAAGAGACTAAGAGGTAGAGGAGTTGTGGCTCTTAGGTCAGGCATACATGAAGTTCATTCTGTTTGTCCTGTAGATAGTTCTAGCATCTCAAAAATATTGTACTTCTGTAGAACATTAATCTGGCAAAATCTACCATCTGGACAATCTTGCTTTTTGAAATCCTAGATTTATCTGTTTGGCATGGCAAATGGAGTATTTTGTTATTATATATATGAAATGCACTTGTGCACAATCTGTTGGTAATAATTAACCCCATAACTAAATTCTAAGACATTTAAAATTTTGATTGTCAATTCTATAGGCATAACAAGCCAAAGATTCTAAATTTTACTTCAGAAGTACAAGCCAAGTTAGTACATAAAGGTCTTTCATATAATTCTTTTTTTATAATGAGGCTATTCTTTTTTATAATTAGGCAAACTGCTTCTAGCTTTTTTAAATATGTAGATGCCTCTTGTACTATTTAAGTCTTTTAAGGATTGATAAGTGTTGGATATTTATACATCTATAAATAATTACTTAACTTTCAAATTAAATTTATTCTTAGGTTGTGGTTTTGTAAAGACTTCTAATTTAATATGGTTTGCTACTTTAAAATTGCGTTTTTGTAAAGTCCAGCGATTTTTATATTTGGTCTATCCAACATAGCCCAAATTTATTAGAACATTTAGGGATGTGTGTGTTTGTGTGTGTGTGTGTGTGTGTGTGTGTGTGTAAGTTTCAATGTCATGACCATGTTGTTATCTCTGAAACTTATTCTGTTTAGTTTTGTCTGCTGATCATGTCTTCTGAACTACTTCATTTGATTGATTCATTTGCTATGGCATTTTGAAAATTTATGTTTTTTTTACAGACTCTCAATTTCCATGTTCAATGTTTCCTCCATCTTTAAGTTTTCTCCTCCAAAATAGTTTCTGTTTCAATCATTCTGTTAAAATTGTGTCTAGTTGCTTCATTGAATGTCTTCTTTCTGCTGTTTACTTGAGTCTTCTATAAGATCACAAATATTATTTAAAAGTAGGACTCTGGGCTGGGGAGATGGCTCAGCAGGAGGACCCAGGTTCAATTCCCAGCACTCATATGACAGCTAACCACAGTCCATGACTCCAGTTCTAGGGGATCTGATGTCCTCTTCAAGCCTCTGTGGGCTTTGTATGACATGGGTGCACTTACATACATACAGGCAACACACTCATACACACACACACACACACACACAATAAATAAAAAAAAGTAGATTCTGAAACCTTTTCCTGAATTTTAGCAACCTTATTATAGCTGAAACCACTGTTGACTGGTTTTGAGCTTGTGGAGTGGAACAAGGGCATTTTGTCTCTCAGGTGCATGCCTGTTTCTTTGTTGTCTTTTGCCTGTTAGGATAAATGTATCCTTCAGGATTTTTAAGGTTATATTCTTTTTTGGTCACTCATTTTACTTAAGTACTCCTGTCATTCATCCAGTGATTAATAGCATTTCCGGTCTAAACTTAGCAGGAGATGGTGGAGCATTTTTTGTAACCTAGAGGAGGCTTACACACAGTGCTACATGGATCATTCTTGGGGAAAGTGGAGTTTATAGGGTTGCTTTAAATTGTTTCACTATTTAGGGGCTGGAGACATGGCTCAGCAGTTAAGAGCAGTGTCTGCTCTTGCAGAAGACCTGAGTTCAATTCCCAGCACCCATATGGTGGCTAGCAACTGTCCATAACACCAGATCCAAGGGATCAGACACCCCCTTCTGGGTGTCCAATCTAACCCCTCTCTCCCTTTGGCTTGTCCTCTGTATTAGTCTCCTTATGGAGTGATGGGTATATGACAGCCTCAAAAATTCTGAAACTTTAAACCAGTGTTTCTGTCCAGATGAGGACAATATGGGCATTGTACAATATGGATGAATTTGCATATATGCATGCACATAAAATAAATGAGGCAAAAATTCAATATTTAAATATTAAGAAGATGAAAAATGGAAAAATTGGGACTGGAAGATAACATTAAAATGAGGAGGAGAGTGTGTGGATTCGACTTCAGAGAAGTACTAGACAAACTATTGTAGGTGCAGAAAAATAAATCTGAAGCTGTAAGAAAGAAAAGACAGTTATAAAAATATTTTCCAGTGAAAAAGAAATCACTGAACAATTAAAGGACCCAATTTTAAATACCAATAAAAATAGAACCAAGTTTACAAATAAAATCCAAAATATAACAAAATCTGATAATTCATTTTGAAAATAGAGCTTGGATACAACTACACATATGTATCAACACAAGGCCCCTATGGATTGGCAGCATGCTAACAAATATACTTATCCAAATTCTAGTAGTCTAGCTACCCACCCCTCTCTCTCCCCAACTCAAACTAAAACTCTAGAGGAGAAACTACTAACAGCCAAGCTTTCTTATAAAACCATGTACCAGATGACTTTGAAATCAACAGGTTTTCAAATATAGAAAAGACTCACACAAGGTCTTTGTTACAAATTTAAAGGAAAGAAGATGAGACCTAGATATATGTCAGATTGTTCCCTCTTGATTATTCAGGGAATGAGGAAAGGAAGAAGGGGCTTGCACTGGGGGTCTCTGTATTCAATTAGCACAATTGCTATTGTAGGCTGAAACCCATCTTTGCAAGGTCACAATATGAATGGCTGCTCTTTTCCTACTTGAACTCTCCAGTGTTTAACTGTGAAATGAGGATCTTTTTCATGCATAGAATAAAAGTTAGCATCATTGGGGCCCTATAACTTCTCTCCCCATTTTGGCTTGTCCTCTGTATCAGTCTCCTCAGGGAGCGATGGGTATATGACAGCCTCAAAAATTCTGAAACTTTAAACCAGTATTTCCTTCCAGATGAGGACAATTTCTTAGAGCATATTAGTTACTTTTCCAGTTCATTTGATAAAATATTTGTCAAAAAGTAAGGAAGGTCTTATTTTAGATCAGAGTCTAAGAGGAAGGTTCCTCGTGGCAGCAAAGGTACAGTGGAAGGAGAACGAGGCAATGCAATGATCATGTTGCATCCCCAGTCAGGAAAATGAGAGAAAAGTGTGTTCTGCTTACTTTCTCATTTTTATTTAGTCCAGGCCTGAAGATTAAATTTCAGTCTCTTTCAAGAAATCTAGAAAGTAAACAACCCAGTAAAAGTAATATTTTCTATGCTACAAAAGATACGTTGCATTAGCAAGTGTTCAGGTATGAAAACCAAATGTCAGTTTGTGATGGACATGATCGATGATGGCGTCATAGAATTAGGAGTATGGCTCTATCCTGAAAATAAGGATACCATCTCTCCAAGGAAAAAGTGAGGGAAATGTACCACAGAGAGGAGGACTTTCTTAAAGTGCTCATCAGGTGCATTTGAAATATGGCAGAGGAGGAAACAGGCTGGCTTGAAATTTTGAAAAATAGGTTAGGTGTCGGAGAAAGAACTGCCTCAAAATCAAGAGTGAAATTTGCTTGACCTATGTGAAATAATAAGCCCTTAGCAGTCTGGAACAGACTGAGAAATGAAAATAGCTGGCATTTGTCTTATTGAGGGAGTTAGTAGATAGAGAACACACTTTAGGACTTGGAAGATGGGAGGGTCTAGAGCGATGTTCCCGTCAGCACTCAGTGGTACAGCAATCGGCATGCCGAAGGGAATCTGAAGGACTCGGTGGAGAGCTATCAAATGTTAGTAATTATGAAGTTTAAACTCATGTGCTCAATGTGTAAAGACACATGTCATTAAGCCTGATAACCTGAGTTCCTTCCAGGGATCTATATTAGAAAGACAAAGCCAGTAACTGCAAATTGTCCTCTGACCTCCACATGCACATTGTGGAATTTGTTCCCCATCCCTCCCCACAAACATAGAAATAAACTCATGCACACAATAAATAAATAAACAGATAAACCCAAACAAACAATAAACAAATGTAATCTTCCAATGCATTGGTATATGCTAGACAAAATACAGATTTGCAAGAAAGCTATGTTTAGGTAGAAAATTCTTGTTTTTGTTTTTGGAGGCAAGGTCTCACTATGGAGCCATAGGGATCCTGAAATTGACTATGAAGACCAGACTGGCCTCAAACTGACAGGTATCTGCCTACCTCTGGCTCCCAAGTGCTGGGATTAAAGTAATTCACCAGCATGCCCGCCCACAGTAGGCAATTCTTAGTCAAATATGAGACACTATAATGTACAAGCCTGAAAAGAAAGGCAGATACTAACAGGAATGTTGTTATTAAACTCGGGAGATAAAGTGAAGCCTCTGAGTAACAAATGCAATGATTAGTCACTTCAAATAGATCAAAATTGCTTGAATATTTGTTAAGTGAAAGCCTGGTGTGCTGTTATAAACATTTCATTACAGCTCCTGGGAAATGGAAGTAGAGGATCAGGCATTCAAGATTACCTTAGCCACATAGAAAGTTCTAGGCCAGCCTGAGAGACATAAGAACACAGCCTAAAAAATTGAAAGTGAGAAAGTTCATTAATTAGAAAGCAGAAGTTTGGGGAAGGTAAAGAGTAAAGAACGACTTTGTCAAAACTATGAATTTTAATTTGCTTGCTTTTTTTTAAATTTATTTTTATTGATGCTTTGTGTATTTCATACATCATTTTCCAATTCAGTTCAGGCATATATCCCCTTCACTTCCCCCCCACCCCACCCCTACCCATCGCAGATCGTGCATTCTGCCATAAGTTTTCTGCATCTTTCTCAGCTTTTTTGTTTTGTTTTGTTTTGTTTTCATTTTTTTTAACAATAGGTGATAATTTGTGAGTACAAGCATCCTTCATGTAAAACCAATTTGGTTTTACAGGCTGTTGTACCCAAACCCCCACAGCCCCACCTTCCAGCGGGGGGTGAGGGGTTGTATGTTCAATCAGGTTGATCAAATGAGTGTCCAGACTACATTGCTGTAGTTTCACCATTCACCCCAATTGCAGCCCTTACATTCTACCACACCCCCTCTTCTGCAGATTATTCCCTAGGCTTAGAAAGGGGCACAGGTGGATGAGAAGCAAAACAGTCCACTCTCTCTGGAGCTGTTGTCTTGGACTCTGGTCAATTCTGGCTGTTTCCTTTCATGGGCTGACAGTTTGTCCAGGAATAACCTTTCGATCCTACTAATGAAGCACAAGCAATTAGATATATAGGTATTTGAAACAGTAATAATATGTAGCCTTTCGATCCTACTAATGAAGCACACACAATTAGATATATGGGTATTTAAACAGTATTTGTTATGGTAGGTTACTTTGGTATAGACACAGATTTGGATGGTATGTCAATTCATGATCTACATTTTCTTCTGTCAAGGATGGCAGGGTCTTCGTGTGGTTTATAACATCTCCTAACCATTAGAGGATGTAAGCTTGTGACATCAGCCGTGGGTTATTCCTCCAAGGAGAGAGCCAATAGCCAATTAGATTTGGGATATACAGACATATGGCTGCCACTGCTGCACAATATTCCGGCAGATGTGGTGTAGCGGTGCTGACGGAGGAGTCTTGCTTGACTCAAGGAGACCTATATTTGCTTTATGGTTTAGTGGTCTTTGGTAACACTCTCTGGCATCCCAGAGACCATCTGTATACTTGCAAGTGGGTCTCCATACATCGTTTTCCATGTTTGTATCAGGTCTTCAACAGCAGGGCCTTATCGCTCTCTTCCTGTAGATATCCCATTTAGGACGCAAGGAGCCTTTACCATTTGTGGGGTCCCCTGGCCAACATTCCTTGGTAAATAATCCATTGTTTGATGTCAGAGCTCCTGTGATATATTTTGTTTAAGTGCATAGCTAAGGAGACTTTAGCATATATATTTGGTTCTTTGAATGTAGAATAATCCTTTTCACAGTTTCTATGTCCATTAGTATTAAAAGAAGGCAGTTTACTGATTTTACAAGAGAACACCTTCTATAAAGCTGGTTCCAATCTACAGCTGGAGAATGACCTCATCATCTCTTATTTCTCTTATTCTATGGGGGGGGGAATTAAGAAAGTCTCTGTATTAAAACCTTTGCAGCACCTAGAAGGTAAGCTTTGTTAGGATCATAAAAATAGTTGTTACTAGTAGGATCCACAGAGGGCCTGATGTCTGCAGCAATCTGAGGCATTTCTTCCCTTCAATGCGCAGGGAGTCAATCCTTCTGCTGGCACTTTCTGGTACATCCTACTCACTGCAAAGCTGTCATTTTTTCTTTTCTCAGCCATTAAGTTGGTGATATCTGGCCTTGTGGAACATACAAATCCTTTCCCATAGTTAGTTTTAAGATTTGCAGGTAAATGGATGACGAAGACATCATTCAAAAAGGAAGTAAAAAGTCCCAGAAAAACAAACGACAAATGGTATCTCTCATATGTGGACGCTAGTACCAATAACCCAGTTATAATATTTCTTGTGGAGAGGGATGCATATTAAAAACAAACAACAGAAAGATGATCAGACAGGCGGACCTGAAATGGTGACTCGGGAGGGGTGGGAGGGTGGGAGAGGGACAACGGTGTATATTCGAATTGCTAGTGCATTTTAATGATGTGAGTTCAACGAGTATCCATTTTGCCCAGACTCTGTCTACAAGATACATGGTGTTTAGGACTTAGTAAAATGTAAATATGGCATATTGGACAACATTGGTTGAAGACTGATAAAACGGTAATGCATCTGAGTTAATTGGTGATATAAATTGCTCTTGTCCACATTAGCTTTAACTAAAATCTGTATAACAATTACTTTGGGATTGGTATAAACAAATGTTCTCTATAATTTTGCTGTCATATAGTATCACCTGGTAGCAATCTCTTTCACCTATAGGATGATTTAACTCAAAAATTAACTTTGTTTCCCAAGTTAATCACATACAGTAACCCAAAACAGCATGGGTGAACTTGATGAAATCTGTGACTTGATTCCACCCTATAGGTATGTATAAAACAACTGCTTGTTTGAGACTCATGGGTCAAAACTAAACACCTTAAATAAAAAAGGGGGATATAGATAGATATGAAAACTTTTTGTCAAAAAACCTTGCTTGCTTTTTATTTTAGTTTTGGAACAAACTCAAAGAAAAAAGCAGCATAGAAATAAATATGAAAATGTGACAAACTTAAAACTGCACGCCTGCTTACCACAGAATGGAAAGTGAGAGAAAAATGTGACAAATGTTTCTTTTAGCTCAGGGTTTATTATGAGGTGTTTGCAAATTATCACTCCCATTTTGAATATAAATTATAACTAATGCATGCTTGTTGCTTGGTAGTCTGTGTCATCTTATAATTTGAATCTTACAGCATATTAACTTTTCTTTCTTTTAAAAGCTGATGAAGAAAGGAAAATAACTCTTGTGAAAGAGAAATGATGAATATAAAAAGTATAATCACAATTTTGGATAGATTTAAGCTGATGATAAATATATAGAAACTGGCTGATCTTCAAGCAGAATTCTTTGCCATGATATATTTTTTGCAGATATTATAGCTATTTATCCGTCTGTGTATTTTATGAGAATTTGTCCTTCTATCTATTAATTTTAAAGCATGTTGACTGGAAAGGAAAAGGAATCAAACTGAAAAAAGCCAGATATTTCCTTAGCTTCTTATATATACTTTTAAAGTCAAATGGCTTAGAAGAGTTAAATAATAGCATGGTCCATCCTATCTCATTACATGAGAAAGTTAGTGAGTAAAGAAAAGCTGGGGGAAAATTAAGAAATGGTGTTTAAAGACACCAGTTATAACTAGAGCTTGATGAATGTAAATGCATTCCTACTGTAAAATCTGTTTTCTTAATCAATGACCTAGAAAACATCAAAATGATAGATTCCAGGCAAAGTGCAGCAGAGAACAGCTTCCCTCACAAGATACCCACTTTTGACAATGCATCAGAACTTTGATTTGGAATTAACAATATGTCAAAGATCTTATTGTATATCTCATATATTCAAAATCTAAAATATACTGGACACAGTGGCACATGCCTTTAATCCCAGGACTTGGGAGAGAGAGGAAGACTTATACCTGTGAGATCAAGGGTCTCAGGCCAGCTGGAGCTACAGGGAGACTCCTGTATCAAGAAAAACAAAACAAATGAACAAACAAAAATACTGCATAGGATAGTAAAAAATAGAAAAAAGATTTCTAACCAAGAGAATACATTTGATCATTAGTGAGTTGGTTAAATCTGTTTGGTATTCCTGTCATTTCTACATTGCTTGGGAGTATGGTAAATGGATATGGTAACTATTTCTTGGAGTTGATTTTCTCCATCCAACACTTACTGTGGGGGGTTCATCGTAGTTGTATAGCAGAAAAATACTGTCAGTTTTTCTGTTCTGAAAGAAATAGTTGTAAGGACAATAAATAAGACAAAATGGTACACTAAATTGTGAAGAAAATTATGAATGAGATAAACAATGTGATAGAGACTTACTTTTGAGTAAACTGGTGTCTATATTTGATCCCTGTGTTTAGACTGTAAAGAACTTTTTCTTGGCTTATTTCTATGATACCTTAAGTTTCTCAAAACATAGTGAGGATTTACACTTTAAATTCCATACTGAGGCCATTTGAGAAGAGCAATTAGGAACAGGCTATAAGCTTCATTATAAGAGAAAATGTATGTGTTATTAGTGAAGTTTAGTAATTAAAGAACTATCTTTGAAGCTTTTATTGGAAGAAGGACATTTTTAAAGACTCTTTTAGATCTATAGGAAGCAGAACAGAAATAGTCAAGCTATATATTCCCTTGATGGGAGGCTCTTCCACCCACCCCCTCTACTATCATGATCCACATGCATTAAAACAGCAATAAAATGAACGGAGCAGTAACTTATGGAATTTCTACTGTGGCTTTGAGAGTTGTCCCTGGGTCCCTTGCTTGTCAAAGTTCTACAGCCATCAGCAATGCTTCAGGAAATATGTGTGCTCACAGGGAACGTGAAGCTATATGGGCTGAAGCACCTTTATAAACTCCAAATATATTGGTAAACAACTGTGGTTATTGTTTGAATGTTAGGCATCTGAATACTTTCTTATACTGAAGCAAAAACAGAGGTATTGAGAAAATAGGCCAGTTAGATGTCACCATTTCATAGTGTCCTGGACCAGTAATGTAGAGAAGTAAGAGACACATTAAAAGGCATTGCTATTGGTGGAGGTAGAGGCAGTTCTGCTAGGCTAGTTTTACTCTGGATATATACTACAGCCTTCTGACCAAACTCTGCCACACTGTATGATGGTAATTCTAGTCTAGATCCCCAACATTATTTCTGGCCTGCTTTTCATCCTCTGGTAAATTTAATTCTATTGCTTTTCAAAACTACTGATATACACCATTTTGTAAAATTCCATCGAAAGTATCTTTACTTAGTAAAATGCTTATTAAATTCATTCTCTTGATTATTAAAAATAATTCCATCGAGTACAGGCAGTGTAAGAGTTGAAGACCAAGCACTGAATCATCAAAGTGTAAGCATAGCTGTCATGATGAGTGGGAAGGCCACTGTGGAATTTTTATTATCCCTCAGCTAGTTGCTAGTGCATTTGGAAAGTACATTAGAAAATAACTTTCCATGTTAAGAATAATACAATAAGATTGATAGATATTTTTCTAATTCTTTCCATTAACATATATATCCATGTGTGGTTGAAAGCAGTCATGGAGATTTTATTTATTTCATTTTTTTAAATTTTTTTATTAAGGTTTTCAACAGAAATATTCAGGTTCGGGATAGGATCATCACAGATAGTCATGGATATTTTATTTTGTTTTTTTTTTTTTTTTAATTTTTTAATTTAATTTTATTTATTTCTGTATGTGTATGAATGTACTGTCTGAATGCAGGTTTGTGCACCCGTGTCGTGCAATGCCGCGGAGGTCAGAAGAGGGTGTCGGATTCCCCTGGAACTGGAGTTCTCCTGGAATTGGAGTTTCAGACGGTTCTCGGCCGCCATGTGGGTGCTGGGGATCGAACCCGGGTCCTCTGCAAGAGCGGTCAGCGCTCTTAACCGCTAGGCTATCTCTCCAGTCCCCAGTCATGGATATTTTAAAGCTAAGAGTTGGCTATCAGAATGGAAGGAACTATGCCATAAAGAATAAAGGCTTTGGACAGAATTTCTCCTCTTGTTTTCCAGGATTTCGCACCAATATACAACTTCAAATCCCTTTATTATATGCAGTGCCTTCTGTTATTACATTCTAGTCCTTTTTGTTATAAAACATTTCATCTTCATCTTTCTTTACTATACATTTGAAATATGTGTAAAAATGTTATCTGGCATATACTTGTGTGCTGGGTCTGGATAGGACTCTGAAATATTGTAGAAGCCAAGTGTTGTCACTGGTCTGAGCCATTTGGAAGCATTTCCATGACCGTGCATGGGAGTTTTCCATTCCAATAGTGGGAAAGGCAGCTTGGAGCTTTTTGACAGCCTGGTGAGATGGGTCTTTCCATATCTATGTTATTTGCATCCTCCACCCCTCCTGTTTAATCTGTGATTTCAGAAAGAATATTTCTAATAAGAAAGTGGTAGTTAGAGGCTACATGTTCACCTGTATCCTACATGGGTCACCCTGCTGCTCTGTGCTCCTTCTACATGGGCAGAGACTTACCACTAGAGTCATTAAGAGTCTTCAGGGACTTGAGGAACCACAGAAATTAGTAGCCCAAGTGAATTATAATCTGTTTTCTTCAGGCATATATAAAATATAATATTATGTATTCTGCTTGGATAAACAGTTTTGCTCTGTAATATATATTCCATTACAATATCAACATTATGCCTACTGCTTTGAGAATAGACCAAAACAAAACACATTTCTATCTTCTCTATTCTTCCACTATTCCAGTGAAGAAAAAAATAATCTAGAATGAAAGATAATACAGAGTAAGAAGATGTTGTGTAGACAATCCCCCAGGCCTGCTGGGAAATTTCAGGGTCTGACCATAAAGGAAAGGGGATAAGAAGCGCAGAGTCAAGACACAGACCCTGGGAGTCCGGTGAATGCGCACAGAGTGTGAGCTGTTGCAGACTCATTGATTGGGGGCAGGGTAATGGGTTATGTACTGCTTGCATTCTGGCTCTCTTCTTCTCACCTTGTGATTGGCCCAGGTCTGCAACTCAGCTGCCTGCCTAGGGCAGGTTAGGTTGATGAGGGACATGCTCTGAGCATGTGTAGTTCTCAGTATACTGGCTACTACAATGTTGGTTGGGTGTGACCATTGGATAAGGTGGGCAGGGAAGCCTGCTCCAGGTAAATGACATTTAAAAAGATATCTGAATCTATCGAAGCTATGAGACTTTGGTGTTTGTTGGAGGAATAGGGTGATGGGATAAACACGGTTCAATGCCAAGAAGTCCAAAAGCAAGTTGGGAGATATGATCCCATTGTCAGGAATTCTTGAGGGGGCGTGACTCAGAGTGAACAAAGCAAAGAATGGATGGAGAAGGTGGTCCATGACCAGGTCAGGAGGACCTTGTGAACCCTGTAAGTAGGTGAGTTACTTTAAAAATCTATAAGCAGTGTCATACAAATGTGCAAAAATTATTTAATATTATTATAGTCATTAATAGTTTAGAAAAATTCCTAAGTGAAAATGTAAACATTAAACATTGAACTTGCCTTCTTGGAATTATAAACAGTGCAAATAATGCCATGACGCTACATATTTATATTCGTGATCTGTGCATAGTGTAAGCATTCTCCTGCACTCTCTTCCTCCCTCTTGTATTTAAAACCATGAAAACAGCACCCTGCTGTGCAGTAAATAGGAGTGAATAAACACAAAGAAAGCCAATGGATTGAGGCATTTCTTAAGGTCACATCCAACATTATTTCTGAATATGAAGTGCATTTGAAATGCCCTTTAGAGGTTGTCTTTTTAATCCAAAGAAAACAAAAAGTAAATATTGGTGTTTGTATTTTTAGTGGCATTAACCTTCAGGAAACTGAAAGTGTGGGCAGCAGGGCAGAAGCAGTTCGCAGGAAATTAAAGGGATTCTGTCCAGTAGACAGTAGAGATTTTACATGCTTCTTTTCTTTAGTATAACTTTTGATCTGCCTTAAAATAGCCTAGCAGGAAAACCATGTGAATGTACATAAATGCCTTGGTCTCACAGAACCATAAAATAAATGGATTTCCTTCCAAAATATATGTTGTATACTTCCTCCTCCAGTTGGATTAAGGAAAATATATGAGGCTTTGGGACTATTGAAAACTGCATAAGTTGTGTAGAATCAATAGCCTTGGCCTTGCCTAGTATCATCTATGGAGATGCCAAACTTAGTGCTTTGAGAGAAATGGCCTCTCTAATTAAATGTCTCACAGAAAAGAAAAAAATGACTCTTCTTATCCCCAGGACAGCAGATGCACTAAGTGACTATCTTACATAAAGAAGAATTTCTTTATATTTTAACCTATAGGTTTCATGCTCACAGTCTGCCAAGAATATAGATAGTTTCCCAAATCTTAGAGATGTCTACAGTCTGGAGGAGCCATTGCTAGGCTGTCCCAGACTCCCTGCTAAACTGGCTCCTCGCCTAGCAGCTCTGTGGTTAGGGGGCAGTGGAGATTTCTTAGAAATCTTCCCATTTCAAAATTCCTAATAAATAGCATGTAAAGAACAGTGCTGACATAGGGCTGTGCTCTTCTACCTAGTAGCTACTTTCTAGCGTCTCTACACATGCTGGTCTCCATAGAGCCCCCATGTTTCAGACTTGAACAGTGAAGCTTCCCACTTAAATCTTCCTCCCTTTAGGGAGATTTCACGTGCAAACATATCCTTCTTTTAATGTTTAACTAATTCCGATTTTGTTTTCCTAGAAATGATCGTTGAAATGGCAGTCATGTGGCAGCACTGACACATTTAAAATAAACCAGATATAAATGAGATTTTGCAAATTTTCAAATCAGAAGTGCAGTTCTCAACTGCATAAAAACGTAAAATATTACTTCAAATTATAGCTTTATTTTATTATCACATAAACTGAGTACTGTTCTGCACGTGAAAGAAAGCCTGAAATTATTATAATTGCTTGTCATTGTCAGATGCTTTATAATAATTACTTGCTACATGAATTACAAACATGTTGATGGACAGAACAGTCACCATTAGCATTGTGGTCAATGATAGGTTTCTCAAAGCTAATGAAGTTTTAAAAAAAGAAATTCATGAATTCACTCTTAGGAACATGCTTTTTATTGGCCTCTTAAAAATGTCCTGTAAATTCTATTATTAGAGGGTGCTGAGAGCATTAGGTGAGAGTAGACAGTCTGAGTGTCACACACCTGAATCAGTAAACCTGGGTAGATATGCCTAATGGCAAAGTGGTCTGTGCAGGAAATATTTTCTGTGATAATGTTGTTCTTCCTCAGTTCAACAGCACAGAAATGGGGGGAAAAAAAACAGTCTGGCATGAATTTTCAATAATTCTTTACACAGAAACCTTGAGCTAATGTGAGTATTTTCCATTATGCTCCGACCAAGTGCCAATTGCCACTAAACCAGAAGAGTAAATGAATGTTACATGAAGCTCCAGTTAGAGGACAGTCATACGACCTGTAGGCTGGGTGCTAGGCAGGGAGTATGGCAAGCAGACATTCTCGGTTCCCTTTTTATAAAAGAGGATGTCAAGGATATCAGCCTAAAGCAAAGAGCTGTTATCCAAAGCCAGACAGCTTAACTCTGGAACCCTGCTCTGCAGCCTTCCCCACACATCTAGTTAAACATTTCCCATGCTAAACAATTCTTTGTTTAATTTTTGTGACAAACAAATTTACTTATAAATATGAATCATATTTATTAACTTTTCTATTTTGAAAGAAATGATTCTATGTTAGGTATTTATGCTTTGTAATGACTCCTAGGTGTTCAATAAATATAGATGAAACATATAAATCATGTATCTATTCACTTCATGACACGTAAAAAATGCTTCATATGTTTAGTAGCCCAGTATGTGCAATTATATAATGTATGCAGTGTTCCTTTGTTATTTAGTTGTGAATTTTGCTTGAATTGCTATAATGACTTATTAAAACTTAAAGACTTATCATATAAACCTGTTTTATTACTATAATGCTACAATCATTAGCTATACATTGTCAATTTTATGTAACATATTTAGATATCTTGTATCACTAACAAAGGAAACAAGAATTTTTGTACAAATAAATCTGGGGTAAAGAATTTATAAAACACCTCAGTTTCCTTCTTATGATATCATTGCAAGAAGATTAAAAATTATTTATTTTAAAAGAGACCACCATCATGGTGATCAAATTGTAGTAAAAGCCTTTAGACTTGACATGAAAATCCCTTTAGTTAATAAAGAAAAAATATCACTCTGAGTTGTGCCTGGTCATTATGTTTATACATTTTGTGAAAATTCCATAGTATTGAACATGTAATGATTACTAAAGTTATGGCTATTTACACCTTCATTATTCATAGTGAAATAATTTCATGGACCCTTCCAACTGAAATTTAATAGGTTCACTTATGATATTTTCTGATTTTTGCAAACTTTTGTTCTTAGCCAGGCATGGTAGCACATACCTTTAATCCCACCATTTGGAAGGCATAGGCAGGCAGATATCTTTTCTGTGTGTTCAAGGCCAGCCTGACATAGCAAGTGTCTGACCAGCTGGGACTGCAGGGAGACCTGGTCTAACAGAGACAATAAATAAATAAATAAATAAATAAATAAATAAATAAATAAAATAAAATAAAATAAAATAAATGTTAAACAAGAGGGAGTAACAGTGATAAATGAAGAAGAATATATGTGCTTACAGGGAAAGACCTGTGTAAGAAGTTAAAATGTTTGTAGTATTTTTCAGTAGGACTTTGAAGCTATAGAACACATACAATAATTATATGAGTTCATGTACGTAGCCAAAGGCTATATAACAATAAACACAGCGCCAAGCAGGAGAAACCTCCCTTCAAGTTTTTGGCCTCCCCCAAAACACAGGCTATTGGCACAGCTCTCAATTGCCTCCTAGAACTTGAAAGTAAGATTTTATTTCTCAAAACGGGCCAGACTTTGGACATAGGACTTGGAGCAATTGAAATGGAGCTACCCTGGAAACTTCTTCTCTAAAGAAGAACTCTAATAGTATTAGAATGACAAAACTAACACCATTTTATTAAAAGCTTAATTTTTTTTGGAGGGGGGAGGGCTTTACCCTGTGTTTCTTAAACTGTCCAGCCACTCCCACTGCAGCCAGCCAGGCAGAAGCATTCCCAAGGGGGCATTTTCTGGGGGTACATTGTTTCTACAATTGTGCCATAGTGAGAAAATTAAAAGTAGCCATTCATACTGCTTTCTCTTTCTGCTAAACCAGCTTCCCCATGGAGACAATTGTTTCTACAATTCTGAGAAACTTGTTTTTCCTAATGGAAACTTGGAAACTTTTTGTTAACTGACTCCCTGGTACAGTGTAACTATGGTGGTCTGATATAACTATGGTTACTGACTTTGCCTCTAGCATGATGTTACTGTGGTTTTTAAGCTTTGTAAATTCTGCTCTGTTTCTCCTCAGGGTGAAAGAGTCCTTTGGGGCATTATGCCCCTTTCAATTGCCAGTTATTGAAGGACTCTTAAATTGACTATCACTATGTGGCTTTCATCTGTGCCTCATGCTGAGAACTACAGTATAAGAGGATACTATGCAAACTTCCAAGGGAGAAAACCAATCAGTAGTCCTAACCAGCAATAAAGCCTAATAAACAGTGACTGGCACAGCAAACTATCACTATTGGTGAAGTAGCAGTGCTTTATTCTTGGGTGTAATCCACAACTCTCTAACTGGAATTAAGGCCTGCTCCACAGGAAGGAACTCATCTGTGGTACTGTAAACACAGACAAATACACATGGCTGGACAGGTCATAAATACTAAAGAAAAAGAAATATTTTTGCCACCTCCCAAGATTAATTTAATTTCTTACCATAGTCTAAATGTGTATCTTCCTTTACATAGACAAGTGTACCTTTCATTCCTTATCAAAGAAGCTTATATTTACAACAGATGGAGACTATTATAGAGTTCCAGACCTGGTCAAAGACAGAGAATAAGTGTCTGTGGGATGCTTAACCTTAAGTAACACACTTTTTAAAGCAACCTATATCTACAGATAGGTTGAATGTATCTCTCAGCTCTCACCTGAGAAGTATTTTTATGCAGAAGAAGGTGATTTCACAAAAACCCTCAAATGTCCAATGTGCAGAGACTGCTTATCCCTGAATAGGGCACCTATCTCAATCCTCTGTCTCTCAAGGCTCAGGGATCATTGCAGAAGAGGGGGCTGGAAGATTGCAACAGGCAGAGATGGGGGATGAGCAGAAGGAAACATAGAGTCTTCCTAACTGTTTGCCAGTTACTCAGATGAACTCACAGCAATGGTGACAACATGCACAAGTTTTATGTAAGCATAAACCACACAAAATCCCATCATAGACATGGGGGAATAGGCAACAAATACCAACTCAACTTACGGAACTATTGGCAATTTATGGCTGGTGGGGGGGTGGGAGAAAGTGGCTTACAGTGATGGGACTTGGATGGCCCCAGTGGATAGACCCAAACTGAAGAACATTTAGGGACACAAATCAGACTCTACAATTTATAATATATTGTTAATATGTACATATATAATAATACATTAAATCGGGTACAGGGCAGTAAGGGAAGATATACATAGGGAAGGGGATCTAAGTACCATTAAGCTATATTGTATGAACATCACAAAATTCAACAAAAAATAAAATTTAATAAACAAATAGAAAATGAATGAAGGAGAAACAAACTAATAAAAAATATTAGTAGTAAAGGAAGGATCCAAAGAGGAAAGAGTATCATTCTAGAAAGAGAACAATAGGTGTAGCCACCTGTGGCATAACTGAGGTTAACAAGGAGGAGTGGGGTATGTGATGAGAGAGGTAGGCAAACCCCAGACTATGGAAGGTTTTGGATTTTGCTCAAACTGTGAAGGTCAGGATAGGGAGGTCTTTAAGAAGGTTAGTGGTGATACTTACCTGGCAGGGGAGATACCATGATCACGAAGGTGGTTTTCCAGGGCAAGGCTCATCCATTGCACTCCGAATGTGCTGATCCCTGCGATTTACCCAAATGCGGGAAACTCGACTGCATAACTTGTGGTAGTGGGGGACTGTGTTTGCGCCCTCCCCTGATAAAAAAAAAAGGTTAGTGGCAAGAAGGTTTTGAAAGAAATTTGTTGGGCTTTTGCTTTATAAGTGAGCTATTAAAAATCAAGTATATATACATGCTGGAAGAGGGGGAAAGTATTTGTGTTTAGAATGTATTCCAGAAGGCCGACTCAACATGGTTTCTTAACTGATTAGATGTGGCCTAGTTAGCGTATGAAAACATATGACCTAAATGAGCTTCATGTGGAGATTGAAATAGACTCTGGCTGGAGAGAAGTCTTCATTGAGATTGAAGAGTAGACTACAGCTGTGCATTAGAGCAGGTGCTATTGTAAAAGGCAGAAGCTTCTAAATGATACTTCATGGTGTTCAGAAGAGTGTGGATGTTCAAAAGTCACAGGAAGAAACAATAAGATGAGAAGTTTCAGTGTATCCAGTGGCTCAGATGTAATCACCTTGGCTGAAGCAAGAGAAAGCAGGGGAGGGAGTCTCAGAATCTTGGTGCCTTTTCACAAAGGCAGATCAGGCAAGGAAGGAGAACAGCAAGAAAGAGATTGAGGAAAGTAATTTGCCTTTCACCACAGATATAATCACATATTTTTTTATTATATTCACAACATGATTAGAAATGCTAGCTTTTCTTACTTATCTGAAGGCTGTAATAAGTTCCATGAATCAGCGAGTTCCATGGATTTAAGTATTCTATGGTAAAGGTATACTGAGTGAGTCAAATCTGACTTATGGGGTACTTTAAGAAATGAAATCTGGCACACCTTTAATCCTAGCACTTGGGAGGCAGAGGCAGGTGGATCTCTGTGAGTTCAAGGCCAGCTTGGTCTACAGAGTGAGCTCCAGGCCAGCTGGGACTAAAGGGAGACCCTGTCTCAAAAATACCAAAAAAAAACCAAAAAGTGAAATCTGTCTGTAAATACCCTCAACTCACCCTGTCCACCCCCCCCCAATACTGTGTCTTTTACTATGGCACTGTCTAGCATGAACAAACTCATCTCCCACATTATAACAGGACAGAGCTTTCCTACATATAATTAACTTATTTCTGTGGTGACAACGTTGCTAAAATCACTATAATGTCGTCGGGAGTGACTTTATAAGATATTTGATATTAAATTTTCAAATAACAAGCACCCTGTTCCACAAAAAAACACACAGGTCTTCATTCCCTTACCCTGGCCTTCTTGTTTTATCCTTAACTGTTTTTGCTGGAAAACTGCTTTGGGTGTTAGACTAGAAGAGAGATTATTGAGAAGGAGAAGGAGGCTGAATGAGCATTGTGTGTGTGTCAATGGCCTTCTAGCTGGCTATGATCATGCCCACAGATGAGTGCTGCTGCCAGCTTTTGTCAGAGAAGCTCTCATATGGTAGGGAGTGCGAAATGAAGAAGCTCATAACTCACTCCAGTGATAAGAAAAGGAGACTACTGAATGCTCAGCTGGTAACTGGCTGTCTAAATAACCTGCCCCAAGCCTCGAGGGACCTCATAGAAGAGTCATCCAGGTGAAAGAACAGAGTGAGCTAGAAAGTCCCTGTGGCCACAGCATTCCAGGTTTCACCTTAGCCCACAAGGCCTGCCTAAGATTGAACCTGCCATATCCTGCAAGGCAGATGACAGTGGACAGTGGGGAGGGACTCGCAAGCCTGATCTCTCCGTCAGTATAAAGAGCAGACAATGGTTACTGGGAGATGGGGAGAGGAGACATATTGTCTTCTGTGCTGTAGCACTGGTAGGGAATAATGATCTTGGAAATAACCTCTCAGCCAAGCTCTTGTAAGAAGCCCTAATAAAATTCAATGACTCACCAAAAATATAAACCTCAACACCACACACACACACACACACACACACACACACACACACACACAATTGAAAATAGAAAGGAGACTACTAGGAACAGGAAGGGATCTGTGGGAATAGGAGAACAAGAGAAGATGGGGTTGATGCTGACACATGAATTGTTGAAAATGTCAAAATGAAGTCCATTATTTTTGAAGACGTTACATGTGGGAAAAGGAGGATAATTGGGAACCAGATTCAAAATGAGCTCCTAGAGATGGTGTCTCTCACAGATGCAAAATGACTCTGTTCTCTAAGAATAAAGAACACAGTGAGATTCCAGACAAGAAGTGGGGAAGACGGTCTGAGCTGAAAAGGCAATAAAGGAGGCACAAAATACATACATCACAAGCACAACTGTACATCCTGTGTAGACAAATGATGGTATTGTAGGTAAAAAGGAAGCCACCTGTAGCTTCTTTGTGCTAAATTACCTGATTGTCTGTTTACACCGAAACCTGGCCTTAGGTGGGATTTGCCTACACATTAGCAAACCAGTGAGACCTTCTTGGGGATTAAAGGCACTCGTGAGCAGTACTCATACCCGTGATATTTACAGAATGAGGCATGGGGTCTGAAACCAGGCCCTGAGATATGATGTCACTCTGGGTATAAAAACAGAATGATGTGCGCTAATAAACGGATTTCCCCTTTCACCATCATCTGAGGAGTCCCAGAATTTGTCAATTTCGTGTGCATGAACTAGGCCCTTTTGGCACAGGGCTTGCAGTTGCTGCTAGTAGGTTTTGGCTGGAAAGGGGGTCTCTCTGCAGACCACCAGCCTGAGAAATGTGTGTTGGTTTTTCTAGCTGGTTTTGACTGGACAGAGCCTGCAGCTGACCACCAGTCTGTGTGACCTGGGGGTGTGAACCCTGACAGGTGGATTTCGTTTGGCCATAGAAGGGAAGCAGCCAATGCCCAAGGCCAAGAGCCTGAGTCCGGACCAATAAGCAGGACCAGGCTGGGCTGTGGGAACCCCACGGCCAGCTGAAGCTTTGAATCCTTACTTCAGCTCCCAGGAGAAGCTGATGAGGAGAAAAGGGTTTATCCATCTTACATCTCCCAGGTCAGAGTTCATCACTTAGAGAAGCAAAGGTAGGCACTCAGGGGCAGGAACCTGGAAGCAGGAGCTGAAGAACAGGCCATGGGGAAACACTGCTGACTGGCATGCTCTCCTGGCCCATGCTCAGCCTGATTTCTTATACAATACACAACAACCTGCCCGGGGGTAACATCACCCACAATGAACTGGGCCATCCTATATTACTCAACAATCAAGAAAATACCCCACAGACATGGCCACAGCCCAGTCAAATGGAAGCACTTCAGCAGTTGAGGCTCCCTCAGGTTTGTCAAGTTGACACTAAAGCTATCCAGCACATTCATATAATTTTACCATTTTATGAATGATTAAAATATTTGTGATAGTAGTTTATTATGTTAGATATTTAACATAATAAATGATATTTTAAATAACTTAATATGATATTTTTGTAAAAATTGTGCTCACAGTAATTTTGAAATTTAAATTAAAACAAAAGACATATGAATGCTATCATCAACAGGGAATCGGTGCAGTACTTTGAAAGTTGAAATGTATTTTTCCTAATAATCCATTTCTATTCCATTAGAGATCTTATGTCTGGCAGCAGCTCACCTTCTTGGTGGCAGCCTCATTATCTCTGCTTCTTCATGGCTGCCTAGCTATGAAAATCTGCTCTGTCCCATATGGCTAAGCACCTACAATTTCTGCTTACAATTCAAAATGCCTAAGTAGGGCTGCTTTCTAGATTTGCCTCCTTTGGAGCCCCTGGCTTCCTGCAGCTACACGTTTTACTTTATTTTAGGTTTATAAGGAGGAGAGCAATGAGAAAAATGCGTAGAATCTAGGATGCATTTAATTTGGGCTTCAGATTGGCTTAAGAATATATTTAAAATCATATACATTGTTAGTTTTCACAACAGCAAGGAAGCCTTTCTGTGCAAATTGGATATGCTGATAAGAGAAAAGAGAGAGAGGTCCAAAGGAAAGTGTGCTATTCTAACATGAAACCACACAAAGGAAGTATGGGGATATTTCCAGACTAAAAGTGATGCTCCATTTGGAGCAAAACTCTAACAGATGCATAAATAATATTTTTTTGAAAAGTGAAATTCATAGAACTGAAAACAACTCATTTTAAAGTAAACAATTATAACTGTAGTTTTTCCTTCCTTCAACCTGTCTCTCCCTTGTTTCTGACATGCTTCAGCAAGAATCTCTCCCCATGAAATGAGCTCTGTCACTTACTTCATATGAATGGAATAATGCAATGTGTGGCCTCTTATGACTGGCTTCTTTCACTTGCATGCCTTGGAAGTCTGTCCAAACTAGTGAGTATCAATATTTCATTCCATGTCAGAGTTCCATAATGGTACATTGCTAGTGAACAGTGTAATTGGTTCACACATTCATACACTGAAACGTAACTTCATTTAAATCAAAATATAAAGCAAAGAATAAAAAATTTAAAAAATGCCTCCAGGTTTAGACATGAATGCACGTCCCCCAGCAGCCTTATAACAAGGGATTTCTGAGATTTCGTTTCCTCAGATCCACCAAGAGAATCACCTTTAGTCCACACAACTGTTCTCAGCCACCCCACTTTGCCTTCTTCCAGCTTTCTCCTCAGTATGACTGCCTAGAAAAAATGTGGTCATTTTACCATCTTCTCAGTAGACTAAATCATAGTTTCTGTTAATCTTCAAAATATTCACAACTGTGTCTCTTACATGGATTTCTGTTTACTTCTATTTTCTATTATTTTTGTATTGAAGAATAGGCTGACATGAAGATGGAAAAGAATAAAATATCGGCAATGATGAAAGTGGATTTTAGGGTTCACACTTTAAACCTCTTAAAAATTTACTTTCTCTTTCCTCTTGTGGCTTTGAATTTGTAGTCTTGGAACATGATGGGGGGTATTGATTTTTTTTTTTTACCTTTATACATCTGCAGTGCATTTCATGCTTAATTCATATCCTGATGTTGGAAATTATCCAAGAATTATTAGTTGCAAGAAAAAAATCTTGTGCATGCTGCAGAATCGAGTTAAATCAGGGATAAATAACAACGGTGCAATCATGATCTAACTCTGCTTTTTCATCGCTGCTCTTGCAGGGGACATAATTTTCGGCCACTTAAAATTTTAAAAGCTAAGTTCAAAAGCCATCCTAAAGGATGCATCTACATTTTCAATGTTCCAAAGCAGATTTATGTCTGACAATATGGGACAATCCTGGTCTAATAATGAGAAAAGTCTTTTGTTTTTCTTTATTTTTATTTTATGTGTATGTGTGTATTGGGTGAATGTATGCAAGTGTACTTGTGTTGTGTAATGCCAGACAGTGACAGAAGAGGGTGTCAGATCCCTTGGAACTGGAGTTACAGATAGTTGTTACCCACCACGTGGTTGCTGGGATTTGAACCCAGGTCTTTTGCAGGAACAGTCAGTGCTGTTAACTGCTGAGCAATATCTCCAGCCTCAGGAAAGGGTTTTTAACTGTAGGAACGTTTTTGATTTTATAAGCGGACATTGAAAGTGTCTTGTTTCTGTTACTGTGGGTTTTTTTTTTTTTTTTTTTTTTTTGAGTCAGGATCTCCCTGATCTCCTGGAACTCAGGATCCTCCTGCCTCTGCCTCCCAAATTCTGGGATTACAAGTGTTGCCACCATGCCTGGATTACGTTTAGAATATCTAAAGTGAATAGGATATGTGATCTTCTTGAACATATTTAGCAATAGAAGCAAATATTTAAGAAAATATTTGATGGAAACTGTTCAACAGTATTGATATTCTTTCTAAAACCTTCTAAGAGTTTCAGAACTAAGAAACTATATGAATTGACACAAATGAAAGTCAGAAACCATAAAATGTGAATTTTATGAAAATCCCCCAAATTAATGATATTGTCAGTATTAAGTTTTGAATTTGGAATTGACTCTGATTAGGGACACACCTTATCATTGGTATGGGGAGTACAGGGGAACAGCAGAAGTGGGGTAAGAAGGCCTGAGTGCTTCCTCAGCCAACAGCAAACTCTTGAGACTGAACAATGCTCATCCTCCATTCTGCAATTTACACACGTACAAACTCTAATCTGTTGGTGTTATTGAGTTTATGAAAATACAGCATGCCATGATTCACTGTCCCCAAACTACAATTGTAATTCATCCCATTTCCCCATTGATTAATGTAGATGATTATCTCCCAATTTGTGGTTTTCATAAATCAATATTTATTCAGTGTCAAAAGGCCACTGTTTTAAAAATACTAAGAACACGGACCTCCATTCTATCCCTTTTAAATTTGCCATTCAGAGCACATAAGAGGCACTAAAGATTTGATAAAATACTTTTCATGCAGTTTAACACTTCGAAGTTGAAATATATGTCTATAATTTGCAGGAAGGGCACATTCCTCACACCTTGTAAATGAATGTGGTGACCTAGTGAACCAGTGTTTCCGGGTAGCCTTCTGCTAATGAAACAGGATCCACCCACTTGACCTCTAATAAGAGTTAATAAACACAGCCAAGTGAGGATACAGATAGCTCTTCCAATGGAACAAAAAAGAGGTGTTTTCTACAGCATAAGAACTAGCTCAGGGACTTTGACTATACCAATCAATAGAATTAGAAATTTATTAAAGCCACCCTTAAGAATTCAAGGAGACAATAAACAAATGCAAATTAAGGAATAACAACAACAAGAAGAGATGGAACACATGTGCAGAAGACTCCAAATCATCAAATGTCATATTCTACTTCCTCCTCTAAGAACTGCATTCTATTCAAAGCTTCTTTGTGCCTCCAGGCTAGCATAATCTGGTTCCACGTGTTGTGACTGGGTTCCTTGAGGCTGAGCACTAAAGGCTGAGGGGACTCTATTAAGATGGAAATTTCTTTACCACTGATGTTTTCTGATACTTTTAAAGTAGAGGATGTTAAATAATGCCAAAAAATAGATACTTTCCAATTGAATAACGACAGAGTAACACTTTTCTTAGAACAGATACTTGGAATACAAGAGTGAACATCTAGACAGGTTCATGTGTTGTTCCCATGGGAGCAGAATTCAGGATGACAAGCTTTGTCAGAAAGTCCCATTGAGGTCTCATGGCTGGCTTTACTTCCTGGTTCAAGACCTCACAATACTGCTTCCCTCACCTCTAAGCAGACCCTTTTCAAGACAGCATCGATCTCAGGGCTTTGCTGTCCTCGTAGAAGCCTTCAAAGAACTGAGTTACTTAAAAATATTTTTATTTTCAAATACTCCAAGTACGCATTTCCTAAGCACTAGCAATTACCAACCAAATTATTTCTAATATATTTTAAAATCATATCCTACATGCCAGATGTTTTTCCATTAAGTGAAGATTGTATCAATATACAAAGTAGGCAAAGGTCCATATTCTGAGTTTAAATGGCATATGAATGGTTGAATACAGACAGTTTGGTAAATAAGTATACATTGTTCTACATTATTTGACTCTATGGAGCAAGCAATAGAGTCAGCCTGTGGAAGATGCTGTTTTCATGGGGGGATGGGGAAAATTTCTAAAAGTAAGGACAAAGTTGACTCTTGTAAGGTACCCTCATAAGGGAAGAACAGCAATTCTGGGGCAAAGAACATATGATTTAAGGGTGAGGAGGCAAACAAATTAGTCCTACAAGTCTCCCTCTAAGAAGAGAAGGTGGAGGGGTGTAACTATTGATAGTACATTGAGCTGCTGCTTTCCAAGAAAATTTAAACTACAGGATCATAGTTACCTAGCCACAGAGGCCCATCTGGACAGCTTGGCTGCATGGGCATGGCTGTGAGTGTTCACCTTGAACTTCACAGCAGCTTTCTATCCCATGCTCTTTTTTGTTGTCCTGTTCAATAAGTACCTTTATTCCCTATTTCCTCATTTCCTATCTCCTCTCACCCTGTGTGTCTATCAATATGATTTTCAGTGCCCCCGTCCCCTGGAGTAGTTCCACAGCTTCCTGGACACGCCATCTTGTGTTCCAATAGAAAAGCCAGTATAGTAAGGCTCCTTCATTTGAAATCCTGCAGTGCCTACTCTTACTCATCAGACTGTAAAAGTCCTCGAAGGTAACATTCAAGGGCCACCATAATCTTTCTTCATCAAGTGTTCCAGCCCATGTCTCTCAGTTTCCTGTACTGTCTCCAAGCTAGACTCACTCTTAGGGCCCCACTGGGCTCTCACCGTTCCCAGACCTCCAGGCCTCTACTGTCTCCCTTTGCTCCTCTGCTCCCATCTGGAAATGTCCCTGTGAGTGTCCTCTGGACTATATTGAGAATTCATATATGAGTCTCTTGAAATATGCTCACAGTTATTAATTTCCTCTAGTTCTTATTTGTACTGGCTTTATTATACACATTATTTCTACTACCATGTCACACATTGAAAATGCCAAGTCACAGCAACAAAAGAATCCCATGTGCCCCAGGATTTTAGCACTAATTCTGACATATATTAAATGCATTTGTGGTATGATCAATTTATTTGCATTTTTATTTATAACTATGACTCCAAAATTGTGCATGTTTCTAGAGTTCAATACCTATATATATTACATAATATTTTACATATTTATCTCCTGAAACACTTATCACCTTGTTAAGGTGGAAGTATTTGAAATTATCTCCTTTAACCTTTTCAAAAGGGGTCCTATAAATTATTGTGATCTGCAGTCACCCTAATTTCCTGTAAGATGCAGCAGGATTTCTTCCTCTTAATTACAACAGCTTCTGTTACTTAACCTATTTCCATTCCACAATCTTCAGTAAACATTTTCAGGTTCTGAAATTATTCTCTCAAATTCTATGAAATCAACTTTTGTAGATTTCATGTCAGTGTGTTGATGCAATTCTGATCCTTTGGTGCCCAATTACTTCCCGTTCCATCCATTGCAAGTGACAGGGATTCATTTTTATTGTGCATATATAACATTCAATTTGTACATGTGCCATGTTTTCTTTGTCTAGTCATGACTTGAACATGTGAGTTGTTTCTCTTTCTTGCTATTATTAATAGTGCTGTAACAAACATGGTCAAGTGGGTGTTTCATTGATATGATGACCTTATTTCTCTTTCAAAGATTTTCTGTGGAGGCATTGTTGGATCATATGCATATTCTAGTTTTAATTTTTTAAAAACCTCCACCTTCTTGTCCAAACTCCTTGTAATAATTTATACTCCCAGTCCTTTCCAGCACTCGTTACCTTTCACCTCCTTGAAAATAGCCATTCTAACTAAGATGAAGTGACAGTTCATTGCGATTTCTGACATATTTTAATCAAGGGAGTAAATGAATGAGTGATCATAGTTTCCAATGAGAAAGCATAGGCCACTGTAGATAACAGAAATAATTAAAGGGCCAAGAAATCATCCTTGAGTTAAAAGCTGACATTGAGGAGAAGGTGACATTTCTAAGGCTACTTACAGAAATGAAATGAAGGGTAGAAGTGAAGCAGTACAAGAGATAATCATGGGTTTTAATAAGTAGAGAATCCTTAAATTTTTTATTTTAATAATATTTGTGAGGTAGTGTACACATGATACCACTGCCAGTGAAGACTAGAAGAGGTTGTTGGCCCCTGGAGGTGGATTTCTAGGCAGTTGTGAGCCACCCAGCATGGGGGCAGGAACTGAACCTGCATCCTCTGCAAAAGCATTACAAGGTCTTAGCTACTGAGTCATCTTTCCAGCCCCCTATAAGCAAGAGATTATCTAAAGAGTGATTAACCAATCTGTAAGACACAGCATTTATTTATTCTTTTTACTCAAGAAATAGTTCTGGAGGTCATGATGCAGTTGGAACGTGTTGCCTGTCACAGAAGAGGAAATGGTGAGCAAGAGAGTGGGTGGTTCTTGCTTTCATGAAGTTTAACATCATATAAGTGAACTAGAAATTAAAAAAAAGCACCCAGATATATTGACTCTAAAGTAAAGTAAAGCAATTATCATCCTCTGGAAACAAATAGCAAAGAATCTGACTTTCTTAGAGCAATTGAGAAAGATTCTGCTAATGACCTGAAGACAATTAGGAATTAGCTAATTGAGATCAGAGAAAAAAAGGTGGAGAAAAGAAAAACCAGAGCCTAAGCATATGTGAAAGATAAGGGAGGGGAACACAGTGTGTCAGGGAGGACAGAACAATGGAAACACATCAGCTTTATGGCATGATTTACTACGTTTCTTGCTGCTGTGACAAAAGCAACTTAAGGAGGAAGGGTCTGTTTTGGCTGGGAATTTGAAGGCATGGTCTATCCAGTCCAGGGAGAATGGGCCACTGGCCACATTGCATCCACAGCCAGGAAGCAGAGAGAAGAATGCTACTTCTCAGCCTTTCTTATTTCTTTTTCTTTTTACCCCCCCAACTCAGCCCATGGGGTGGTGCCACGCACATTCATATTGAGCTCTTCTCACTGAAAAGACCCCTCATAGACACAACTAGAGATGGATCTCCTAGGTGACTATAAATCCAGTCATATTAACAACAAAGATTAGCCATGATAGTGAATTAAATATTATTTTGTATCAGATCTTTTACCAAATGTGCTAAACATTTTCTTTTCAATAAATAATATGAGACAACTGAGCACTTATAAATTCTACTAATATGTCACAGAGAATCAACTAATCTATGAAAAATTGGAAGATGTATCTGCAGTTTTAGTTATTGAATAGAAAAACCAAAAATAAAAACTATAGACCACATTCTAAGATGAAAACTCCAAGGGGGCAGGGAATGAGGAGAGGTCAGAAAGTTACCTGCTCATTCCATATGGGGACTGCAAGAAATGGGCCTTTGGTTTTATACATATTTATATTGAAGAGGAGATTTTCTGCTTGTTTCTGTGTTCTGCTTCCTATAATTGGTGAAAAGTGAATGGTATAATACAAGGAAATTAGAGCACTGAGTACAGGCTGAGTTTACTCCTTGTCAAAAAGAAATGGCTATTGATGAGCACAATGCCATTTTAATCCATTTTTTGCTCTTGACATGGGGGAAACTCTGGCTGGCCTGGAACTTATTATGGTATGTGGCTCAAACTCCACTCAATTCAATTTTAAATACTCCTTTGTAAACTCTCAGTCCAGTTTCCATGACAAGAGGCACTGCCAACACCTGGCTTTCTAACCTGTGCCCACTCACAGGGCTCCTCAGCTCACACTGTACCTAAGGCAGTGGTCAGAGTCTGTAAAGAAACCATGCGAAGATAACAGGCATGGTGTTACCCCCATTCTCTCCTTTATGCCACAGACAACTGTGAGCCCTTAAATCAAAATGACACTGTTAACCTTTGTGGACTTTTTTGAGAACATGGGTCTTCAGATATCTTTAATTTGTCTTGATGAAACTAAATGTTTTTTTTTTGTTATTTTTTGTTTTATTTTTGAGACAGGGTCTCACTGTAGCCCCAGCTGACCTAGAACTTGCTATGTAGAACATGCTGACTTTAATATCACAGAGTCACCTGCCACTGCCTCCTGAGTGCTGGGAGTACCAGTATGCACAATTGTGCCTACCAAGAATATTTTAGAACTATACAAAAGCAATGGGACACATTAAACTCACAGATAAGTAGAAAGATTCATTAAAGGAATGATTTATAAACTGTCTATCTCACTCCCAGGAGGCTCATAACGAGAAGACAGGAAAGAAAGGCACATAGGTAGCTTCTCTAATGCTACAGGTGACACACACTGGCAGATACAGTATTGGTTGTGTTATTAGTTACTTTTCCATTGGTATGGAAACTATGGCCAAGGCAACTCATAGAAGGAAGAGTTTATATCTTGTGGTTCTCATCCTCAGCCTTTCACCACTGTGCTATCTATCCCCACAGCCCAAACTTTCTTGCCTCCCCCCCAGAACAAGGAGAAATATGACGATGATGAGGTTGCTCTCCAACTGTAAATTGGAGACAACTATTATAGAGGTAATCTCTTATAAAACTGGTAAAACTGCGTTCTTTAATTGACTAATAGACATAGAACTGTGAAAAGGATTACTCGCTGTTCAGAACCAAATATAACACTAAAGTCCTTAAACTATGCGCTTAAGCAAAATATATCAATACAGGAGCTCTGACATCAGTAATGGATTATTCCACCAGGGAGATGTTGGCCAGGGGATCTAAGGCCCCACAAAAGGTAAAGGCTCCTTGCCTCTAAACTGGGATACCTGCAAGAAGAGAGGCGATAAGGCCCTGCTGCTGAAGACCTGACATTAACATGGGAAAGATGCATTGAGACCACACATGCAAGTGTACAGATGGCCTCTGGAATACCAGAGAGTGTTACCAAGGGCCACTAAACCAATAAAGCAAATACGGGTCTCCTTGAGTCAAGCAAGACTCCACCGTCAGCACCAGCTACACCTCACCTGCCTGGAAGTAATGTGCAGCAGAGGCAGCCATATGCCTGTATATCCCAAATCTAATTGGCTATTGGCTCTCTCCTTGGAGGAATGACCCATGGCTGATGCCACAAGCTTACATCCTCTACAGGTTGGGAGATATCATAAGCCACAGTAAGACCCTGTCATATTTAACAGGAAAAAATTTAGTTCGTGGATCAACATCTCATCTAAACATATGTGTCTATAACAAAGTAACCTACCATAACTATTAATGCTGCTTAAGTACCTATATATCTAATTGCTTGTGCTTCATTGGTAGGATCGAAAGGTTATTCCTGGACAGACTGTCAGCCCATGAAAGGAAACAGCCAGTATTGACCAGAATCCAAGGCAGCAGCTCCAGAGAGAGTGGACTGTTCTGCTTCTCATCCACCTGTGCCCCTTTTCTAAGCCCAGGGAATAATCTGCAGAAGAGGGGGTGTGGTAGAATGTAAGGGCTGCGAATGGGGTGAAGGGTGAAACTACAGCAATGTAGTCTGGACCCTCATTTGATTAACCTGATTGAACATGCAACCCCTCACCCCCCGCTGGAAGGTGGGGCTGTGGGTGTTTGGGCACAACAGCCTGCAAATTGGTTTTACATGAAGGATGCTTGTATTCATGGATTATCACTTATAGCTAAAAAATGGAAAAAAAAAACTGAGAGAGATATGCAGGACAGTCATGGCAGAATGCATGATCTCGGTTGGGGTGGGGGTGGGGGGGAAGGGAAGGGGAGATATGCCTGAACTGAATTGGAAAGTGATGTATGAAATGCACAAAGCATCAATAAAAAGAAATGTTATTAAATAAAAAAAAAAGAAGGAAGAGTTTATTTGGCTTAGGGATCAGAGGGTTAGAACCCATAATAGCGACAGAGGCATCTCCACGGAGAAGAACACCAAACATCACATCTCCAAACAGGCATAAGAAGCAGAGTGACTAGATATCTGGCAAGGGTTAAGTACTCTCAAAGCCTGCCCCTAGTGGCCTTCTGACTCCAGCTAGGCCACACCTCCTAAAATCTCCCAAAACAGCACCACAAACTGCAGACAAAATATCGAAATACTTGGAACCAATGGGGGGGGGCACATTCTCATTCCTATCATCACAGGTAGTCACTGTGACTAGCTCCAGCCTCAGCTCTCTAATTTGTTTTTCATTTATTTATTTATTTTTATTTATTTATTTATTTATTTATTTATTTATTTACTTATTTTTGAGACAGGGTCTCCCTGCCATTTATTTATTATATGTGTGCATGCTATAGGTAGGGGAATGCCAGGGCTCCTGTGTGGAGGTCACAGAGCATCTTTAGGGATTGCTTCTCTCTTTCTACCATGTAGTGTAAGGGAATGTAATTCACATTGTCAGACTTGGGGACAGATGCCCTTACCCACATCTCACTGGTCCTTGCCTGAACTCTTACAGGCTTGTATCATATACATGCATCCTAACTCCAAGAAGCAGTGTGTAAATGACACAGGATCACTAGGAGGAATTCCCTGTACACAGTTTGCATAGTGTGATCCTTTCTTGGATTCTCAGTTTCAGCAGGAGTGACAGTCATGATTCTTGCTGATCCTGCCTTTCCTTACCTTGCATTTATTTTACTGAAGCAATAATACATGGAACACTTGCATTTTTCACATTAGAGTTTCATTTTTAAATTTTTCCATGGTGAACTGTGCATTAGTCACTTCTCTGTTGCTGTGATAGAACCACCATGACCTAGGGGACATATAAAAGGAATAATTTATTTGAGCCTAGAGTTCCAAGAGAATTAGAGCCCATCAAGGTAGGAGGCAGTAGGTGCTGGGACAGGAACAGAAAGCAGAGGTTCATATCTTCAAGCAAGCACAGGAAGCAGAGCCCAACTGGAGACTGGCAAGACTTTAAGAACTCTCTAAGACTGCCTCCAGTGACCTGCTTCCTCCAGCAAAGCCACACCTTCTAAGGTCTCCCAGAACACCCCCACCAACTGGGGACAAAATGTCTGAATACTCAGAGCCTATGAGGGACATTCTCATACAAATCACCACAAACTTATAAAATCTCAGACATTTCGAAATGAGATTAGAATACTACTGACAATATTACATGTTAAGACTTATTAACATTGTCCTTGATTCAAATGTTTAAGTTCACAGTTTCTCAATGTGGACAAAATGCATTGAGTCAGGTGAAAATCAAATCAGAGAGGAGTAAGAAACTGCATAGCTTACTAGGCTCAGTAATATGGGCATGATGCTGTCTCTCTTCAATTGCCAAAGAAAGAAGACAATATTCCTTTTGGGTTTACATGATACTTCAAAATCTGCCTCTTCCAGGGATGGCTCCAAGAATAAAAGAACACAATTTTTCCACTGAGCATTCAACACCTATCAACAGAAGTACATTTGTACCCTAGATTCTGCCCCTAAGCACTTTCTTTATATAGGAAACACATGCAGACAGTTCCAGAAAGCTGCTTGACTGAAAAATTATAGTTTAATATTCTAAGCAAGAAAACAAAAAAGCAACTACCATATATGTGTCTAATGGCCACTGTCAAAATGCTTTTCATATAGCAATATTTTTGAGTGACTGTTTTGGTTATTTCCTTATTTAATTTATGGGTCTAAATCTCAATTAAATGTTAAACCAGTTTTGTATGTGTATGCCTCAGTTAGTTGAATCAAAGTGCAAATATGAGGGTTACCAGGTGCAAAGTGTACTTACAAAGCAGACAGAAGGTTGATACTGAGGATTATGGCTGGACACCATCTTCCATTCATTTTAAATTCAAGAAATATAACAGATACCCTACTCTACACATACAAGGCTATAAGACAGTGGCTTCAGATGTCAGTGAGTATTGCTATTTGAGAAGTATCTGTGGTTTTGTGTCAAATAAAGAGCAGACAGGGCTCTTTGAAAGACACCCTTGCCGTTGTTTCACCCTGAATTATAGTGACAGCTTCAGTCTCAACCTAGTTGCTGTGAACACTGAAACCCAGACTATATCTTATAAGAAAATGGTGAGGCAGGGAGAGGGAGAGAGGTTACTTTTCTTCTCAACTTTAGTAATTTTCCTACTGGCTTTCTTCCTGCTTCTTCATGGTCAGAGTTTTCCAAGGTTTTGTAGTCCTCAAAACTCATGTCATGAAATACCATCACAAGAATCTGGCCTGTTCATCCAAATGCCATTATAAAATTCAAGTTTGGAGCTGGGGGTTGTAAAGTATTTTCCACATAAGTATGAAAATCTGACTGCAGGTTCCTAACACACATGTAAAAGCTGGCATGCTATCACATAGCATTAACCCTAGCTCTTGGAGGGCAGAGACAGGCAGATATCTGGAGCCTGCATAGCAGCCAGTCTACCTGAAAGGGTGAGCTGTAGACCTCTGGGTTTAATCTGAGGCCTTGTCTCAAAAATAAAAGCAGAAAAAGAGAGAGGAAAATTCCCAAAGTTGACCTCTGGCTTACACACACACACACACACACACACACACACACACACACACACACACACGCACACACTGTATTGCTCTTATTCTTATGACATAGTGCTTAAGTGCCCTGTCAGTTATTTTCTGAGGATAACAGCTTTAATGACATGCTTGAAATCAGTGCTGGCCCCAAATCAAAGCACTCTGCCCCATACTGTCCCACCCAAAGCTCAGTATCATATCATCTAGATTGAGATAGAGGAGACTGGGGAAGACATTAACAGAAGAAATGAACAAGACTGAGAAGGGGTTTTTACTTTGTTGATTTTCAGTCAGATTTTTTTGTTTTATTTTGGTTTTTGAGAATCCTGTGGGATAAATTATTTCTTCTTTGAAATGGGCTTATCACTCAGAGAAGCTGAATATTTAATGGGAGGGACTGATAGTGAAGCCAGCTGCACAGCGAGTTTCCCCACAGTGCTGACATTTGCTATGCTGCCATTCCCATGGAAGGTACAGGGACTTTGGGGGACAGAGATATATAAAAAGTCCACCACATGAGGCTGGGCTCTCACGCCATTTTTACCATCAAGGACAGAAGGCAGGGAATTTGGGCTGGGATGGACGGCCATGTTGAAAGGACTTCCTGCCATCACTGTGTAAACCTAATCCAATAAATTCTATAGTCTGAGACTGGAGAGTTCTCTCCTCGCTTTGCCTAGCAACCCGGAAAGGTAACCAGCAGAGGCTGGGCAGGATCCATGGCAGTGCCTGTCTGAGAAGCTGTGGGTGCCTCTTGCCCTGGGAGGAAAACTCCTCTGCAACACCTCGAGAGAGCTGTGATTCACGCTCACATGCACCATGTTCCTCCCTGTCTTTTTCTGAACTTTCTTATTTCAAGATAGACTCTAAAAGATGAGTGTTGACTTTGTGAACTTTTCTTGGTTATCTTACTCGAGTCTTTGATTCCCATGGCAGCTTTGATGCTTGGCAGTTGCATGTATTGTATTTCCTATTCCATAATTCTCCTCCCACAGTTTCGAAGTGTAAATGAATGTGCAGTGCATAGAACATTTCATACAGTGCTTAAGGTTTAGATTTGATCATTAGCATCAATTTTCCTTACTGTGTACTATCTTTATTTCTTTCCTGCTCATTGTCATACAAACTTCCACCTCAAGCTTCTTTTGTGCATACTCCTACCTGCTCTGTGGACAGACGAATCATACATTAATAAGAAAGAATAGCTGAGGCATTACTCTCCTCGGGAATATCTGTATTGGAAAGCATTCCAAGACAGAGCCTCAGCAGTCCTAATGTTACAGAACCATCCCCTCCATCTATTCTAAAGGATGACTTTGTTTCACACATAAAAGGATTTGACTATCTGTGCCAGTAAATTCAGTTTTCTGGCTGGGATTTATAAGTTGTTTTATTCCATTGAACAGTTATAACTTGAAAAGACACAAGATCACAATTCTCAAGGTTGAATAATCACTGGTGGTGTCCTGATGAGCCAAAATGTCACAATAAGGCTAAATAGCATATTCTTTTGACCCAGTTGTCAGATACTATTAATAGGCTGACTTGAATCACGAAAGCAGTACGTATGTCATCCACATCTTTGAGGCCCATGTTTTATACAGAAAAATGCTTGCCAGGGCTACTTTGTAGTTGCAAATGTAATAAATCAGTCCTCTTTCCACCACAGTTGAAAATACATCAGCACCTACTCAGAACATTATCTGTGACTCTCAGCCTGTCACCTCTTCCACTCTGAACTACTTGCAACCCAAGGTGTGAAAACTGTCTTCCTTCCTCTCACTTCTGCAACATACTTTCTTATAGATATTCTTTTGATAAATGTGTATTAACCTCACCCTTCATTATCACCAAAGTTTATGAAAAAGAAGCACAAAGCCCCAGAACAGAAACCTAGAGGAATAGGGAGATCTTATTTCTAAAAGCTGGATTGTGTTTCCTGTAAAGCAGTCACCTTTTGGTCCACAGTGGTTCTTCAGAGGGAACACTGGGAACTCCCAGTATCTTACCTCAGGATGAGAACACTCCTAATTCATCTGCCTCTACTCAAAAGTTTTGGGTGATGCTCTAATTTGAAAATCGCCTTATTGTATAGAGCTGAATTTAAAAGAGAAACATTCAAGTTGCTGATCATTCTTCAGGAAAAATTCAAAGTATAATTACAAAGAAATATAAGAGATGAGAATTATACTGAAATTTGGCCAATTGGAACAGGTCAAAACAGGTTCCTAGGTTTTCAATATTTGTGTATTCTTTGTGTCTTTATTTTTACATTTATTATTTTATTCTTTAAGTTTATGAGTATATTACCTGCATATGGGTAGGTGTACTGGTGTTGTGCAGTGGCTGTGAAGGTCAGAAAATGGGATCAGATCCCCTAGAACTGGAGTTAAAGACAGTTGTTAGCTGCCATATGGGTGCTGGGAATTGAACTTGAGTCCTCTGCAAGAGTAGCCAGTGTTCTTACCTGTCCTTATAAATGTGATCTCCACTGTGATGTCATTCTAGAAAAATGTGTCAATTATTGTGTCTACTGAACTGGAGCATGGCAGACTCAGGGGAACGAAGAGCAGTGAAGCAGATGTGACGCTAGGTTGACATCATCTTCGAGCTTCATTTGGGCACACTGTACCCACTTTCTTTACTCTGTTTCATGTTTTTTTGTATCTTCAAATGTAACTTTTCTATCTGTCTTTTTTGCTTTATATGCTATTACAATACATTCTCCCCAAATTAGTATTTGTTCAACCAGGCTAAATTTAATACATTTTCTATTTCGAATATTATAATTTCATTATTTTCTGCATCTGTACATGCTTTCTTAAATATTTGTTCATTCTTTTTATATTATTTAGCAATTGTCATGGAACTTTTGACATTTTACATACTGTCAGATCCTGGCCAGCAGGCTAGCAGATTCATAATTATTATTATTTATCCTTACTCTCTTCCCCCCTGAGAAATAATGTCTTCCAGCTGTAGTCTTCGCTCAGTTGCCTCACCCATCTCAGTGCCTGCAGGAGGCTTACAGCACCCATGCAAGCTCCTGCCAGATTCCCACAGTATTTCTAGTGTTAGAAATGAGAAACACTTATTTTCTGTGCACTGTGTAGAAAATAAAAGCAGTAATAGGGTGCCTCAGCCAAGATGGTTGGAAGATAATTTCCTGAGTAAACCTCAGATCAATAGTGCTCTATTCTGCTGATATTTCTTCCTGTGCCATGCCTCTGCTCAGACAGAATCTAAACGAGTCTCTCCTAATAAGCATACAGAGGAATGCATTCCCAGCAGCTCAGGGAACTGTCTACCCAAGTTCTATTTCAGGTGTTTACAACAGAAAAATAGCAACTCTCTCTCTGCCTATGTGATCATGGTGAGGCTTTCAGCCTCCTGCATCCCTCACATTTTCCCTCCAGTTTTGACTTGGACTGCTTTCCTACTTCATTTTTACAGCCACACAAGGACACTTACATCTCAGAAAATGGTAGTGTCGTTGATTATTTTGATATCACTGCTCAGCAGGCTCAGTTAGTAGTCTAATTTTATACATGCAGAGTGGATGAAAGGAGCTCAAGTTCGGCTCTGGCGATAAGCACTCGTCCTGCCTTTCACCGGCCTTGCGTGTAGTCATCTGAGAACCATGCAGAGGCATCAATTGCTTCCTTTTGCCAGCCTTTGAGACGTCACTGGTGCTGCATTAACAATGTGCAAAAAGCTCTTTCTAACTCCACATTCCCTGAAACAGTGTACACACTTTCTGTGGGTGTAGTAATCAGTTGTAGTAGATTAAAAGTTTTATAACAGTATGCTTTTGAAATTTATTTTAAATAATTATTTTTATTATTTATTTTTTTCAAAGCCAAGTTTTACTGACACTTTGTGCATTTCATACAAAATTTCAAATCAAATCTAGACCCATGCCCCCTCCCTTCCCCCTCACCCCACCAGAGCTCATGCATTCTGCCAAACATTTTTTTCATCTTTTTCTCAGTCTCTCTCAAAATTCTCAATGCAGAAGTTTACTGTTTCAAGGAGAAGTTCACTGTTTCAGTCAGTTATTTGACCCAGTCTTTTTGTTGTTGTCATTATTCCTTCTAATATATATCACTCCAAAATATACATATATGCATGCCACATATATCATAGGTTTTAGCATCTTCAGCTTATGATTTTTTTTTTCTTTATTAGGCTGAAAGATATCATGTTTTCCTTAAGGAAGTGTTTGAAGTCTCCTCTTTGGCAAGCCCAAACAACCATCAGTCCTGGCCTTGTGCTCCACACTGGGGTTTTCCCTTCCCATGGTCACCAATGAGGTCCAGTAAGCGCCATTTCCTGTCTTGATCTTCCTGAACTGGTCTCCCTGATACAGCCTGAGTAGTCCAACAATGGCAGTCTATACTCTGAAGAGGCTGAAACCCCAGTAGTAGCTCAGTCCACAAGCTGGATGTATCAGCAGTCCCCATCTGGCACTGAAGGTTTGGAGGATTCTTGGAGAGACATGAGTCTTCAGTCCATATTGGAAGGTTGAAAAGCAGTGTCTCATGTCTTTGAAGGTATTTTTTTAATTCCATGTATATGTGTGTGGTTGTGTGGGGTATGTGTATGTGTGGCTGTGTGGGGTATGTGTATGTGTGTGGCTGTGTGGGGTATGTGTATGTGTGGCTATATGCTGTATGTGTATGTGTGTGGCTGTGTGGGGTATGTGTATGTGTGGATGTGTGGTGTATGTATATGTGGTGTGGCCTTGGGGGTATGTGTATGTGTGTGGCTATGTGGGGTATGTGTATGTGTGTGGCTGTGTGGAGTATGTGTATATGTGTGGCTGTGTGGGGTATGTGTATGTATGGCTGTGTGGGGTATGTGTATGTGTGGCTGTGTGGGGTATGTGTATGTGTGGCTGTGTGGGGTATGTGTATGTGTGTGGCTGTGTGGGGTATGTGTATGTGTGGCTATGTGGGGTATGTGTATGAGTATGGCTGTGTGGGGTATGTGTATGTGTGGCTATGTGGGATATGTGCATGTGTGGCTGTGTGGGGTATGTGTATGTGTGGCTGTGTGGGGATGTGTATGTGTGTGGCTGTGTGGGGTATGTATATGTGTGGCTGTGTGGGGTATGTGTATGTGTGGCTATGTGGGGTATGTGTATGAGTATGGCTGTGTGGGGTATGTGTATGTGTGGCTTTGTGGGGTATGTGTATGTGTGGCTGTGTGGGGTATGTGTATGTTAGCACAGGTGCTTGTGGATGCCTGATGGTATCAGAGTCCCTGGAGCTGGAGTCACATGGGGGCTGTGGGCTACCTGCTATGAGTCCTGGGAACTGAACTTGGTTCCCTGCAATCAGCAGAAGCTCTTAACTGCTGAGCCATCTCTTTAATACCAGAGATTCCTTTAAATTCGTAACTCTCAGCCATGTATGGTAGTGAATACCTTTAATCCCTGTTCTCTGCTCAAGAGGCAGAGGCAGAGGCAGGTGGATCTCTATGACATGGAAGACAGCCTGGTGTATGTTGGGAGTTCCAGGTCAGCTAGGGCTACAAGGAAACCCTGATTCAATAAATAAATAAATAAATAAATAAATAAATAAATAAAGTCAGCGAAAGATTTGGAACATTATCCTTACTTATCTCAAGGAATAAATGGTGCTTTATACAAGAATAGTATCCCCCAAGGCTAAAGAGATGGCTCAGTGGTTAAGAGCACTGGCTGCTTTTGCAGAGGACCCAGGTTTGATTCCCAGCACCCGAATGGTGGCTAGCAATGGTTTATGCTTCCAGTTTTGGGGGATCCAACACACTTTTCTGACTGCCATGGGCACTGCATGACATGAGTGCACTTACACACATGGCAATACACTCATACTCATAAAAATAATATACTCTTAAAAAAGAACACCATCCTCCACCCAAAGATTTATGGCAAGGGTAGGAGGCATGTGAACAAACGTCTACTCACTAGCAATAGTGCACTGGTGACAGAGCAATGACACAGCCCATGGACGTCTAGCTTGATAAAACCAATGACTTTGGGGGGACTGCTTACAGGAGCAGAGGTGAAGGGTGATTTACTTTAGGGAGACTGCGTGACTCGACGACACCGGCATAAATGAAAAGCTCACTTAGCATGACTGAGGACTCTGGAAAGCTGCGGCCCTGCAGCTGGTAAGTCTCTGCCTAGTTTCAGGCAGTCTCTGCTGGAGAGTCTCCTCTCCTACAAAAGTTTGCTTATTGATTTTATAATCTTTGGGGGGGGGCTAGCTAACCTAGTCCCATTCTGAGCCTCCTGAGCCTTGTAAGTTTCCTAAGCTTCTGAAGTCCTATGAGCTTCTGTCCTCCCTCGAGAGGGGATGCTTTAATCTGCAGGAAAGCGCTCTACATCCATCTTTACTTCCAAAACCTCCTTCTGACCTTACTTTCCGCTTATACTGTCTGGCCTCCTCCATTCCTGCCACATGCACTTACTGGGTACGCAGCTGTCTGATACCGTGGCATCTAGGCAATAGCAACTTCAACATGGCTGCACTGAGTTCTTAATAGACCCTTGTGCAAATGTGGTGGTATCACTTTTTTTGCACCACAATCTGCTGTTCACACATCATCTTTCTACTGAGCACCTGTTAACAAACTGATACATGTTATGACTTTATTATCTTGCTTCTATTATACAGGAATATAAACTACATGATACCAAAGATTCACTTTTTATTTCTTGCTATATTTCCACTTGCTACAGTATTGTCTACTAGTAAGTATCAGGGACTTAATAAGGCTTATCTGAATGAATATGAATGAATGAATGAATGAATGAATGAATGAATGAATAAATAAATATTGTGCTTGTTAAAATGTGTTGGACACAATGTTCACACATAAATAGTACTTATTATAATAAGTAATATTGTTCTAGGAAACTTAGATTATATATAATAATTAGGAATTGTGTATAACATAGAGGCTATATACTATGTTCTATATTATAGAGCCAAAGTGACATCTGAATTAACACTAATAGAGCTTGGGTAAGTTATTTAATTCAAGTGAACATTAATTCTCTAAAATAGCGAAAATAGAACTGTGAAAAATATATGTGATCTTTTCTCAAGAACTGTAGGAAATGACAAGTTAGACATCTCTATTATAGTGTTTTGTCTGAATCAATACAAATTTCTTTTCTTCCTATTTCCTACCCATTACCTCTTAGTGTTCAGTGAGACATATTTTTTGAGTGCCTGCCAGATGTCAGTCATCATAATTGTCATCAGATATCAAACAGAAGTTTCAGTTCTTTATATTCTTGAACTCTGAATTGTACTCTGGGGCGGGCAAACTAAAGAGTCTTCTAAGTAAGAATAGAGATGGAAAGAGAGTGGACTAGAGAAGGTCCCCATGTTAGGAACAAAACATACGCATTTCCATTTTTGTAATTGAAGCTCCATTTTGTGAAGAAGTGAAAAATATGTTTTGATGAATAAAATGTATAAACATGTTTTGAAGAGTTGATTTCTTTTTTGGGGGGGACTCGTTTTTCTGAACTAGAGTGCTTATGCTCATAAACAAAGTGACAGGTCTGCAAGAAGAGATGACACCACCCATGACCTCAAACTCAGCATAACAGCAGAAACTGAACTGACAGCAGGCAGACACATAGCAGGTCTACAATGAATGCATGTGAGATGTGAGACAGTGGTGCATAACCACAGCCTGCGCCTCCCGCTCTTCCAACTTCAGAGACTGAGGCTGGGGCCCTCTCCAGGCTCCTACGGTTGACCTTGTGCAAAGCCTCCGGTCCTGCTTTCCGGTCTCCCAGAACAGACCAAGTCCTCGGCTGAGATGATTGACCCAGCATGCTGAGACCTTCTGACAAGTCTGATCTTCAGGTGAAGCCATCTTAACCAGAAACTGGAGTGGCCCTTGACTAAGATTGGATCAGGAACTCCTTAAGGACTGATTGGTAGCTATAGTTTGTGTATGGATGTTTGTGTGTGTGTGTGTGTGTGTGTGTGTGTGTGTGTGTGTGTGTGATAAAGCATTTGAAACCCACAGCAGTGTCTGTGGTTATGGAAAATGACTGGCTGAAGTTCTACCTAAATTAGACCATGATATTTACCCAAGCTCAGAAATTCAGGAACATTTCCCCAGAAGAGGGGATGACATAAGCACACATTGTAGAAGCCTGGAAAGAAACAGTTACTTGTAGGAACTCATGGGAAACTGTGAAGGCAAAACTACAAGCGACAGTTCTCTAGGGAGCTCTTTATACATTTCTGTTTTCTTATTATCTGTAAAAATATAATTAAAACCTGTATTCTTTCCACCATACCCCTATTGTATTAAAGTAGTTAAATTATAAATTTATATTTAACTAAATACTTTTATTATAAAATACATTTTTATGTATCAATAGGAAATATCAATGGCCAATTATACAAAACTTTTATATTCTCTTAAACTTAATAAGGATTACAGGAATCTAGTAAGAGGGCATTGCTTTCCTCAATGTTAGGGCTTCCACTTTTGGAGATCAGTCCACAAGCATTCATAGTATTACTTAAGAACTTGAGCCAGATTGAGACAGAGTGAGAACAAAGCTAAAAAGCAAATGTGAGATGGAGAGATCAAGGGAGAGCTACCGCAGTGTCCTGACTCTTCCCAGCTCACTCTCAGATGTTCATCACCTTCATTAGAAGATGGTCACTAGGCCCTGCAGATGTTCAGCTTTAGGGTCTCACTGAATGCCATGGAGTCCGGGTGTTGAGAATCATTTAGCATCATGTTTCAAAGCTGCTTGGTGTAATGAAGTTTATCTAAGGTGTGAGAGAGACATTTTACGGATTGTGTATCATTTATAGTAAACATTTCTCCTTTTCAGAGCAGAGACTCGTGGGAAGCAAGGCGACTTCATACAGCTTTCTTGCCCCATTTGGTACCTACCTCTTCCAGAAGTGCAGCTTACCACATAGCCTGCCTTCTCACTGATGGTGATTGTCCTCCAAAGGTCTTTCTGTCCTGCCCTGGCATCTTAGTTCATCCTTACATATCTCAGTTAATCACATGTCTTGAAGGTCTAGAAGCCTATTGGTACACAAAGGGCTTAAATCTCAGGCAAGTAAAAGAACTGTACAGAAGCAAGACACAACCGAAAAAAATAACAAAAAATTTAATCTGTGGCCTGGAGATGTACCTTGGCAGAATAGCGCTTGCCTAGCATGTCCCATGTATTTCCCATCTTATGTATCTCAGGATGGGCTGCACTTTCTAAGTAACTGAGATGACCTTGAACTTCTCCCTCTAACTCTTGTTTGGTGGCATTATAATCCTATGCCACCAGGCTTGTTTTACAGGGTGCTGGGAATCAAATCCACGGCTTAGAACATGAGGAGGCAAGTGTTCTTCCAACTAAGACACATCTGCACTTTGAATCAGATCTTTAAAGTAAAACTTTATATTCATCTACAAACTGAAAGCTTCTAGAAGCCTGGAAAGAAAAAGTTATTTATGGGAACTCATGAGGAATAGGGTAAGTTTAGAAGTGAGGCAAAATTATAAGAACCAGGAGGTAAGGAAGGGACATTTGAGAAACATGAAAAAGGCATGCATGTCCCACTGAGGAACTTGGATTTTATCCCATTAGCAGAGCAGGAGGATGGAGGTTAGGAGTGTGGCATAGTCTCATCTGTGTTGTAGGATAAATATTAAATCTCAGTCCTCAGGTCCTACTATTTGGTTACTTCAGTCTTAAGGATCTACCTTGTTTTTCTTTTTTTTTAATTTAATTTTATTTTTTTGTATGTGTATGAATGTACTGTCTGCATGTAGGTCTGTGCACCCATGTCATGCAGTGCTGTGGAGGTCAGAAGAGGGTCTCGGATTCCCCTGAAACTGGAGTTCTCCTGGAACTGGAGTTACAGACGGTTCTTAGCCACCATGTGGGTGCTGGGGATCAAACCCGAGTCCTCTGCAAGAGCAGTTGGTGCTCTTAACAGCTAGGCTATCTCTCCAGCCCAATTGAGAATCTACCTTGACCTCTGAGATAAAGCCATGCTCTAGCATCCCTAGGAAAGAGCATAGCAGAACTGTAGGATCTGGAGTGTTTTTTGTAAGCAGGTCCCTGCACTTTCTGAATCCAGAGAGCTTGTAAGCAGCTTTTGACATATTGGAAGGGATAGTCATGACCCCAGCCTCTCCTGAGGAAGGCAATACTTCTAACACCAGGCACATGCTGGCTTCCAGGCTCCAGAAAACAGTGTGCTTTTACACTAAGACCTCAGCTCCTCATTGGCTAATACAAAAGCTATCTCAGAGAAACAGTGGATGTTCTAAGAAAGGCAGTAAGAGGATCCTGAGGGAGTGTGAGCCAGATGTAAGTCATGCTCTTTTCTAACTTAGTATCACACACACGCTCACCGTTGCTGTCATATCCTATTCCAGTTTTTGCTCAAAGGGAGTGGGTGACATGGGACCTAAAGAGCAGGAACCAGAGGTCACTAGGACCTCCCACATGCAGCCAACTCTGTGATTTCTTTCTTTCAAAATCCCATCACAATGTTTTATTTTATTAAATCAGCCTTTTGTTTAATTCCTTATTTGAGTATACACACTTCAAATATGAAACTCATGTGTCCTTTTCCATTCTATTCCACGCATTTTATACAGTAAGATGTGCAATTCCACTTCTTCTGCATACATATTATACAATATTTCTTTTTTTCTTTTTTTTTTATTTATTCATTTTTAACAAATCTAGACCCGTGTTCCCGCCCATTCCCCCACCCTGCCAGAGCTCATGCATTCTGCCAAACATGCTTTTCATCTCTTAGTCTTTCTCAATATTGTCCATGGGGAAGTTGACTGTTTTGAGCAGAAGTTCACTGTTTCAGTCGGTTCTTTGATGCAATCATTTATGTTGTTGTTGTTGTTGTTGTTTCTAAAATGCATTACGCCCAACTGCTTTGTACAAAAGCTCAGGGGGCTGTAGACAAGAAATACTTACAACTGGGTAATTGGCACTAGTATCCACAGATGAGGGATACCATTCGTCGTTTGTTTTTCTGGGACTGTGTTACTTCACTCAGCATGATGTCCTCTAGCTCCAGCCATTTTCCTGCAAAGCTCCTGATGTCATCTTTCTTTACTGCTGCATAGAACTCCATTGTGTAGATGTACCACATTTTCTCTATCCACTCGTCAGTTGAGGGGCATTTAGGTTGGTTCCAGCTCCTTGCTATTGTGAAGAGAGCTGCAATAAACATGGCCGTGCATGTATCTCTGTGGTGGCGTAAGTCTTGAGGGTACATGCCCAGGAGTGGTATGGCTGGGTCGGGTGGCAAGTTCATTCCAAGTCTTCCAAGGGTTCTCCACACTGCTTTCCATAGTGGCTGTACGAGTTTACATTCCCACCAGCAGTGGATGAGTGTTCCCCTTTCCCCACAACCTCTCCAGCACTTGGTATCATTTGTTTTCTTGATCCTAGCCAGTCTTATTGGAGTAAGATGATATCTTAAAGTGGTTTTCATTTGCATTTCCTTAATGATTAGTGATGTTGAGCAGTTCTTGAGGTGTTTCTCAGACATCTCTAATTCCTCGCTTGTGAAGTCTCTGTTCAGTTCTTTGCTCCATCTATTGAGCGGGTCGTTTGTTTTCTTTTTTCTTTGTTTTTTGAGTAGTTTATATATTCTGGAAATCAATGCTTTGTCAGATGTATCTGCAGTGAAGGTTTCCTCCCACTCTGTGGGATTTCTCTTCACTTCCTTGATTGTTTCTTTTGATGTACAGAAGCTTTTGAGTTTGATGAGGTCCCATTTGTCAATTGTCGACCTTAATTCTTGTGCAGCTGCTGTCTGATTTAGGAAGTCTTTTCCTA
>VZQC01002038.1:8331-56423 GCA_009823505.1 Rhizomys pruinosus | reverse complement strand
CTGATGGGTTTTCCCTTATATGTCACTTGTTGTTTTTCTCTTGTCGCTTTAAAGGATTTTGTCTTTGGTTTGGGTGTCCAGCATTTTAAATATGATATGGCATGGGCATTGTCTTTTCTGATCTTGTCCTGTTTGGAGTTCTTTCTTCTTGTATTGGTATTGGTTTGTTCCTTTTTTGTTTGGGGAAGTTTTTCAATCTATTATCCTGTTGAAGATCTGAATCAATACCATTCTCTTGGATTCTTCTCCTTCCTCCTATTCCTTGGATGCAGAGGTTTGATCTTTTCATAGTGTCCCACAGCTTCCTGGTTGTTCCATTTTTGTGTATTTTAAATTTTTCAAAATAATCTTTCCTTGAGGTTTTTAAGTTGTTCGGTGTTATCCTTCCAGGTCTGAATTATTTCTTTGTTCTGCTTCCTCCATTCTGCTTTCTGAGGCTTTTTTTCATTTCCTTTCCTCTTGAAATGGATGAGTGTTTGATTTCCTTTTCCATTTCCTCTTCTATTTCTTTAGTTTTCTATTTCTTTTGGAGCTTCTCGATCTCTTTCTGTAGCTCTTTTGTTTGCTGGTGGTTGTTCTTTTTCTTTTTCAGCATGGGATCTTTTCAGTGTTTCTATTTCCTTCCAGAGCTTGTCCATTCTCTCTCTCTCGGTCCTTTCTTGAGTTCCTCATTCTCTTTTCTTAGATCTTTAATTTGTGCTTTAATGATCTTGTAGTTCTTTTAAGTATGTTCCCGATGTGTTTCTGATGTCTGTGTCCTGGGGATCCCCAGAGGGGATCCCACTTATAGGAGTCTTCCATAGGGTTTGGTAAATAGCTTGGCTTGGGATTATCCTGCCCCTTTCCAAGTGTAGTCTTTTTCGTGATCCTGGCATATTGGCTTCTCCTTGCCTGTATCCAATGTGAGTCCTAAATGCCTCTTCACTGTGTTGAAGGCTTGCTTTGCTTGCCTGCTTCAGTGCTTCTTCGAAATCTCAGTTGGCGGGGGGGGGGGGCTCTTCAGCCCGTGGCCCAGCACCTTCCGCTGGGCTCAGGAGTTCCTCATATCTCAAGAGGCACACAAGCCTGCCTTTAATACAGCTGGGAGGATAACTCTGCCCCCACAGCTACAAGATCCAATCAAGCCAAGACCACACCTTTAATCCCAGCTGGAGGATGACTCCAACCTCACAGCCACAAAAGCAAATCTAAGCCAATCAAACCAAAGACAGCAGGACCAAAGGATCAACAATCAGCTCACCGAGGCACCCAGTTCCTACCTGTCTCCCCCTCTTCCTTCCGCTGGGCTCAGGAGATCTCAGATCTCTATACAACAATATTTCTAATAATTCCTTTATATATATATATATATATATATATATATATCTACCATGTACCTAAAAATGTGCTAAATATAAATGAATAAGACCTCAAAGGCAATCTCTAAAACTTTTACTATAAATTTAATTATCTTTAGTTTATAGGAGAAGTAATCTTTTGAAACTTAATCTTATAATAATATTTTTAGAAAATTAATATTTGGTACAATAAATAATTTAAGAATTATGGTATCCATGAGGCATGGGTTTGAGTTTTTAGGCCATGTCATAATAAAAATCCTTACTTGAAAATGCATTATTATTCCTATTTTGCTATTCCTATATAATGTATTGTTTATGCCATAAAATTGGCTACAGTTATGTAGATGCCTATTGTGGTGGTTTGAATGAGTGTCCCCCATAGGCTGTAAGTATTCAGACATTTGTCTCCAGTTGGTGGCACTGTTTTTGGAGGTCTTGGAAGGTGTGGCCGTGCTAGAGGAAGTACGTTATTGGGGGCAGGCTTAGTGAGTTTAACAAGCCTCATGGTCTACAGTTGCTCTCTCTCTGCTTCCTGTGCTCATTATGAGATGTGGCCCTTGGCTTGCTGCTCCAGCTCCAGCCACCATGCCTCCCACCACAATGGACTCTAATTCCCTAGAACCATCAATCGTAAGCTCAAATAAACTCTTCCTTTTATAAGTTCCTTGGTCATGGTGTTTTATCACAGCAACAGAAAAGTGACTAATACACCTATTTATAATAATGGGTTAAGCCAGATGTTTCCAGTAGGCACAGTAACTGCACTAGGTTATTATAGAGACACAACACCCACTGTTTCTCCCCCCTCTCTCTTTCAATATTACTACTGATAGATTGTGTGCTAGATCAAATTAAATACAATGGTATATCCCTTTGCAATTGGTTTTTCTCTTATTTGCAAATCCATTACAAATTAATTGTAAGAGGACTAAGCATAGAGCAGTATATGAAAAACAATTGCTTTAAGATAGACAGAAATTGTACATGAGGCCCCGAGATGTCTTTCCACTTAATTGTGTAATGCACTGAAACAAAACACTTGGTCTGATAGAAAGTTATACAGGCCTGGTTGTGCATAGAATTCTGACACTACCACAGTAGAAAGGGCAGACAGAATAAGCTACAGAAATTGGGTGTGGTAGAGCAGTAGTGTGGAGTACTGCCCACAGTTTGAGACTCTAAGGAATCCAATGACCATGAGCCTCAGGTGAGCAAATAGAAAGGATAGCTAATTGATACGAGATTTATTTATGGATAGTCATATAGCAGTTTTTTTACCTATTTAGGGATTTGGGGGACTCTATACTTTCATATAGTTAAAATATAAGCAAATAAATTGGTCAAAACATTAAGAATATATTTAATAATTTATTTGGAATGAATCAGTTTTTAAAAGTTTGGGTAAAATCATCGGGTAAAATGTTAATCTGTGGTGTGGTGGCACCAGTCAGTGGCAAGTATTGGCCTCTACTTCTTACCCTGGGAAACTTGATGATGCAGTTGCTCCTAGTATAAAAGCTGAGGATTTACCAGCCAATCAAGATGCTAACTTTATGTTCCTAGAAAGGAAAAGTGAAATCTAGATTCCGTTTTAACATTAAAAATATCCTCTACAGGTTAGGAGATGTTATAAGCCACAGTAAGACCCTGACATATTTAACAGGGGGGAAAATTGTAATTCATGGAATTAACATACCCAAACATGTGTCTATGCTAAAGTAACCTACCATAACTATTAGTGCTGCTTAAATACCTATATATCTAATTGCTTGTTCTTCATTAGTAGGATCGAAAGGTTATTCCTGGACAAACTGTCAGCCCATGAAAGGAAACAGCCAGAATTGACCAGAGTCCAAGTCAACAGCTCCAGAGAGAGTGGACTGTTTTACCTCTCATCCACCTGTGCCCCTTTTCTAAGCCTAGGGAACAACCTGCGGAAGAGGGGGCGTGGTAGAATGTAAGGGCTGCGATTGGGGTGAATGGTGAAACTACAGCAATGTAGTCTGGACACTCATTTGATCAACTTGATTGAACAAACAACCTGTCACCCCCCACTGGATGGTGGGGCTGTAGGTGTTTGGGCACAACAGCCTGCAGATAGGTTTTGCATGAAGGATGCTTGTACTCATGGATTATCACTTATAGCTAAAAATGAAAAAAAAAANCAACTTGATTGAACAAACAACCTGTCACCCCCCACTGGATGGTGGGGCTGTAGGTGTTTGGGCACAACAGCCTGCAGATAGGTCTTGCATGAAGGATACTTGTACTCATGGATTATCACTTATAGCTAAAAATGAAAAGAAAAAAACTGAGAGAAAGATGCAGGACAGTTATGGCAGAATGCATGATCTGGGATGGGGTGGGGGTGGGGGGGAGGGAAAGGGAAATAAGCCTGAACTGAATTGGAAAAATGTATGAAATGCACAAAGCATCAATAAAAACTAATTTAAAAAAAAATAAATAAACTACATGAACATAAAAAAAAATATTTTAAAATGGAGGTACTGAGAATTTATCATCTCTCCTCTTTAGACAAAACTGCTACTTTGTTTTAGGGAGGGTCTATATCCTTTCCCTTATCACATGACACTTGATAGTGTCTGGAGACATTTCTGACTACTTTAGTTGGAGAGTTGATACTGATGTGTAGACTGAGTGAATTATTGCATTATGGGATGGTGATGGGAGTTAGGAACAGTGGTGTAGTGTGGTGTGGAGTTAGGGTAAAATGTCACCCACAGGCTCAAGTGTTTGAAAATTTGGTCCCCAGAGGGTGGTGCTGTTTTGAGAGGTTGTGAAACCTTTAAGCACTGGAGACTTGGCCTGTGGAAGTAGGTGACTGGGAAGGAGTTTAGCAGTTACACTTCTGCCCCTGCCAGGCCAGAGTTTCTCTCTCTGCTTCCTGATCCATAAATTAACCAGTTGTACCTTGTGCTATCTCTCCGAAGCACCTGGAGCTCATGTGGCCATGCTTCCACTACCATTAAACTGTGAACTAAACTGAACCCATCTTCACCTAATTTGCTCCTTGATAGATTTAGGTCAAAGACAAGGAAAACAATGACAAAATCATAAGTAGAGATGATGCTAAAAGTCCTACAGCACATAGGATGGAGCCAACAACCAGACATGTCAATAGTGCTGAGGACCCAAATACCAATAGTGAGAAGGGTGAAGTGTGGAAGGAAAAAGGAGGAGGACACTGAAAGGATGGTAGAAGAGGAGAGGCCAGGGGAGAAAAGGAGAGAGGAGGGGAGGAGGGAGAAGAGAGGTAAGGGGAAGGGGAGGGGGGAGGATAGGGCATGGGAGAAAAGGAGAGAGGAGAGGAGGGGGAACAATTAGAAAATCTGCTGCTGGTACCTTACTCCTAGGCAAATCAGAAGAATAACCAGGAAAGAACAAAAGAAGTCCTGTCACCGGGCATGGTGGCACACACCTTTACTCCTAGCATTCAGGAGGCAGAGGCAGACAGATCTTTGTGAGTTCAAAGCCAGCCTGGTCTAATGAGTGAGTTCCAGGACATCTGGAGCTACAGGGAGACCCTGTCTCAATAAGACCAAAAAAAAAAAAAAAAAAAAAATGAAAAAACCAGGTGTTGTGATTTGTGCCTGTAATCCCAGTACTTGGGAGGCAGATGCAGGTGGATCTCTGTGAGTTCAAGGCCAGCCTGGTCTGCAGAGTGAGTTCCAGGACAGCTGGGGCTACAGGGAGACCCTGNAAAAAAAAAAAAAAAAAAGAAGTCCTGCCAAGTTAAGGGCCATCTAAGTAAGACCTGCATGTCATTTCCCACCAGCAATTCAAGGAATAAAGCCTCCCAAATATGCCTGGGCTAACAAAGGGATGTGTGGACACAGAGATGCTTAATTTCCTGAGGGAATGACTTTTCTGGGAATGCCCTATGTTACAAATAAATGCTTCTTCTTTTATAAAACAATCTAAGGGAAGCCATGGGAATGACTCTTCCCTAACCTTGTAACTAAAGTTGGTTTTGTGTTCTGAGATAATTTAACACTGTCTTAGCTTGTTTACATTATAAACAAGTTTATCAGGCTTTAGGCCATGTTCTAGTTTGTCTTCCATTGCTGTGACAAAACACTCTGACCAACACCAACTTGGGGAGGAAAGGGTTTATTCAGCTTATATCTCCTGGGTCACAGTTCTCAGGGAGCCCAAGGCAAGAACTCAGGGCAGGAACCTAGAGGCAGGAGCTGAAGCACAGGCCATGGAGGAATGCTGTTCACTGGCTTGCTCCCCTGGCTCATGCCCAGCCTGCCTTCTTATATGATACACAACAACCTGCCCAGGGTGGCACTACTCACTGTGGGCTGGGCCCTCCCATGCTGCTCGACAATCAGACAATACTCCACAGATGTGGCCACACGCCAAGCCAATGGAGCCACTTCCCCAATTGAGGCTCCCTCAACCCAGGTGTGTCAAGTTGACACTAAAGCTATCCAGCACAATTGAACCCTTGTCAACTTGACACACAAAACACATCACTATTAAACTACCACCTTTCTAGTTCTTATCCCCAAAGTATGATGTTAACATTAATCACAACCTAAGACAGTACAACCTTAAAAGCCCCACAGTCCTTAAAATGTCCAAACACTTAAAAGTTCACAGTCTATTAAAAGTCTCTTAACTGTGGGCTGCTGTAAAATCCAAAACAAGTACTGTCATATTTCAAAAGGAAAGAATCAGGCACACTCAAACAAAACCTAAGTCCAGCAAGTAGCTCAAGGCTGGATACCTGGGAATCACTCACGATCTTCTGGGCTCCAAAGGGTTTTGGCAGCTCCCCCTCTCTGGCTCTGGTGTCGGTGGCACAAACAGCTCATCTCACAGGTCCAGGCCAGCTCCATTCACACCTGCTGCTGCTCTTGGTACTCATCCCATGGTCCTGGCATCTCCAAAAAGCTGGGGTCGCCAGTGAAACTGAGGTAGCACCTTCACCAATGGCCTCTTCTGACCTCTCCCAGTGGCAAGCCTCAGCTTCTCTCAATGACCCCTGCAACCCTGGGGTCTTGACTGCAACCGAGGTGCACTTCCACCAATGGTTTTTCCTGACCTCTCACAATGCCAAGCCTTGGCTGCTCTCTGTGACCCCCTCAAATTTCAACACCAGAACCATATAGGAGACTCTTACATGTTACCAAGTCCTGCTTCTGGCTTGATATGGAGGCTCAGGCCCCTTCTGGATCACAGCTTCTGTGTGCTGACCCTGAAGAAATTCTTCCCAGAAGATTTCACCACAGTGAGGCTGGTCTCTTGTTACTTACAGCTGATTTTCCAGCCCCAGCTAACCAGCATCACTTGTCCCAGTACAAAAAAGATTTCACTTCAGGTTCTGGTCTCTTGTTACTTATAGCTGATTCTTCAACCCCAGCTGACCAGAACGCACAGATTACACAGTCCTGATGTTCTCTGTTCCCCTTTGAAACTATAAACTTCACAAGCCAGGCCTCCGTCTTCAACAAATCCTTCAGAAAAACTGCTCCAAGCTCCACAGCAACGATCTTTAGGCATTCAATGATCTTCCCAGTCCAAAGTTCTAAATGCCTCCACAATCCTTCCCCAAAACACCAAGGTCAGGTCTGTCACAGCAATACCCCACTCTTCTGGTACCAATTTCTGTTCTAGTTTGTCTTCCATTGCTGTGACAAAACACTCTGACCAACACCAACTTGGGGAGGAAATGGTTTATTCAGCTTACATCTCCTGGGTCACAGTTCTCAGGGAGCCCAAGGCAAGAACTCAGGGCAGGAACCTAGAGGCAAGAGCTGAAGCACAGGCCATAGAGCAATGCTGTTCACTGACTTGCTCCCCTGGCTCATGCCCAGCCTGCCTTCTTATATGATACACAACAATCTGCCCAAGGTGGCACTACTCATTGTGGGCTGGGCCCTCCCATGCTGCTCGACAATCAGACAATACTCCACAGATGTGGCCACAGGCCAATCCAATGGAGCCAATTCCCCAATTGAGGCTCTCTCATCCCAGGTGTGTCAAGTTGACACTAAATCTATCCAGCACAGGCCCCTCACACAAGCTAAACATAGCTTTAATCCCTCCTGAGTCTCCCCCACCCCTTGACTCAGAATAAAGTATGTGTGGGTATGTCATGAAAATATCAAGTGCTGAAAGCAGTAACTGTTCATTGGAAGCTATGTAGAGTCCCAGTTATGTTCTAAATGAACATGGAATTGTATTAATAAAATCTGTGCTCTTCTCCATTTATAGGAGCCAGGTAGGGGAAATCTTGTGATAGGTTCCTCACACCTTTATATCATGCTGGATGTAGTGTTTCAGTAAAGGAAAACAAGGCCTGTGTTCAGGAACACAACTCTGAGAGAATTCTGAAGAAACAAGTTCTCAGAACAGATTGGCCCCATTCTTGTTTTTTTTTTTTCTATTACTTCATTTTTTTCATTTTTTAACAATAAATAATAATTTATGAGTACAAGTATCCTTCATGTAAAACCAATTTGCAAGCAGTTGCATCCAAACCCACACAGCCTAAGGCTTCCACCATCTAGCTGGAGGGGCTTGTATGTTCAATCAAGTTGATCCAATAAGTGTCCAGGCTATATTGCTGTAGTTTCACCATTCACCCCAATCGCAGCCCTTACATTTTACCATGCCACCTCTTCCACAGATTGTTCCCTAGGCTTAGAAAAGGGGCACAGGTGGACGAGAAGTGAAACAGTCTACTTTCTCTGGAGCTGACGTTTTGGACTCTGGGCAATTCTGGTTGTTTCCTTTCATGGGCTGACAGTTTGTCCAGGAATAACCTTTCAATACTACTAATGAAGCACAAGCAATTAGATATATAGGTATTTAAACAGTACTAATTGTTATGGTAGGTTACTTTGGTATAGACACAGATGATTGGATGGTACGTTAATCCATGAATTACGTTTTTTCTGTAAAATATGCCAGGGTCTTACTGTGGCTTATAACATCTCCTAACTGCTAGAGGATGTAAGCTTGTGGCATCAGCCATGGTTTATTCCATTTGCAAGTGCAGTCTCAGCACATCTTTTCCATGCTTACATCAGGTCTTTGACAGCAGGGCCTTATCGCCTCTCTTCTTGCAGGTATCCCAGTTTATAGGCATGAAGCCTTTACCTTTTTTGGGGGGGGCTTGGATCCTCTGGCCAGCATCTCCTTGGTAGAATAATCCATTGCTGATATCAGAGCTCTCCTGTATTAATATATTTTGCTTAAGTGCACAGTTTAAGGAGACTTTAGTATTATATTTGGTTCTGAATAGAGAATAATCCTTTTCACAGTTCCTATGTCTATTAGTCAATTAAAGAAGGTGGTTTTACCGTTTTTTTTTAATTTTATTGATTTTTATGTGTATGAATGTACTATCTGCATGTAGGTTTGTGCACCTGTGTCATGCAATGCCGCGGAGGTCAGAAGAGGGTCTCGGATTCCTCTGGAACTGGAGTTCTCCTGGAATTGGAGTTTCAGGCAGTTCTCGGCCACCATGTGGGTGCTGGGGATCGAACCCGGGTCCTCTGTAAGAGCGGTCGGCACTCTTAACCGCTAGGCTATCTCTCCAGCCCGGTTTTACTGGTTTTAAATGAGATTACCTCTATGACAGTTGGCTTCAATTTACAGTTAGAGAACGACCTCATCATCATCATATTCCTCCTTGTTCTATGAAGGGCAGGTAAGAAAGTCTCCTGTATTAAAACTTTGTGGCACCTAGAAGGTAAGTTTCATTAGGACTCATTATAAATAGTTGTTACAAGTAGGATCCACAGAGGGGTTTGATGCCTGTAGCAGTCTGATGCTTTTCTTCCTTTCAATGTTCAGATGGGCCAACCTTTCTGCTGGCACTTCGTGGAACATCCTCCACAATGAAAATCTGTGTCTTTTCTTTCTCAGTTGTTAAGTTGGTGACATTTCGACCTGTGGGAACATACAAATCTTTTCCTGTAGTTAGTTTTAAGATTTGAATTGCAAAGTTTTTGACAAAAAGGTTTATATATATATATATATATATATATATATATATATCCCCTTTTTATGTTAGGTTTTTATTTTTTGACCCATGAGTCTCAAAAAGGCAGTTGTAGTACACGTACCTATAGGCAGGAATCAAGGCACAGATTTCATTCACCCAAGCTATTTTGGGTGACTGTATGTCGTTAACTTGGGAAGCAAACTTAATTTCTTAAGTTAAGTCATCATATAGGTAAAAGAGAATGCTGCAAGATGATACTGTACAACAGAAAAATTATAGAGAACACTTTTATGTGCCAATCCCAAAGTTATTGTTATACAGATTTTAAGTAAAACAAATGTGGATGACAACAATTTATTTTTCCAATTAACTAAGGTGCATTACCGTTTTTATCAAATCCTTTAAACCAATGTTGCTTAATATACACATATTTACTTTTACTACATGCTAAAACACCATGTAACCTGTAGACAGAGTCTGGGCAAAATTGGATACTTGTTGAACTCATGTCAATTAAATACACATTAATCGAATATACACCCGTGTCCCTCTCCCACCCCTCCCACCCCTCCCAATTCACCATTTCAGTCAGTTTTCTGATGCAGTCTTTCTGTTGTAGTTCTTTTAATATGTATCCTTCTCCACAAGAAATATTTACAACTGGGTTATTGGTGCTAGCATCTGCAGATAAGGGATACCATTCATCGTTTGTTTTTCTGGGACTGTGTTACTTCACTTAATATAATATCTTCTAGCTCCATCCATTTACCTGCAAAGTTCATGATGTTGTCCGTCCTTACTGCTGCATAGAACTCCATTGTGTACATGTACCACATTTTCTCTATCCACTCATCAGTTGAGGGGCATTTGGGTTGGTTCCAGCTTTTTGCTATTGTGAACAGAGCTGCAATAAACATAGCCGTGCATGTATTTCTGCAGTAAGATGAGTCTTGTGGGTATATACCCAGGAGTGGTATGACTGGGTCAAATGGCAAGCTCATTTTGAGTCTTCCAAGGGTTCTCCACACTGCTTTCCATAGTGGCTGTACAAGTTTACATTCCCACCCGCAATGGATGAGTGTTCCCCTTTCCCTACAACCTCTCCACACTTGATATCATTTCTTTTCTTGATCCTGGCCAGTCTTATCAGAGTGAGATGATATCTTAGAGTGGTCTTAATTTGCATTTCCCTAATTATTAGTGACGTTGAACACTTTTTAAGATGTTTCTCAGCCATCTCTAATTCCTCCTCTATGAAATCTCTATTCAGCTCTTTGCTTCATCTTTTGAGTGGTTCATTTGTTCCATTCTTTGTTTTAAGAGAAGTTAATGGTCAGGTTGTTTATGTTCAGGCATCACTGAAATGTGACATCCTATAGTACTAGGAAGGTATAAAGAGTTGTATGCTTCCAAAGCCAAGTGTGAGGTGTGGAGAACATTTACCTGTCAGAAGAGTGCACAAATTCTGACCATGTCAAGCTTAGAAGGGCCTGAGTATGACCAATGGCCAGGATCCAGCTCTTTCTGGAGGAAAAACCAAGCAAGAAGAGACTTGGGGTGGTTAGGGCACAAGGATTCCACACTCATGGACTGGTTAGTACCTTTAAAAAAAAGTGCTGTAACCTGAAGGGAACACTCCATTGCCCTTCTGTCTCCTTACCTGTCCTTCCACAGATTCAGCAATAGACACCATTTTGGAAGCAGAGGACACCCTTCACTAGATGTCAGTCCTAACTGGACTTTAATTCATATTGGCTTTCCAAGATTGTAAAACTATAAGAAATAAACTGTTATGTGTCATAAATTACATAGCTTGTGATATTTTATATAAGAGCACAGTCAGAGGAAGCCAGACACATCCCCTTCCTTCCCATCCTTATACCCTCTATGCAATCAGGAATTGGCACACAGGGAACCAATGTTTTGCAAGGTATAAAGGAGAAAAAGGAGAAAACTTTCTTGGGAGTAACAGTGGCATGGAAACAGTAGCATGCTTCAAAAGTGGCTAAACTTTTAAGTGCTCTAAAAAAATGGCTCAACTGGATTGAATTTACCTGAAAGCTTATTCAGTAAGCTATCTGACAGAGGCCTAGAGATTAGTAAAAAAAAAAAAAAAAAAATGAAAGTACCATTTTTATACCTCTGTTAAAAGGACTGTTGTAACTATGAAATATTGTATCTGCTACAATGCTTCTAGTGCTTTTTATTTCTTGACACTGAATACCGAAGTGTGAGAGACAGGACCTTCGGTATGACTGATCATTACCTTCACTTTCCTTCACTGTTTCATTCCTAGAAGTTGTATCCTTTATGGCATGGAGGCCAGCTGCCAATGATTTATTTATATGTTGGCAGCACCCTTGCTGTTCATTTCATTAATTCTTAGCCCTTCTTTTCATGTCGACTTAAACATCTCGTTCACCTGGAAACCTTCCCTGTCTATTCCTGAGTAGGCTAAAAGCCCCTGAATTACATTCTCACAGCACTTAACAAACTACTGTAATTCTTTATCAAATTATTCAAGCTCTTTGAGGGCAAGGTCACTGTTTATAGGTTGCCACCACCACTCCAGTGCTTCACACAGTACTTGATATATTACAGGCATTAATGGATATGGATTTCTGAACTAACTGGTTAAAGCCTGTGAAAATCTGCAGTGACAGTAAGTTGGAGCATCTAGTTGTAGTACTTAGCAAGCCACCCCCATTTTCTTTATATCTTATATCCTTATTTCTGATACACATTTACATGTCGCTTCTGAAATGAAACATGGAAACAAATTGCCTTCCTATTTCTGGGTAACATGAAATAGGACTAGGTCATGTACGAGTATGTGATGGTTAATTTTATTATCAACTTGACTAGATTGAGAGATATATAGGGAATCAGCAAAATTCTAAGTGTATTAATAAGGGTGTTTCCAGAGAAAACTAACATATGGGACAGCAACTGAGAGGGAAAGACCTGCTAAGAGGGGCAGCACTGGCCAATAGAACAGGGTCCCAGATAGAACACAAGTAGTAAAAAGAAAGCCACCCAGTGTGTAGCAGCTCTGTCCTTATCTACTGCCATCTGTATCTTCAGTAACTATCAGCCTCTAGGTTCCTCAACTAAGTGTCAGCTCCAGGAAATTCCAGATCTTCAGCCTTGGCTGGACTTTCACATTTGATCTCTTCTTCTGTGGTTTCCAGAATCTTGCGCTGAGAAGCTCCTGAGTTCTCTGACTCTTCAACCTACAGATGAACATGTTGGACTGTCCAGTCCCAATATCAATGGTGCAATAAATCACATGTACATGGGCAAATAAGTATATATACATAGATAGATGACAAATGATAGATAGATAGATAGATAGATAGATAGATAGATAGATAGATAGATAGATCTGTTCCTCTAGAGAATTACAATTAATAGAAGTTGCTCTCTCGATCAGATGCCAAGGCAGGAGGGTAGGCTGTTTCTTTTTTTTTTTTTTAATTTTTTTTAAATTTTGTTTATTTCTGTATGTGTATGAACGTACTGTCTGCATGCAGGTTTGTGCACCTGTGTCGTGCAATGCCGCGGAGGTCAGAAGAGGGGGTCGGATTCCCCTGGAACTGGAGTTCTCCTGGAACTGGAGTTTCAGACGGTTCTCGGCCGCCATGTGGGTGCTGGGGATCGAACCCGGGTCCTCTGTAAGTGCGGTTGGCGCTCTTAACCACTAGGCCATCTCTCTAGCCCGTTAGGCTGTTTCATTGAGCCAACTGTACTCCTTAGACACTGCAAATATTCTATTGGTGACTGTTGGATGAGGAAAAATGTGTTTCACAGAGAACATGAAACAAGGGAGTGTGGTGGCTTCATTACTTAGCAAGTTTATGATCTTAGAGATAACTTATTTACATGTTTGTTTCTTAATGTACAAAAGGGACAAGATAATAAATAGCTACTTGCATTTTTTTTTAATTTTATTTATTTCTGTATGGGTATCAATGTACTGTCTGCATGCAGGTTTGTGCACCCGTGTCGTGCAATGCCGCGGAGGTCAGAAGAAGGTCTCGGATTCCCCTGGAGCTGGAGTTCTCCTGGAATTGGAGTTTCAGACGGTTCTCGGCCGCCATGTGGGTGCTGGGGATCGAACCCGGGTCCTCTGTAAGAGCGGTCGGCGCTGTTAACCGCTAGGCCACCTCTCCAGCCCCGCTACTTGCATTTTTATGAAAGTTGCAGTTCACACTTTTGATTCTGTTGATGAAAGGCAATTGATTTCTTAAAGATATCTTGAACCCCCTGAATGGAGCCTGTTGCTATTTTTGACCTATGTTGAAGCTCATCACAGATTAGTCTAATCCAAGTCATTGTTCTCTCCCTACTGTCCTGCATACACCATAATATGCAGAAATTACTGCATTCTTGGTGACATGTTTATGGAACTCTCAATAGCAAAATATTTAAAATGGAAGATGGTTTTTAAAAACAAGGAAATTCCTCTGATAGAATTTCCTGTAAGAGTAGACCATCAATTAACTGCCCTGTCCTTGACATGCTCTGCAGCATGCCAGCATCTGACTTTCCTGCTGGTGTGTACAGTTGGTGAAGCATGGAGTGCAAGGGCTTATACTGAACTTCTTCACTATAGAACTGGTCACATCCAACTGGAGCTGAAAATACAGTCATCATAGTGAAATCAGTTATTATACTTAAAAAGGACTGGAGCATAAGTGAACCATTGTTTGGTTAAGAATTCTGTGGTGTTCCCAGAGCCTTCAGATGAAACTCAATCTCCAGAATTTTTCTGTACTTCACTTCCTGACACCCATCTCTGTTATACACTATGCACAAGATATGCTGAAGCACTTGTGATTCTCAAACTGGGCTTTATGACCTAATCTTCCTAAGCAAAATTTATCATCCCCAGCTATAGACACCTTAAATTCTGATTAGTCATTCAAAAATGTATTAAAAATATTCTATGTCCAGGAACAGCAAGAGGCTCTTGGGAAATACAGCCTAAGGGTTTGACTCCTTTCTATATAGAGTGTGAGGCTTTAAAAAATGTAGATAAGGGGCTGGAGAGATGGCTCAGCAGTTAAGAGCACTGACTGGTCTTGCAGAGGACCCGGGTTCGATTCCCAGCACCCACATGGTGGCTAAGAACCGCCTTTAACTCCAGTTTCAGGGGAAACCGACACCCTCTTCTGACCTCCTCAGCATGGCACAACACGGGTGCACCAACCTACATGCAGACAGCACACTCATACACTTAAAAAAATAAATAAATTAAAAAAAAACATTTTTAAATGTAAAGAAGTTTGCAAAGACAAGTATAATGCAAATAGCCTTAGCAGAAAATGGAAGGAAGATTCTGAAGAGGTAAGCAGAGTGGTTCACAAAGGGGATAACTGAGCTGCATCTAAAATGAGAGTTAGAGGCAAAAGAGGTATAGAGGGAAACGTGTATTTTACCAAGCGTCCTGATGCGTCAGGGGAAGTCCTTGGGGAACTACACAATAATGAAAGCACCTAAATGTGTGCATCTGCAGTGACGGGTCTGAGTCTGGATGCAGAGTCGGACTTTATTTCATTTGTGTGCTTATGGCAACCTTCAGAAGCTCAATTCACTCAGCTGAAGGTAGATAATCACTTCCTATTGGCTCAGAAAAGATGACTGAGAACATTTAAAGCACAGATTATAAAACTTTTCCTCTAACATATTTATGTCTTGTTCTGAGATCTTACAAAAGTCTGAAGAAATGAGAAGCCTTAAAGCTTAAGCTGCCTTAAGCAGCCAATCTGCCTCTGAATAGGATACACAGGTAAGACTGGAGACTTGCTGAACAATTGCTACAACACTCTTGGGGCATGTTGTTTGAGTAACTAGATAAATGTTGGCTCCCCTCACATGACATTCAGAGCATGCACAAATCTCATCTCTGACAAGAGAAGACTTTTTTTGGCAGGTGCAGAGAATAAGAGACCACAGAGTGTTCAACATGAAACAGGACATTTATACCACACCCCTCCCCCAAAGGCTCACAGAGAACCTTGGTAGAGAGGTCAGCAATGTTAGGCAGATGAAAACAAAGAAACAGTGTTTTCTGGACACAAAAGGACAGTTTTATACAGAAAAGCAGAACAGCTAGGATTATACAAAGACCTGCAGAGCCCCAGGAGTGACAAAATCCCAGCGCGGAGTAGGGAGGTGGGCATGAGGTTCTAAGACTTTTAAAGATAGAAACTGTTACTCAAGGGCAAAATGTTTATCACCTCCCCCCAAAATGCATTTACTTCATCAGACGTGAAAACATCCACTCACAAATAGCTTTCAGATAAAATGTCTTTCAGTCGGTGCTATTATTCGACACAGTTAATTCCATAATAATTATGCCATTTACTTAAATTTGTTCTTTAAGCCATTGCATTCTGTAAGTTTGGGCTTTGGAATTGTTTTCAGTCCTGACTCTTTTTGCTTCAAAAGTGTTTATATAACAATTCAATCTGATTATTTGGCACTGTAGGACACAGAGCAGCTTCAATATTTTTTCAGAGTTCCTTTATATTTTGCTTTTATGCTCGTCCATTCTGGGAAGACCACTTTGCAAAAATAAGTAGAGTAAAATGACAGAAGTATCTTTATGGCCATTTCCAAACTTGTTAGAAATTGTGCCAAAATCCCATGACAACATTTATTTAATGATTTTTTTTTTTTTATGAAACTCAAGTCAGTAAATCAAACAGCAATTTTTAAAATCAAATATTCTGACAGGATAAAATCAGCCAAAGATATGCTAATTTGCTACATGCTGAGGAAATCAAAGGGCTTTGTTTTGCATAATTAAACCATCAAGTGTCGATAAAAGCAGAAAACTGTATGTACAGTAAATACAGTGTGATTTACAGCCTGTGATCTGGACCCTTTGCCAGAGTGTTGCAGGCACTCATAGACACTGCATGACACACCAATATGCTCATGTTCTGTGTTTATAACCAAGACTACAGCATTATGTAGCATGGACAAACACTGCTAGAAACACTTGGGTTCACTATGCTTTTGATTTTGAAATAACTTTTGATTGTTGTGTATTCAGGAACTTTCTACCATTGGTAAATATTTTGTGGACTTCACATTTAGTTACCAGACTTTGTATGGAAATCAACCTACTATTTAAGAAGCTGTGGTGAAGGTCATAGGTTGGAAAATGGATTTTTCTAAAGCAAGCTTGGGTGAGTATGCTTGGACACTCAGAAAGATGCTTCAAGTCTGATTCTGGAAGTGGGATGCACTTCAAGGACAGGGTCACCAAGGGACTATGACTCCTGAGGATCTTGTTTAGTTGACTTTAAGGAAGAAGACATCATATATATAAATATCCCACAGATTGTCCAGCTTCTGGGGCAATCTTTCATGTCAAGCAACATATCAAACCCATCCAGGAAGATCTGCAAGGTGTCCAGATGGGATGTCTTCATCAGTGAGTATGCCTTTTGACTACTTTGATCAGAGTAATTACTGACGCTTTTGGTGAATTTCAACCAATATAAAAGAATGTGTCTCATAACAGTCTTAGTGTCTATCCAACCAGGTGCACAGATACACAGAAGAGACCCAGATAGAAAGAACTTCAGTGAGCAGGAGTGAATTATGTTTCTGCTCTTCCCATGTCAGTGAAAAGATCAGATAGTACAACATATGCTGGTCTAAAACAAGTGTATGTTTTGGTCAAGAATCTGCTCTATGTAGAGTACTGGTTTATAGTATTAGAAGACAAAATAATATCTGAATTCAGTAAACTCTTTGTATGTTTTATTTATTTTTAAAAGATTGCTAGGATTAAAGGCATGCACCACCATGCCCGGCTACTATTTTTTTTCTTATGTTATGTGTGGGAATGGAACTTTGTGTGTGGCTTGAAGGGAGAAATTGTAAGACCTGTCCCGGGAAGATCTCCAGTTTTCTGATATCTCTGTGGGCTTCCAGAGTTATCTGTAGCAGGAAGATTCGGGATATTACAATGATTCTTGCCTCACCCTATCTCTGCAAAGTTCCAGGTCCATTCCCTTGAGGCATTGAGCAGAATGTCACACCTCTAGTTACCTGTTGCACAAAATGGAGTTCTGCAGCACCCCCCCATTAGAACCAGGCTGGCTCACCCCTCCCTTCTGCCTGCTCTCCACCTCCTTGCCCAAAGCACAGTAGTCTTGAATATATAGACCTCACTGACAGAAAATAAATGGAGTTCCTATCCTCCCCAGCTCTCCACGTGTGTGTCTGCTTATTTTTCCTACAGGTGTTCTCTGGTGGTATTCCCTCCCCCTTCTTGCAGGAGCAGAGCCCAGAGACTGCCGGCCTGCAGGCAGGAGGCAAGTCCTGGAGCTGAGCCAAGAAGGGAAGGACAGCCTGTGGAAGGCGGTCACGCGTGACACAAAGACACCACACCCAACAACTGGCACCCAGACCGTGCAGCTCAACTTTCACCAAAGGAAGAAGGAAACAAATGAAAAGGGTATTTATCAGGCTGTCTCTCTTAGCCCCTAGTTTCCCCCACTCGAGGGAAATCTCAGAGGGTTTTACTGTAGAGACAAGGAGATACCCCCCTAACCAGGGTAGTCACGACCAACTATGTTATATCTCCAAGGAATTTAACTCTTTTCCCAGGAGACATTAATCTTTGAATCTGCTATAAGTCTCTATCCTCTATACGGCCAGCTTTGGCACATCTCCAGGGAATCATCTCTTCCCATGAGACTAATCTTTTTAAACCATCTCTTTCCCTAACCACTAGCGCTTCCTATCTCTCTTTATCATGGGTAACAAACAGACATGTCAAAAAGACCCACAGGCTAAGAAAATAAAAACACTCCTCAAGAGTCAAGGAGTGGGGCTGGAGAGATAGCCTAGTGGTTAAGAGCGCCGACCACTCTTGCAGAGGACCTGGGTTCGATATCCAGCACCCATGTGGTGGCCGAGAACTGTCTGAAACTCCAATTCCAGGAGAACTCCAGTTCTGGGGGAATCGGAGACCCTCTTCTGACCTCCGCGGCATTGCACAACATGGGTGCACAGACTTGCATGCAGACAGTACATTCATACACATACAGAAATAAATAAAATTAAAAAAAAAAAGAGTCAAGGAGTTAAAATTTTCACGTGGGAAGCTGTCTCCTTTTGGAGTGAGACTCTTAATATTGCCCTGTGGATGTCCCCTGCAAACATGGAGTTCAGAATCCTAGGCACGTGTGGCACAGGACATTAGACAGTGAGAAAACATCCCGATATCTCTCATGTTCTTGCCTCTACTAGCTGCGGTGAGACAATGCTTAGGGCCTTCTCACCAAACCACACCAGGAAAGGAAAACAACAAAATTAAATCACAGACCCCCTCCTCCCAAGAACCTGCTAAAACTCCCCTTGAGAGCCCCGATAAAATTCCCTCTGAAAGCCCACAAGCTTCAGACCCAGTAAAAATAGAACAGGATAATAAAAACATCCAAGCAGCTAGCCTTAACCTTTCCCCTAGTTATCAGCCACTCCCTGTCAAGAGGCCAGAAACACCTTCACCTTCAGCCTCCTTCCTCTCTGCTACAGAAAAACTGCGCCAGATTTAGGACAACCCAGACCTTTACAGGCGTTCCCTGTTAATTTAGATCCAACTCAGGCTTGCCCTCTAAACTGGTACCCTTACCAGGCAAGTGAGTTAAAAGAACTCAAGCAAGCAGTCAGAGAGGATGGCATTCAGGCACCGTGGACAAAATCCATTCTCCAGAGCTTTTGTGCTTTTCTTAACACCCCACACGACTGGAGAGATATCTGTAGATCTGCACTCCCAGGTCCACTATTTTTACAATGGGAAGCACTATACAGAGACCAATGTCTCCAACAGGTTCAGAGAAATCAAGGGCAACCTAACAAAGACTGGGGTTGTGAGCAGCTCTTTGGAGAAGGAGATTTTAGCACAGGGATGCAACAGGCCAGACTGGCCCCAGGGTACTTTGACCAGGTCCGCCTTTGCACCCTACAGACCTGGGATAGAATTACACCACCCACTGACTCTCGGGCCTGTTCATTATTATTTCCTAGGCGAAAACCTGAGGAACTCCTATCTGACTTTATCTTAAGAACTAAAGGTAGCCTAAAGAGGAAGATCTCCAATTTTACAGCCAGAGAGATACTCCTCAAAAATATTGTTTGGGAGGGAATGAATTCGGAGTGCAGACAAGCATGCCAGGGCTTAAAAGATGACCATCATGACAGATCGATAGTGGCAACTCAGGATGTGGGCACAGCCTCCAACAAAGATAATTACCTAGCTCAAGCCTTTGTAGCTGCTGTTACCACAAATGAAAAATGTTTTAGACAGAGGTCTAAATGACCTTTAGACAGAGGTCATTGGAAAAGACAGTGCCCAAAAGCACCAGTCTCTCCCAGAGGGCCTTCTGAATGCCCCCCACATGTTCTCTGCCCCCAGGGTAAAAAAAAAGATATCATTGGAGGAAATATTGCTGCTCAAACTATGATAAAGATGGGAAAAATATTGCCACCTTTACACTCCTAGATGGGCAGCTCCTAGGCCAGGGAAAAAAGGGGGAAAAAGAATCAGTGCACGCCCTCTGGGCAGCACCTATTTCAGAAGGCTCACATCCTTCACTGATGATTAAAATTGGGGGGAGGTCTTTTAAATGTTTGACAGATACAGGGGCATATAGAACCATTATAAAACAGCAAGAAATACTTCCAGGACCTAAACTTCTAGGAATAGGAGGACCCTCACAGTCTTATATAACTAAAAATGTTTACACCTGGGAAGACCCTGATGGAAACAAGGGTCAAATTCACCCATTAATAGCACTCACTAATATCAATCTGCTAGGGCGAGATATTTTAGAGGCTTTGGATGTGGTTATTGCCACTCCAGATGAGAACGACCATGCCCAGACTGGGGGAAAATGCCTCCATCATCTCAGTAAGAAGCACCTCCAATCCTGAGGGTCACTGCAGAGTATTCTCCCCCTCATCTGAACTGGAAGTCAGATGATCCACTCTGGATTGAGCAGTGGCCCTTAACAGGGGAGAAATTACAAGCTCTCCAAGACTTAGTCAAGGAACAATTTTCATTGGGATGCATCCGTCCATCACACAGTCCCTGGAACACCCCTGTGTTTGTCATTAAAAAGGCAACAGGAGGTTGGTGTCTCTTACAAGACCCGTGAGCCATTAACAGAACTATGCATACATGGGGGTCACTGCAGAGGGATCTCCCCCTTGCCTCTGCTATTCCAGCTAACACCCCTCTGCTAGCCTTAGATATAAAAGACTGTTGTTGTTTTTTTCCCCATCCCCCTCCATGCTGAGGATTGCAAGCAGTTCGCTTTCTCAGTTCCTGCCACCCAACTTCAGCAAATCCTTAGAACTTGTTCATCCTGTTCTACTCCAGTTAGAGAACCTGTGCTACAGGTTTTGGGAATTAACCCCAGGGGATTAAAGGCCAATGCACTCTGGCAAACTGATATTACACACATAGCTTCTTTTGGAAAACAAAAATATGTATTTGTCACCATAGACACTTATTCCATATTCATCTGGGCTACTCCCCATACAGGAGAGAAAGCCAAGGATCTCACTGCCCACCTACTTTCTACCTTTGCTACGATGGGCATCCCCAAACAGATTAAAATGGACAATGGGCCAGTGTTCGCTAGCTCTTGCTTTAAATCATTTTGTCAATTATGGAATATTGCACATCATACAGGTATCCCTCATAACCCACAGGGACAAAGCATCATAGAACAGACCCATCAGGTCCTAAAAAATCAATTATTGAGCCAGGCATGGTGGTGCACACCTTTAATCCCAACACTCGGGAGGCAGAGATAGGTGGATCTCTGTGCGTTCAAGGCTAGCCTGGTCTACAGAGCGAGCTCCAGGACACCTGGTACTAAAAGGGAGACCTTGTCTCAAAAATACAAAAAAAAAAAAATCAATTATTAAAACAAAAAGTGGGGAAATACCCTCCTAACATCTAGCTGGCAATGGCATTGGCAACTCTAAACCTCTTAACATTTATGGAGATTCAAAGTGTCCAGCCATAGCCAAACATTGGCAGACACCCAGCACCATTCCTCAAATACTTGTCAGATGGAAAGACCCCTTAGATAATCAATGGAAAGGACTAGACCCACTGTTAACAACTGAGAGGGGCTTTGCTTGCATCTTCCCACAGGATCGTCCCAGACCCATTTGGATTCTGGCCAGAAATGTCAGATTATTCCCTGCTGACCAAAAAGATGGTACACCTGTCACTCTGGAAGAAACTTGAACAACTCCTCACTTCTGCAAAAATCCTTGTGTCCCCCCTTTTGCACCCCTGTCTCCCATCCCTTTAGCTGCTCTGATAATAGTTCAAACTAACTCTGTCTCTTCCCAGCCTGAGAACAGACCTCTGACTTGGACCCATGTCTGGTGATTTTTGTCAGAGAAACTTGGGAAGGAAGAAATCAGGTAATTGGAACCAGCTCACTGTGTTTCCCAATTCCACCACTACCTGTCAGGCACCCTTTATTTGCTTTGCCCATCTTAACAAAGGACAGTGTCTGCAGATTCTGGTCTTGCAGGTTGCAGAGTGTTCACAGCCCAAGAAGCCTGTTTCAAATCCAAAATAACCAGTTTAAAATTAATATTCAGGACCCCTGGAGTGAGTACTGGAGAGCTGGAGTACAGGGAAACCTCTACCCTTACAGCAATGCCTGGTACCCTGCAGCAGACATCTGCATCTCTCACCAGCTTGTTTTAGCTCCTCAACCCATACCCATCCTCACTCAATCCCACATTCTGTTACAGGAGTCCAAAATGGAAGGAAAGCTGCAGTCCACTGTAACATGGCCTCAGTACATTGAATACGCCAGAAATCTCCTCAATTACACCACCTATCCTAATGTCTCACAATGTTTTCTCTGTGCATCCCTCACATGCCCTCTTTTCACTGCCATTCCCTCCAACACCTCTTTACAGGAATCTACCTCCGCGGAAACAGAGCCAGTGTTTTACTGCATTCACTTCTTCAACTGACTCACTACACTTCCTATTTGTTTGGTTGGTGCCTCAGAAGTGTCCCTCTATACAGGACCCTGTGTGTCAAATCACCATTCTTTCTCTGGTGTGATAGCACTGCATCCCTCTGTGCAAATGCTATTGGTTTTGGAATTTGTTTTCCCGTAATTATCACCCCTCAGCTCTTCCCTTATGAAAAGGAAGAAGTTACTTGGATGCTGCAGCCAGATCCAGACCATTAAGAACTTCCAAGCAAGAAAAGATCTGAGACAGGAGCTAGAAATGGAGAAGACAATGTGGAACCTTTCCTTCTGCTCCCTGTGGTTACCCAGGATAGATGTTTTTTTTATTTCCCAAGGCTATCATATTCCTGTATTCTTTGTGACCACGTGACCATGAACCACTTCCTTAATTACAACATATGTGTAATTTGCTCTTTGCTTGCATTAGTCACATGGCTACAAAAGCCCCCAAAAATTTGGTCAAGGGACTGGCTCCTTTATTGAAGTATACCTGTGCTAGTCCCACTAGTGGTAAAACTAAATTCCCTTTCCTCAGATGACTTTGGCTATTGGTCTCCGATTTTCTGTAACAGAACTTTAGTTTGGGGGTAAGATGGGTTCCCTTTCTCCCTCAGAACTGGAGGGATTGAACTATTTTGTAGGAGATAGGATAATCTAGGCGAAGAAAAGAAGGCTGATTGGTTCCCATGAAAAGAAAAGAGCATCTAGGCCTGTCTGCAGCCCCATACCCAATAGAGATTAGAGAGAAAAATCAAGAAGCCAGCCATCTTCAACATTTAACTGAAAAGTCCATTAATTTATCAAGAGCCTCTGTCCATGACTGTCTGCCTGCGGGGGATCTGATTCCTAGTACCTCATTTAGGCTCTGATGATTAATACTCTCTGCTCTTATCTAGGTCTATTGTGAGAAGGACAAATGGAGAAGAATGACATGAAAAATGTGCCCTTTGAGGGAAAGGAGGGAGCTTAAAGTTTCAGCCAAGGCAAGTGCTGAGAAGTAGTTCTGAAAGAGAGGTTAGCATTATTAAACAGAAACCCCATTCTCCCTCCCCCACCCCAGAACAATAGGAAAGATGGCCTGAAGGGAAAACCCCACCTATCATAGGCTCCACTTCATGAAAATGCAAATTAAGTTGAAAGGAGAAAACCTAAACTAAGAATGCTCAGGAAAGGGCTTCCTGCTCAAAAATGTCCAGAGAAGTTTATTTCCTCAGAGTCAGTAAGCAAAGGTTTATTTAAGGGGGCCAGTATAGCCTTGAGCTTGAGCAAAACTTGGCAGAAAAATAAATCCATGTGATATTTCTTTTTCAGGCATTAAAGATGAAAGAGTAAGGGGTTCATGGAGAGTTGCACCAATATTCCAGAAATCTCCTGAAGCCAGGAAATGTATAGCAGGGTAGGAATCACCAAGACACCATTGTGTGAAGATTTGAAGGTGAAATCTGAGTTTCAATGGAGACCCTAGCTTGCTGGAGATGCAAGGACAATGGAATGCCTTCTAAGGAAAGTTGCAGGCACAGAGTGGAGCTGGCTAAGGGAGGAACAGTAGAGCTGGAGGGACAAGCCTATGTAATCCCTTGGGATGAGACCCAGAGAAAGGACATTAAGCTCTAGGATTTGGTGTTTTCCCCTCTGGTTTTGCAGCCTTAATTTGGTTTGATACTGATACAGAGAGAAATGGAAAATGGAGTTCCCTTTTAGGGTTCTTAGTTGCGTTAATAAAATAATTTAAGATTGAACTCAAATGGAAGTTTAGGAGCAATTTTATTAGAATTTAAAGGAAAATTCCTCAGGGCAAGCAAGCTGTGAATCTTAGCAGCTTCCCTCAGGAGAAGAAAGGAAGGAAGATAGAAATAAGCCATTAGGGGCTGGAGCGATGGCCTAGCGGTTAAGAGCGCCGACCGCTCTTGCAGAGGACCCGGGTTCGATCCCCAGCACCCACATGGCGGCCGAGAGCCGTCTGAAACTCCAATTCCAGGAGAACTCCAGTTCCAGGGGAGTCCGACGCCCTCTTCTGACCTCCGCGGCATTGCCCAGTCACTGTGCACAGACTTGCATGCACACAATAAATTCATACACGTACGGAAAGAAAAAAAAAAAAAAAATTAGAAAAAAAAAAAAAAAAAAAGAAATGAAAGCCATTAAACCATGCTGGGTTAGAGGACTATCAGCCTCATGCTAGGGATGGGGGAAGGAGGTGGTGAGAAAGATATAAAGAATAAAAGGAGAGGTTACTTTTTTTTCAGAAATATTCAAAAAAGAGGGGAGATTTATGAGTACCACATGTTCATTACCCAATCCAGAAGCACAGCCCTGGGGGAAGGGATTTTGGCAGGAAAAGATCAGCATCTCAGTAACACCCTAGGTATCCCACCCATCTCTTTATCATTGCTTAATATGAATGTGAACCTGGCTTCTTTAGAATGTTGGTCCTATGACAGGTGATCTTAAAAATCAGAAATTTCAGGTTCCATCCAGTCGGAGATTGTTATTCTCTTTATCAGGTTTTTGTTTGTTGTTTGTTTTCTTTTGCTGCTGTAACAATACTTCACTCTTATCTTGGCTTCTGTTTCTTTCTTTTGAAATGAGAATTACATATCCTGGTTTTTATTGTAATGCAGCCTGCAGAGATTCTTTTTAGTCTCAGAAGAGGCTTTGCTTTGGATTTTAGATTGGAAATATTGAGACTGCTAAAGGCTGGGAATTTTTAAAGATGGACTGAATGTATGTTTCATTGTAAGATACTCATGAGCCTATGGGGACATTAATAAAAGGATATAGTTGAAAAGTTATATATTTGAGTATCAAGATGACAAGGGATGGACTTCTGATAGTATTGATTGTCAACTAGACAGGATCTAAAATCACCTAGGAGGCAACTAGGAGAGAGGACCCAGCCTCAGTGTGGGTGGCCCCATTCCACAAGCTGGGATTACAGACAGAATAAAAAGAAGCAAGTAGAACACAGCATTCATCTCTCTTTCTTGACTTCAGATATAATGTGATCAGCTGCCTCTCTGTGAGAGAAGAGTAGGCATGCATTGCAGAAAAAGACATGGAGAATTATGTGTAAAAAGCAGTCATTTCATGGAAGGAGCCTAGAAAGTTTGCTCCAGCAAGACTCTATGTAACAAAGGAAAGCATGAATGAGGAAAGCCTGGAAAACTCAGAATGTGGGAGAAGGCAGGTAGTATGTAAATGATCTGTGAAAGGTCATGATACTGAAGGCCCAGCGCCTTTTGAGTCTAAGACCTTTCCTAGCTCTCTGGCATACTTCTATTCCTGGGAGTTATTTTTAATTTTTTAGTAAATGGTCTCTATTCCTATTATAATCCATGTGTTCAATTCTTTGTCTCACACACAAGACTCAAATGTCTCAGTGGGTGCCTTTCAGACTTTGATTCACACATAGAACAGCATTACCTTCCTACCATGTTGAATTCCATTTCTTCATAATTAAGCTAACTCTAAACTCTTCCTCCCTTGAATTGCTTTTTGTTGTAAGGTCACAATGGAGAGACCACTTACTAGACCACATGGAGTTTAAAGTATGGTTTAATTTAATTTCAATGCTGGGGTGACACTCAGCTTGAGAGGAGTGTCCCCCCCCCAAGGAGTGGGTTACACAGATTTTTATAAGTATAACAGCCAATCAGAGTTTAGCATGAGAGTTTAAAATCACCAATCAAGGGATAGCATGTGAAGTAAGCAAGCCAGTCACAGAAACAGGAGTCAGCAGTTAGAGCAAGTTCCCAAGAACACTCAGGTGCTTTTCTACTATGACTCAGGAAAAATGAAACTTAATGAAGCATATAAAAATGGCATCTGAGAGCCCTGTCCCTGAGTTCTTATAATCATTTATCTCATTCCCCCCTATTGCTGTGAGATCTTCAAATCTTTGAAGGACATTCACAAGAGTTTATCCAAGTTGGTCTCTCTGAGGGGGAGTACTCTCCCCTAGGGAGTGGGCATTTATTGGGTCCTTAATACCATGAGTTTAATAAAATTTACCCACTGGTTAATGAATCTGACAAGTGAGTTAAGGATGCATGGGCCATAAGTCCGAGCAACCAGAAGGATAAGTTTACTGGCAGATCCAGGAAGTCTTTAGGTCTTCAATTGAGAAAGAACCTGGCTAATTTGGGGACTCAAGCCCAAACTGCCTAGCCAATTTTTAGCTCATATTTTTATCACATTACCCTCTGAAGAGGTCACCCCAATTGTCAAAAAGGAATTGGGATGCCGACCACTCTGACTTCTTCTATCCTGAAAAGGGTTGCAGGGTGTGGCAACTGGGTACCATCTGCTCAGTGAGTCTATCTAAAAAACCCTCAAAAGTATAGCTATAGAGAGAACAAAGTCCTTGACTGGTTCACAAGAAGAAGTGAAGGCAAGAATAATTAAGTACATGTTTTAGGCAGGGTACCGGGAGAAGTAGAATAGGGTGTATTCAAATGCCCAACTTAAAAGCCCATGAGAATTTCTTGATGGGGTGTTGCAAAGCATCAATTTATTGGGTTTCTCCTTTCTTTTATTTGGCCATAGCATGTGGACTCAGGATCTACTTTCCAGGCATTCTGCTAGTCACAGTGTGAGTTCCTTCTTAGGTAGCTTCTACACACAAAGAGGATATTTCATTATTTATCAACAATAGATGTCATATGATTTTAAGCCTAATGTCTGGAAGCACAATCTCTCAGACTTTACTTACTTATTTTTGGTTATAACTGTATGGACTTAACCACCTTTTAGGTGTTTAAGTTAGCTTAGATTAACCAAGTTTTATTTTCTCAAGGTCAGTTGAGGATCTGGTCCCCAGGTGTCACTTGGGTTTTGCAGGGAGCCCCTGGCTCCTTTTGGCTTTCCTTTACCAGTTCCATCTACTGAGGGCAAAGTCATGTCTTGCTTGACCTGGCTTCCCTTTGAAGCATGAGGAGACTCCTCTGCATTGACCTTCCTCCTTCTAGACTGGACACTGGCTAGAGTCCCTTAAGTGAATCTCCAAGACCTCCCTGGCCCAAGAAGAGTGGTGACTCACAGTCACACTGGAAATTTTAAGAGATGTCCCCATCTCTAGTCCTCTGGGCCTTAGTTGACTTCAAAGGGCAAGGAACAAAATTGTCCCTTGGATCCCTTGGCCGAATTGGTATGGGCATTAAGTATGGCCATTAACCATCTAGAAAGGCTAAGTTCCCCAGTCTGATACCTTTAATTACTGTTTCATCTTATGGAGGGCTTGAACAAAAGCCTAAGCAGCCTTGCAAAAATTGACTGGAAAAGAGATTTAATGCCATAGGTTAAGCAGGCAAAGCCCATGAGAGATATTTAAATAATTTCAGGCCTATTTTAAGTGTAGCTTGTTTACTAGCAACAAAAGCAGTCACTTTTCTTTCCCAGACCCTGTAGTATCCTGGTCCATAGTTTTTCAGTAGAGGAATCACAGCTATTGAAAGGAAATAAGTTGCTAAAATTTCCCAAGTCCATCCAAACTGTCTCTGTACAGTTGATAAATTTACGAATTCCTTCAAACTGGACTACACGACACTGGTTCAGGGAGGTAGAGCCTAGCTTCTTTTGAGCCAAATTACTTTGTAATGGGCAAAGAAATATCAAAAGTAACACTGGCATAATACATAAAGACAAAGAACATCTTTCAGGAATCAGAGGTAACCCACTACTTGTCTATGTCCATTTAATACAAATCTGTAACTGGAAGTCTAGTACAAGCCAGGAGTGGACTGAAAACTAACACCAATTCTGTATATTTATAATCTTGTTTAGGCCTTGGTAAACTAGTTTAAGTGTTTTTACTATTTTATTCTGGAAATATTTAGCCAATTTAATTTAATACAGGTATTTTATCCTTTTACTAAATTTTAACCTTTTATAGTCTTTATACCATGAGACATGTTAACATTTATAAACAGATTTAGCCTTATTTAGGAAGATTTACTAGATATTTACCATTTATTTTCATGTACATAGATTGAACAGTTATCACAAATATACTATTATAAAATATGTATTTTGAGATATCCTTGCAAGCCTTGGAGCAGGTTCTAAATGACCAATTCTCTCCAAATATCTAGAGGTGTTTCACTTAGGCTTGCCAAAGATATTGACCTGGACAAACCTAGCAAACTGTTCACTCCAAAGAAGTCCTACCTAGTGGTCAAATGTTTTGCGTATTAAGTGTATCTAGATAGAGAGCTAAATTGCACCCTGGAGTAGAAGTAATCACCTTTTAAGATTAATATTCTTTTTTTTTATTTTTTTTTTAGTCTTTTCGAGACAGGGTCTCCCTGTAGCTCCAGCTGTCCTGGAACTCACTCTGTAGACCAGGCTGGCCTTGAACTCACAAAGATCCGCCTGCCTCTGCCTCCCAAGTGCTAGGATTAAAGGCGTGCACCACCACGCCCGGTTTAAGATTAATATTCTTAATGTCCAGGAACCATAATGTAATTTAACAATTTTAGCTTACATGATAACTTACTTAAATTAATTTAACACTAAGAAAATTATTATTAATCTTAGTAATTGTTCCCTTAATAGTAATACTGAGTCTATAATTTAAACAGTCCCATAAAATAAATATATTGATTACTCAATTAGTTTCAAAACCAAAACCTTAATACCTTGATGAAACCTCTAGAGTAAAATATGACTCTAGTTTTATAAGAGTCAGAATAACAACAAATTTCACAGCTTATACAGTATTGAGGGCTTCTAGCTGTGGGGCATGTTTTCCTATTCTTATTTTAATATTAATTAGATTTTTGGGCCAGTTATTTAATTCTGATTTAGAAATTCTATAGTGGTTAACCACCTGGGTTTTGTAAAACATGTTAGAATCCAGTTGCTGCTCATAAAGCAACTTATCTCTCAGAGATACTGACAGGCATCCTAGTGAGTCCCTAGCTAACAGATATCCCAATTTCTCACCTGAGAAGTGATTTTACATCAAAGATGCACTACAACACACATCCTGCTACCCACACCCAATTCCTGCCTAGGAAACAGAGAGCAGCAGGCTCTTGACTTGGACCTCCCCTACTCCTTTCTCTGCCACAGAGTGGTAGCAAACTGGAGAGGGGGCCTCCAGAGACTGTTGCATCATCTGTCTCTGGTGCTGGAGCCTGAGTTTATCTCAGACACCCCTCCCAGGCATGCATGCTGTTGTCCATCCATCTATGGTATTAATACCTTTTAAATAAACTTATGTCCCAGTAATTTTAGTGTCCTCTTTGACCCATTTCATAAAAAAACCCAGCAATTTACAAAAGAGACTGTCCAAACAACCCCTATAATGATACTTTATAAAATTTGTACTAAGTGTCTATCAATGGTCTGATAGAGTCTTAATAACTTATAACTACATTACAGGATTCTTAAAAGTCAAGAGTACTTTATACACATACATGCACACATGTACATGTGTACATTTACACATGAGATTCTTATCTTAATGTTTGTACTAAACAGAGTCATATGCATTGTAATTAAACATAAAGGCTTTCATTCAAACAGAGCATTTTTAGAAATGTAGTAAATATTCCTAACTGGGTTCCCAACTTAACAAGAGATGGAAAGTGGAATTACATATCCCATTTATGCTTAAAACTAACCATAACCAATATGATCAGAACAAACTAATGATTAAGGCTTTACTTACAGACTTCTTTAAAGGACAAAGTAAAGAATAGGTGACAAGAAATATTTAGTCTTGACAAAGTGGTAAATATCAGTCCATTATTAAAGACCATTTAAAGATTAACAATACTAAAGTGTGGGGTTGGGTATAGATAGTTTCCATGAGTTTGATTCACCCAGTTATCTGTCGTCCCACAAGCAAGCAGACAGCACACAGGAGTACAAGAGACAGACTGCAGGCCAGCAGAACACAGGCCTGGGATTTGCTTCCTTTGAGGAGGAAGGGAGGGGAAAACAGGAAATCACTACAGGAACACAATAAAGACCAATAGCTGCCTCAGGCTGCCCTCCCTGACCCCTTGGGGGAAAGGGACCAGGGTTGTCCAGGCTTCTATAATGCACCCCAGAAGAATCCATGCAGCACCACAACTGACCCAGGTGCCAGACCCCCAGTGGGTCCTTAGTCAGAGAAATGGAAGCATAGCTTCTATGTGGGCACCCCAGGAGCCTAGGAATTCCTCCCACCCATGCCAGACCAAGATTCCTGGGTTTAATTGCCGATGAGAATTTTACTAATAGTAAAAGCAATTTATTTGAGACAGGCTCTCCTTGTAGCAGCTGGACTGGAACTTGGATCACTTGAGAAGTCCAGCAGACCAGCCTGGATTTGGACTCTCACAGTAGCCTACATACCTCTGCTTCCTGAGTGCTGGGACCAACAGCTTACACTACCAAGCCAGTCTCAAAAAGTAGTTTAAAGCAAGACTTAAACATGACAGTTGCTCTGGGGTAGCAGAATCTTCTAAGGAGAAAGTACCCAACCCCCAACTGAACAGAGTAGGGCAGCAAGAATTGGATTTAGGATAATGCCAGAAAGATGAGATAACAAAAGATCAGTCCTGAAAATCATTTCCAGCACTGAAGGCGAGTTAACACAGTAAATCAAGGCTATATCCAGCCAGAATTCAGCCCTCTAAAACCTGTTTTCAGGCCCACAGAGATCTCAAACACAAATCAGATTGAGCATCCAAAGAAAAATACTTCCAATGCAAGCAAGCAAGAGATACCTCACAAAACCATCTTCAAAGCAAACACAACCAAAAGTCATCTTAAAAATAGGATCCTTGGAGTGCACAGAACTTAGGTCAGGGATTTCCCAGGACAGCCTGAAGCATAGGTAGGAGCCAGGCACTTCATCCAGGCAGATTGTTGGATAATTCTATCACTGGGTTGTTGGATAATTCTATCATTGGATTGTTGGATAATTGAATCATTGTCTTGTTTGGGTGTAGGGCCAGATTCACCCTGCTAGCTAGTATAAAAGGTGGGCCTGTTGCCACTGTGAGACTTGAGTGCACAGAGTTTAGTTTGGGGATTTCCCAGGACCACCTGAAGCACAAAGTACTGGAGCACAGGCTAAGTAAGGCATATCCCCACTTCCCCCACCAACTGGAATTGCTGAGGGAATGTCCAAGTGCCAAGTGCAACCACAATAGTGATTCCTGTGTGCAAGACAAGGCAATAAATGAAACGTTGAACTTGAGACACCTCTAGTCCCTCAATACCAAGCCCCAGAAACAACCTAGAGAACCTGGCTGGCAGGAAGCAGAGTGAGCACAGTCCTCAACAGGGTATTGACTAGGTTGTTCCCTACCCAATTTTTTGGAGAACCTTCAGAACAGAAAGGGAAGAGTGAGTTAGACTTCCAATGTATAAATAAAATTGAAAGCCTGAAACCTAGAAAAGTCAACACTTCATGAACCACAACAACAACAACAACAAAAAACCCCAAACAAAACAAAAATAACAACAACAACAAAATCGAAGGCATCTGAAGGAGGCAACCAAAGCAAGCCTTCAAAAGAGCGAAGAGGCATTTGGGATTCACATCAGAATACAGGCAAAGTGAAACCCACATGACAGGACACAATGAAGGGACAACATGGGAAAGGTGCAGGACAATTCCACACCAAGCTCTACCAACCCTGTGGGAGATTCCTACAGTGGGATCCCCCTAGGGGTGGCCCAGGACACAGATCTTAGAGGAACAATTGCAGAAATATTCAAAGAAATCAAAGAATATAAAGAACAAGTCAGAGAACTAAGGAGAGAGAATGAAAAACTCAAGAAGGACCCAGATGGAGAGAATGACAAACACCAGAAAGAACTAGAGAGAGAGAGAGAGAATGATAAACTCCAGAAGGAAGTGGAAACACTGAAAAAGGAAACCAACCAGTGAAGCAAGGAGCTACAGAAGAGATTGAGAAGCTCCAAAAGGAAGTGGAAATACTAAAGCAATCAGAAAAGGAAATGAAAAAGGAAATCAAACACTCATCCAATCAAGAGGAATGGAACAGAAAAAGCCTCAGAAGTAGAATGGAGGAAGCAGAACAAAGAATATCAGACCTGGAAGATAACATAGAACACCTAAAAAGCTCAAGTAAAGATTATGAAAGATTTAAAAATACACAAAAGTGGAACAACCAGGAACTGTGGGACACTATGAAAAGATCAAACCTCTGTATCATAGGGATAGAGGAAGGAGGAAAATAGCAAGAGAATGGTATTGATCAGATCTTCAACAGAATAATAGATGAAAATTTCCCCAAACTAAAAAAAGACAAACTCATACAAATACAAGAAGCACATAGAACTCCAAATAGACAAGATCAGAAAAGAAACTTTCCATGCCATATCATAGTTTAAATTCTAGATGCCCAAAACAAAGACAAAAGCCACAAGAGAAAGACAAGTTACCTATAAGGGGCAACCCTTCAGAATTGCAGCTGACTTCTCAGTGCAAACTATGAAAGCAATAAGAACATGAAGCAAAGCATTCTCAGTGTCAAAGGACAATAGATGCCAACCCAGGTTACTATACCCAGCAAAAAATGTTGGTTATAGTTGAAGGAGAGAGAAAAATCTTCCATGACATGAACAAGATGATAGAATACATGTGCAGAAAACCAACCCTTCAGAGAATTCTTGAAGCAATTCTCCAGGACCTCAAGGCACAGATTTACTCCAGCACACTCATAGTAGGGGACTTCAATACCATACTGAGCCCTTTGAACAGGTCAACTGGACAGAGAATAAACAGAGAAACATCTGAACTAAATGATATAAAACACCAAATGGACCTCACAGACATCTACCAAATATTCCACACAAATACCAGAGAATACACTTTCTACTCAGTACCCCACAGAACATTCTCCAAAATCGACTACATACTGGGACACAGAAAAAAACTTCAATGAATACAAAAAGATTGAAATAATTTCATGCATTCTATCAGACCACAATGCAATAAAGCTCAATATCAACACTAAGATAAGCCCTACTATCTGCAAGAACACATGGAGACTGAACTACACACTCCTGAATAATGAATGGGTCAAGGAAGAAATAAAGAAAGAATAAAAGCATTCCTGGAACTGAATGACAATGATAATACAACATAACAAAACCTATAGGATACTTTAAAAGGAGTCCTAAGAGGTGAGTTTATAGCCCTGGGTGCCTACATTAGAAAAACAGAAAGTGTACAAGTGAAGGATCTAACACTGCAGCTAAAAACACGTGAGAGACAACAACAAATGAGCCCTAAACACAACAGACAGGAAGAAATAACAAAAATCAGAGCAGAAATCAATGAAATAGAAACAAAGAGAACAATACAAAAAAAAAAAAATCAATGAATCCAAAAGTAGGTTCTTTGAGAGAATAAACAAGATAGACAGACCTTTAGCCCAGTTAACCAAAAGAAAGAAAGAGCACCTCCAAATCAATAGAATTCAAGATGAAAAGGGAAATATCACAAGAGACAATGAAAAGATCCAGACAATCAAATGGGAATACTTCAAAAACCTATACTCTACTCAGTTTGAAAACGTAGGAGAAATGGATGAATATCTGAAATCCTGGGAATCACCAAAGGTTAACCAAGAGATCGACAGCCTAAATAGACCCATAATATATGGAGAAATTGAAAATGTAATAAGAAACCTCCCAACTAAGAAAAGCCCAGGCCCAGATTGTTTCACAGAAGAATTCTATAAAACATTTCAAAAAGACTGATAGCCATAATTGCTCAAATTGTTCAGAAGGATACAAGCAGAGGGAAATCTCCCAAATTCCTTCTATGAAGCCAGCATTACTCTAATACCAAAACCAGGCAAGGATTCAAATGAAAAGGAGAACTATAGACCCATCTCATTAATGAACACAGATGCAAAAATTCTCAACAAAATACTTGCAAATTGCATACAGACCCACATCAATAAGATCATCTATCATGGCCAAGTTGGATTCATACCAGAGAGGCAGGGATAGTTCAAAATATGAAAATCAATAAATATCATCAAACATATAAATGGACTAAACAACAAAAACCACACAATCATCTCAATTGATGCAGAAAAAGCCTTTAAGAAAATCCAGTATTCCTTCATGCTTAAAGTCCTAGAAAGAACTGGGTTGGAGGGATCATTCCTCAATGTAATCAAAGCCATATACAGGAAACCCACAGCTAACATCATCCTAAATGGAGAAAAGACAGAAGCACTCTCCTTAAAGGTAGAAACTCAGCAAGGCTGTCCTCTGTCACTACTCCTCTTCAATATAGTGCTTGAAACACTTGTTAGGGCAATAAGGCAAGAAAAGGAAATTAAAGGAGTACTAATTGGAAAGAGGAAGTCAAGTTATCCCTTTTTACTGACGACATGATTGTTTACCTAAGGGATGCTAAGAACTCCACCAGAAAACTTCTAGAAACGATTAAATATTTCAGTAAAGTGGCAGGATACAAACTTAACCTAGAAAAATCAGTAGCCTTTATTTACAGCAACAACAAGCAAATGAAGAAGGAATTCAAGGAGACCTTCACACTCACAATAGCCTCAAAAACAATAACAAACCTAACCAAAGACACCAAAGATCTCTACAACACAAATTTTAAACCCCTAAAGAAGGAAATTAAAGAAGACTTCAGAAGGTGGAAAGACCTCCCATGCTCATGAATTGGGAAAATTAATGTAGTAAAAACGTCCATTCTTCCCAAATTAATATACAGATTCAATGCAATACCAATTAAAATCCCAAAGAGTTTCTTCACAGGGTTCGAAATAAAGTCCTTAATTTAATATGGAAAAACAAAAGACCCCAAATAACCGAAGCAATCCTGAGTGAAAAGAGCAATACAGGGGGGATCTCTATACCAGACTTCAAACTATACTACAGGGCTATAGTCATAAAAACAGCTTGATACTGGCATAAGAACAGAGCTGTTGACCAATGGAACAAAACTGAAGGTCCAAATTTGAGCCCATAAAATTTCAGCGACCTCATATTTGACAAGGGAGCCAAGAAAACACAATGTAGGAAATACAGCATCTTCAGCAAGTGGTGTTGGCAAAACTGGATAACCACTTGTAGAAGAATAAAGTTAAACCCCTACCTCTCGCCCTGTATAAAAGTCAACTCCAAGTGGATCAATGACCTTACCGTGAATCCCAAAACTCTGAAGATGATAGATGAAAAAGTTAGCAGCAGCCTACAAGACATAGGCATAGGAAAAGACTTCCCTAAATTAGACAGCAGCTGCACAAGAAATAAGATCAACAATTGAAAAATGAGACCTCATTAAATTCAAAAGCTGCTGTACATAAAAAGAAACAATCAAGGAAGTGAAGAGAAAACCCACAGAGTGGGAAGAAACCTTCACTGAAGATACATCTGACAATGCACTGATTTCCAGAATATATAAACTATTCAAAAAAACAGAGAAGAAAGAAAACAAATGACTCAAAAGATGGAGCAAAGAGTCGAACAGAGTGAGGAATTAAAGATGGCTGAGAAACATCTTAAAAAGTGTTCAAAGTTGTTAATAATTAAGGAAATGCAAATTAAACCAACTGCTTTGCTATATCATCTCACTCCTATAAGACTGGCTAGGATGAAGAAAATAAATGATACCAAGTGCTGGAGAGGTTGTGAGGAAAGGGGAACACTCATCTACTGCTGGTGGGAATGTAAACTCCTACAACCACTATGGAAAGCAGTGTGGAGAACACTTGGAAGACTCAAAATGAGCTTGCCACTGGACCCAGTCATACCACTCCTGGGTATATTACCCATAAGACTCATCTTACCACAGAGATACATGTACATCCATGTTTATTGAAGCTCTTTTCACAATAGTGAAGAGCTGGAACCAACTCAAGTCCCCCTCAACAGTGGAGTGGATAGTGAAAATGTGGTACATCTACACAATGGAGTTCTATGCAGCTGTAAAGAAAGATGGCATCATGAACTTCACAGATAAATGGATGGAACTAGAAGATATCATGTTAAATGAAGTAAGTCCCAGAAAACCAAAGATAAATGGTATTCCTCATCTTTGGATGCTAGTGCCAGTTACCTGGTTGTAAGGCAAACTGAGCAATGTTAATTTTATATTCTTCATGATCTGAAAACAACTGTGCTCTTTTTTTTTTTTTTTTGGTCTTTTTGAGACAGGGTCTCCCTGTAGCTCTGGCTGTCCTGGAACTCACTCTGTAGACCAGGCTGGCCTCAAACTCACAGAGATCCACGTGCCTCTGCCTCCCAAGTGCTAGGATTAAAGACGTGTGCCACCATGCCCGGCATTACTGTGCTCTTATATTGTGAATCTCTTAACAAGTTCTAGAACTAAGCTACCATTTATTTTCAGGGTTAGTAATTTTTGTTATATAGATGGAGGATATGTATGTATATTTTAGAGTAATATAAAATCAAAGGAATTTGGGAAAAAAAAACTAGTTTGCCATGACAATATGTCTAACCAAAGTATTTATTTTATGGGAATATGTCTTAGTATTTCTTATACAAAGCTGCTTGAGCTTTTGTCCAAGACTTTTCTAAAACATTATAGAGTAGTTAAAAGTATCAGGCTGGTGTAACTTAGCCTTTCTGGATGTTTTATGACCATACTTAATTCCCATACCAATTTGTCTGAGGGTCTTAAGTGATAACCTTGTTCCTTGCTCTCAGAGGTCAACTAAGTCCTGGGGGACTATGCATGGGGACATCTCTTGAAATGTCCTCCAAATGTGAGTCACCAGTCTTCCTGTGTGCAGGGAGGTCTTGGAGATCCACTAATGACACTTCAATCAGTGTCCCTTCAGTCTCTATAGAGGAAAGTCTGCTCATGCTTCAAAAAGGGAAGCCTAGTCTAGAAAGAACTGACTTTGTCTTCGAATGGATGGAACTGGTGATTGAAAGCCAAAAGCATCCAGGGGCTGACCCCCCGAAAAAAAACCTGAGTGACCATTGAGGACCAGATCCACAAGTGACCTTGAGAAAATAAAAACCTTGGTTAATCTGGGCTGTGTGTCCTTAAATATCCAAAAGGAAAGTATAACCAGAAACATATAAATTGTAAATCCTGAGAAATTGTACTTCAGGTATAAAACTTGAGATCTTAGTAGAAAAAAAAAAAAAAAAAAAAGAGCACAGTTGTTTTGCCTGTCTTACTGGCAAGTGCAGCTACCCTGTGGCTGCCACTGATTTTGCCATCCTTCAGAAAGATGAGACTAAGCTTTTCTTTTTTTTTTTTATGTGTATGAGTGTACTGTCTGCATGTAGGTTGGTGCACCTGTGTCGTTCAGTGCCGTGGAGGTCAGAAGAGGGCGTCGGATTCCCCTAGAACTGGAGTTAAGGATGGTTCTTAGCCACCATGTGGCTGCTGGGAATCGAACCCAGGTCCTCTGTAAGAGCATACAGTGCTCTTAACCACTGAGCCATCTCTCCAGCCCCAAGACACAGCTTTTCAGCCTTTCAATATGTACTGAAGTCTAATGTCCCTCCAAGAATCTTCCAAACCTTCAATGGCAGATGGGGACTGCTGAGACTTCCAACTTGTGGACTGAACTACTACTGGGGTTTCTGTCTCTTCAGAGTATAGACTGCCATTGTTGGACTACCCAGGCTGTATCATGGAGACCAGTACAGGTAGATCAAGACAGGATGCAGTGCTTACTAGACCTCATTTGGTGACCATGGGAAGGGAAATCCCCAGTGTGGAGCACAAGGGCAGAACTGATGGTGATTTGGGCTTGCCAAGGAGGAGACTTGAAACATGACATCTTTCAGCCTAATAAAGAATAAACAAATCATAAGCTGAAGATGCTAAAATCTATGATATATGTGGCATGCATATGTTCGTATTTAAGAATGATGCATATTGGAAGGAATAACAACAACATAAAGAGTGAGTCAAAGAACTGACTGAAATGGTGAACTTCTGTTTGAAACAGTAAACTTCTGCATTGATAATTTTGAGAGAGACTGAGAAAAAGATGAAAAAACATTCTTGGCAGAATGCATGAGCTCTGGTGGGGTGGGGGGGCAGAGGGAGGGATGTGTCTAGATTTGATTTTTAATTTTGTATGAAATGCACAGAGCTTCAATACAAAATTGGCTTTGAAAAAAATAGGATCCTTAAACAACCAACTCAGATGCTGATATCTATGAAAAATTACCACTCAAAAGGTGTGAAGCATTTGATAGACTCAGAAATAATAAATTTAAAAGTATCTAAGGTATCCAAATTTCAGGCCTCCGAATGCATTTTTAATATCCATATTTAAAGTTTGAAGGTACGCATTTAATCTAATATGCCAAAACAAAACTAATAATCCTGTGCACATAAAGAATGGAAAGAAACTTGAAGCGGCCACTTTGACAGAAACATGAGAAAACACACAAGAAAACTTAGACTCATGACAGTCATAGCTACATGAATCTCAGACACACAGGAAAACAGTTATCATAAACACAACAAGACGTAGTTACATCCTTTAAATCTGGAAAAAGGAGAGGCCCCTTTCTCCATGATCTCATAGCAAAGGAGCAGTTCTTCCTCCTTTTCTGGGAATTATGAGGCTGAACAATTTTCATCTGCAATAGGAAGCAGAATTTTAAAGCTTGGAGGAGAAAGGACAGTAGGAGAGAGGATGTTTCCCTCCCAGAACTTCTGAAGCCAAGGACGTCTATTATCCAGAAGATCGACCCAAGTAGAGTCAATTGGGGTGAGGATTAAAACAGACTCTGAGAAAAGAATAAACAAGATTGAGATCATAAGATCCTTCTGATGGATGGTGGACAAGGCCCAGTAAGGTCGGCCATTCGAGCTCACAAGGAGTCTAGAGTCAAGGTGCCTTGACATGGGAGCCAAGCCCAGAGTTTCTCTTCCTGGAACCAAAAAAAGTTGATTAACATACAATCAAGGGGAGATAGTGGCTGGGACTACAGTGTCTGGCCCACAGTGAAGGTTGGTCCAGTGGTCATGAGGGAGACATACATCACACAATAAGAAAAAACGAATAGCTACCAAGCAAATCTAGAATTCCAAGTTTCAAGTGGTTCTGGGGATGTCTCCTCTGATATCTGACTAGGGGGCTAGGGGTAGGAGCACTGTTTCTGGCTGGCTTCCCTCCTAGGTATATTCTGGCCCCAACCCGAAATGAAACAGCCAGGGCTGAGAAACATATCTCGGCAACTTCCCCTTGGCAGTTCCAACCAAACACATTCACACACAGAATAGGCAGACACAGACAAAACCACAAAGGCACCTCTTACTTCACAAGTTGGTGGCCAATGGTATCAGAGAAGGAACTTCTCTCAGCAGCTGTCCCCTGGCCCTTCCAACCTCCAGCTGGTATGAATCTTGCTAGGAGCTCCAAATATTGTAAGGTCTCAACAGACAGTCCACTCACTAGATCACATGGAGTTTAGAGAAAGGTTTAATTTTGATGCCAGCCAACCCTCACCTCTGGAGAAGTTGGGGCCCCGAGGAGAGGAGCAGGTTACATAGCTTTTTATAAGTAAAACAGGCAATCAGAATTTAACATGGTAGTTAAAGTCACCAATCAAAGGGTAGTGTGAAGTAAGCAAGCCAGTCACAGAAGCAGGAGGCAGTAGAGAGAGCTCTCAGAAACACTCAGGCTTTTAAAGTATGACTCAGGGAAAATGAAACTCAATGAAACATATTCAAATGGTATCTGAGAGCCCTGTTCCTGAGTTCTTATAATCCTTTATCTCACTTTTATTTTGGCAATAAGCAACTTAACAAAACAATGTGTTTACCTTATCAGGCCTCTTAAAGTAATGCACAGATGTCTACACATTGTGCAAAGATAGATATGTTAACCACATTTAGTGAAGATCCTGGGATAATGGCTTCTATCCACCCTGCCTTCCCACTCATAGCACTTAAATGTTGGATTTGGTATTCACCGATGCTTAACAAAAAGCAGTGTTTTGATGGGGCTTACCTTGGTAATGCATTACACAGAGTTAATCTCTTTAGAGAGAGCTAGAAGTTAGTATTTCTCAGAGAGAGCTAGAACAAAGTTTCAGGTTCCACAAATGTTGACAGTTCTACAAATCCTACCAAGAAACATTTTATGAATGTAAAATAAATATTGACTTTCAGCTGTTTTCATATCTGTAATGTTTCCTGCAACTCTTCACAGTGTGAATTTCCTCATGAACTTTCTCAAAATTTCAACGTCATTGGTCTTACTGATTTTCCACACCAACCATCCTTAATTTATATCTTATTCTATACCTATAGTAGATTTCCTGTCTCTGAAACACAAATGTACAACTAAAGAAGCCAGGCATTGTATACTGTCTTATCTTCTTGCTTTCCCTTTTTAGCCCTATGGAAGTATATAGTTATCTTCACTATAATAGAATGATACACTGAATTAAAAATGAAAGAAATCTAATGACTGTCCTAAAACAGTCAACAGGCCATTTTTATTATCATCCTTGTGTAAAGTTTTAGCCCACCTAAGTTAGGGATTCCAGGAAGCCAATTGGGGCAAAAGTTCCAAGAAATAATTATCCTGGACTGTGCTCCTGCAATCTGAGAAAAGTTGCTGCAACATCTTGCAATCATAACTCACCAGAGACCAGAACCAGGCCTCAGTCTCTCAAGATGTTCTTACTGACACCAGTCACAGGTCCCAGTTTCCCTCCAGATGTTTCTACTGATACCAGCCGCAGACCCACCTACGCCCATTCCAACATCTCACCCCCACTTCCCTGTAAACCTACTTCCTTATGTGCTTGAGTATAAAACTGCTGCTTTGGGGACATTCTTTTCTTTTTCTTTTTTTTTTTTTAGATTTATTTATTATTTTTTATGTGTATGAGTGTATTATCTGCATGTAGGTATGTGCACCCGAGCCGTGCAATGCTGTGGAGGTCAGAAGAGGGCGTTGGATTCCCCTGGAACTGGAGATAAAGATGGTTCTTAGCCACCACGTGGGTGCTGGGAATCGAACCCGGATCCTCTGTAAGGGCAGTCGGTGCTCGTAACCACTGAGCCATCTCTCCAGCCCCTGATGACATTCTAACATTGGTCATCTTAATCCCGACACAGGCAGGCCAGTAGCCATGCCTAAAATAAACCCAATTGCCTTTTCATCGGAGTCCTGACATTTTCTCCTTTCACATGCTGGTTCTCCCCTCAACACGAACCTAACACTTTGCACATGTTTATTCGTGTATCCGCAAATATTCTTTCTATAAGTGGAATCATACTATATATACTAAATTAATTTAATATGATTTTATCTGTCTTACCTTACACAGCATCAAAGCTATTACTACCCCAACTACCATCTGCATATTTTCTACATACACACAAATATACATATATATTTATACATTATTCTACATAAACAGTTACTTGTGTGTGATCATAAATGTTGGTATTTCACTTAAGTGTATATTTTAGAATTTCTTTTAGATCACTAGAATATGTTCAATATAGTCTAGTCTGCATAATATTCTCTGGTAATTTGATATAATAAACTACACTAAGTTTATTAGTACTTGCTGAAATTACAACATCTAGAAATGGCAAAAAATACAATTTAAAATTCATATTTCCCAGCAAAGAAACAGCCCATCATGGAATCATAGTGGTAACATATTTTATCTAGTCATTCTGCAGTATTAAATGCCCATTTATGTTTTTTGTCTAGGTCACTGTGGATATCAGAGTAAACATTTTTATATAGTTCTTCATGTGCTGGTAGTAGGCATGTGATTAGAGTTCTGTGTTCAGAATTTTTTACTAAAACGTTGTAAAGATTTTGAAATTTCTCTCTGACTTCACCAAATAACCTCTAAAAAGCAGCCAAGTTTTTCCATAATTTACATCTACATTTTTCTAAATCCATCAGTTCTGTATATAATGTTTGACAGTTTAACATTGCTAGTAGCTAATTATAAGTTATTTTGTGTTTTCCTGACTATTGATATATTTTTATTTTTGTTGTTATTGTGATATTCTGTGTGTGTATTTTGCAGTGAGATTGTTAAATTAACACAAGAAAATATACTCTTTAATAATGTAAATTAAACCCAATGAAGAATATTGAATCAAGTATTTGGAGGCTTCAGTGACTCAAAAAACAAGAGAAGGGGAGAAGGGACTGGGCTAGAGCTGGGAGAGTAGGAGAGTGAAGGAAAGAAGCTGGAGTTCAAGACCTTCTACTCATTGAGGCAAAACCTACACCAACTGAAAGATAAAGTCACAGGCAAAGTATTTTCTATTGTCTTTAACATACCAAATACTTAAATGCTGATAACATCATTTTTTTCTGCCAAAACAAAGGTCTATGTATTAATCTGTCAGAGAAATAACTGGACAAAACTACGATTAGTTCTAGAAAATTCAGGAGGTCCAGCCAAGGTCAGACGTCAACAGAAATGGCAGTCGCTTTTGGGAAGGAGACATTGCTTTAATTCCTAGGCCTGTGAAATGTCAACAAACTAATTCACAAACAAGGTTATTATTGGAGGTTGAGTGCATCACCGTAACTTCAGTCAGATGCACCAGCTTGCCAGGTTTCAGTTCTGCAGCACTGCTTGTTCTTCATCTGTGCCATATAGAGACCACAACATTTACAAGCTAAACTAAATGAAATCTGCAGTCTCATTTAAACTTATACAGGGGAAAATAGTCATCAACTAGATGAGAAGGGCAAGTACAGTATTAATAATTGTCAAAGTTATGAAACGAGCTATAATGTTTATCCTTCCTTTTAAAAACTGAATTAAATTAAAAGGAAAACCGTATAGAGATGAAGTCAGGTCAATATTTCTATCTCTCTGTCTCTTTCTTTGCATACACGTCTTTTTACCTGTACATATATCCATAAATGTATGAATGGACTTTGCACTTCTTACCTGTGTACCTGTGTATACCTGTATCTCTGCAGAACAAGCCTTGTTTGCTTTGCCCTGGTGGGAGGATACCTGTGTAGACATTTACACTTTTGGCTTACTTGTGTACATGTGTTTGCAATTTCAGCCCGCCAAGAGAATGTACATGTGTATACGTGTTTACAGTTTTGGCCTGATTGTGAGGTAGATGTATATGTATCTGTATCTATAGTTGAGTCCTTTTTGGAGAAGCTTCTTGTGTATATATGTTTGTGGTTTTGGATGCAAGACATGTTTAGTCAGTCTCTTACAAAGTAGATAAATGGAGGGCTGGAGAGATGACTCAGTGATTGAGAACATTGGCTGCTCTTACAAAGTCTGTGGGTTTGATTCCTACCACCCACATGGTAGCTAACAGCCATCTGTAACTCCAGTTCCAGGGGATCCAATGCCTTCTTCTGACCTCCTTAGGCATTGCATGGCATGGGTGCATCTACCTTCATCCAGGGAATACCCTCATACACATAAAATAAAAAGAATTTTGTACACAGTACTTAAACTTGTATTCCCTCTTGTGTGCTCCCTTCTGTAGCAACGATGTTCTTCTTTCTATTTGACATTTTGATATGAAAATTTCACATTACAAATAAAGCAATCCATTGGGAGAAAGTGAGGTGTGTTTCAGAAACAAGCTCATAAGTCCCGGGTAAGCTATTTTCTCAACAGTCTTAAGTTGAGGAAGATTTGGGGATTTATTCTGCCTCTCAGCATTAACTTCATAAATGTTTGGCTGCTTATTTTACAAGCAGAGAAAAGAGACCTTTAAGTGGAGAACTCAGCACCCAGACAGGCCTAGTGTCTGCAAAAACATTTGGAAGATACAGTTTTGTCCCTGAAGCGTCTCAGTTTAAATTTACCCAACTCCATTCATGTCTAGATTTCTTCAATTAACAGAAAGAAAAATATTCAGTAATCTTTAGAGCAGAAACTATCTACTTTAAAGTTAAAAGTTTATAAAGAAAATTTAAAAAGCTTTAAAAATTTATAAGCCCCCCCCACACAAACATACACGATGAGAGCTATAAGTGATAAAGACATAAAAATAGATCTGAATAAAATATTAAAAGAAAGAAGCAGCAGATATGCATAGGGTCAAGATTACTGAAGGACACAGATCCTGCTGAAGACCAAGAAACAGAGTGGACAGTACTGAGGTTCTGAGCAGAATCCTTTTTCCTATCCTTTTTTTTTTTTTTTTTTTGTTGTGTACTGTAGAAGGCAGGCTGGGCATGAGCCAGGGAGCAAGCCAGTGGACAGCATTCCTCCATGGCCTGTGCTTCAGCTCCTGCCTCCAGGTTCCTGCCCTGAGTTCCTGCCTTGTGCTCCCTGAGTGATGAACTATGAACCAGGAGATGTAAGCTGAATAAACCCTTTCCTCCCCAAGTTGGTGTCAGTCAGAGTGCTTTGTCACAGCAATGGAAGACAAACTAGAACAGTGTACCCGCTTGAAAAAGATCATCACATCCAGGTTTGTTGATTTCTGACCTTCCCTCATTGAAGGAGGGTTAGGGTGAGTCATGAAACCTTCACCTGAACATCCAGCCACTCTTCCCAACCTGTTGTAGGTAATTTGACCCTAACTGCATGTGGCCTCATGAAAGGGCTAGGGTATATAGGTCAGGGAAGACCAGTGGAAAAGGGACTCCATTTATGCAGCTATTGGGAAGTCATCATCCACGCTGGGTCAAGAATTTCTAGTATGGCCTTCAAGAAGGGCACCCATATTCCTATAACCCCTCACCCATTTCTCTGTAAGTAATCCCAATAAATTGCTTTCTCAGGGTGACCTTTGCTGAAATTGTACCTCAGATTGTTGTTGGGACTGAGGAAGGGGAGATTGGGTGATGTTTACACTTCCTACCCCAAGGAAGGCGTTTTGGTAACACATATCCAGCTTTTTGAGTTCTGGAGAATCTGAACTCAGGTCCTTATACTTGGCTGTTGGTTTTTGTGTGTTAAGTTTGTATCCTTCTACTTTGCTGAAATTTTTTATCCACTCTGAAAATTTTCTGGTGAAGTCATTAGAGTCTTGTATGTAGAATTATATAATCTGCAAATAAGGATGTTTTGACGTCTTCCTTTCCTGTTTGTATTCTTTGTACCTGCTTCTCTTACTGCTCTAGTTGACTTCCATTACTAAGTTGAGTAAGAATGGGAAATCTTGTCTTATTTCTGATTTTAGTGTAAATGCTTTGAGTTTTTCTTCATTAAGAAGAATGTTGGCAGGCCTGGAGAGATGGCCTAGTGGTTGGGAGCACCAACTGCTCTTGCAGAGGACCCGGGTTTGATCCCCAGCACCCACATGGTGGCTGAGAACCATCTGTAACTCCAATTCCAGGAGAACTCCAGTTCTAGGGGAGTGAAACACCCTCTTCTGACCTCCGCAGCATTGCACGACACGGGTGCACAGACCTACATGCAGACAGTACATTCATACACATAAAAAAATAAAAATTTAAAAAAGAATGTTGGCAATAAGTTGGTCATAGATCACCTTTATTATGTTGAAATATGTTCCTTATATCTGTTTCTTCAGAACTTTTATAATTCAGGGATACTAGATTTGGTAAAAAGTGTTTTATGAATCTGTTAATATGATTGTAAGGTTGTAGCCCACCTAAGTCAGGGATTTTAGGAAGCCAACTAAGGCAGAAGTTCCAAGAAATAATTACCCTGAACTGTGCTCCTGTGATCCGAGAAAAGTTGCTGCAATATCCTGCAATCATACTTCACCGAGACCAGAACCAGTCCTCAGTCTCTCTCGAGATGCTCCTACTGATACCAGTTACAGGTCCCAGTTTTCCTTGAGAGGCTTCTACTGATACCAATCACAGACACACTGTGCTAGATAGCTTTAGTGTCAACTTGACACACCTGGGTTGAGGGAGCCTCAATTGGGGAATTGGCTCCATGGGACTGGCCTGTGGCCAAGTCTGTGGAGTATTGTCTGACTGTTGAGCAATGTGGGAGGGCCCAGCCCACTATGGGTGGTGCCACCCTGAGCAGGTTGTTGTGTACTGTATAAGAGGTCAGGCTGGGCATGGGCCAGGGGAGCAAGCCAGTGAACAGCATTCCTCCATGGCATGTGCTTCAGCTCCTGCTTCCAGGTTCCTGCCCTGAGTTCCTACCTTGGGCTCCCTGAGTGATGAACTGTGACCCAGGAGATGTGAGCCAAATAAACCCTTTCCTCCCCAAGTTGGTGTTGGTCAGAGTGTTTTGTCACAGCAATGGAAGACAAACTAGGACACTCACCTATACTCATTCCCCCATCTCCTCACCCCTACTTCCTTGAAAACTCACTTCCTTGTGTGCCTGGGTATAAAAACTGCAATTTGGAGGACATTCTAATGCTGGTCATCCTAATCCCCACACAGGCAGGCCAGCCACCATGCCTAAAATAAACCCAATTTCCTTTTCATCAGAGTCCTGACATTTTCTCCTCTCTGTGCTGAGTCTCCCCTCAAAATGAACCTAATAATTATCATGTAATTTATGTTCTTAAGTCCATTTACATAATGCAGTCCATTTATCTATTTGTGCATGTTGACTCGAATCTCTGGAATAAAGCCAGCTTGATCATGGTGAATGATTTTGTTTGATTTGGAAGTATATTGTTGGGAATTTTTCTTCTCTTTTAATCAAGGAGGTTAGACCATAATTTTCTTTTTGTGTGTATGGGGGGGAGGGGGTGTATATCCATGTTTGTTTGTGAAGATATGTATCATGGCACATGTGTGAAGATTTTTTTTTCTTCAGAAAAAAGTCTATTGTGCACTGCTGTATATATCAAACTAGCTGGCCTATGAGCTTCCAGCAAGTTTTCTGTTAAAGTGTGGAGATTTTAAAATTAGCTTTGGAAAAAAGAAAAAAAGTGTGGAAATTTGGCTTTTGTTCTTGGCTATTTGTGTGTATAGTATTCATCTGAATCCTATGTTACTTTTGTTCTGTACCCTTCAAATTCTCCCTCAGTGTCCCTGGTCAGAGTTTTTAATTTTTTATTTGGCTTTGGGAATTTGACCTCATAGTTGTTAGGCAAGAAGTCTTCTTAACTTTAGCAAAGTTCCGTATTGACTAAACAGAAATCTACTTTTTGTTTTTGTTGTTTGGTGTTGGAGATCAAACCCAGGGCTTCACACATACTAAATGCATGCTACCTGAGCTACATCCCCAAAATAGCTCATTCATTGAGTGTCAACAAAAGCTATTAGTTCTGGGTGAGGTCCAGAATAAAGATTCTATAAGTTCATGCTGCTGGTCCTATGCAGACTGCTCTGTCATTTGGGTCATATGATCCAGCAAAGCCAGTGGTACTTGAGTCGTCTGTGGCAAACCTGGATGTGATTTAGGGCCTGTCGCAGGCCCTATATATGCATTATAGCACAACCCCTTAGGTTTTTAGAGAAAAATCCCAATATTTTACACAAATAAATACTCTCCTTTTGAGAATCAGCTTTTGGGCTGCTGCCTCCTCCTATTTTGGATATCACTCAGAAACATCTTTTGTTTGCATTCAATCAATGAGCTGGCCTGAAAGGTGTAGTTCAGTGGTAATGTGCACTTACTATGTCTGAGGCTCTGGGTTTGATCCCTAGCACCAAATAAAGGACTCAGTCTAGGCTCTATAAGAAAGCAGAGCTAGTAGGATACACACACACACACACACACACACGGCTCACAAGATCAGAAAGGCCGAAAAGTTCCATATTGGCCATCTGCAAAGTTGATAACCAGAGTAGGATACACACACACACACACACACACACACACACACACACACACACACACACG
>VZQC01002037.1:515814-554743 GCA_009823505.1 Rhizomys pruinosus | reverse complement strand
GAGAGAGAGAGAGAGAGAGAGAGAGAGAGAGAGAGAGAGAGAGAGAAGCAATTCCACAAGGGAAAAAAGTCAATTTATTGCTGTAACTCAGTATTTTTTACAAAACCTTGTGGGGGGTTGGGACATACAGAATTGGGGGTTGGGACAGGCAGGATTTCAGGCCATGTACAGGAATATGACAATGCTTTGCCCAAGGCATCGAGGACAATTTGTACCAGGCAGGTTTTCAAATGCAAGCAAGATATCAGCTGGAGTCCAGGCTTGGAAGTTGCTAGCTGACTCTCTAAGTGCTTCTGCCAAAAGAATACATCCATCTTCTACATTTTCTTTATTAAAAAAGCTCAGTTGTCACATAGCCTTATTTTTTTCCATTGGGGATACTCTGGGAAGAATGATCCAATATGGCTACTATTGGGGGAAACTGAACCTAGGCATGTGTATAGTAAGCTGCAAGTTTGACATATGCTCCATACATCAAAGAGAGAGAGAGCCCTAGGGATCTGGGGCTTTATCCAAGGTGAGGCAGGAATACTACATTATCCCAACCCAGGGAGCTACTGGTTCAGTGATTGCGGATCCTGCTTCCAGCCAGAAAATGTCTCAGCCCTACAGCAGGACCTCCTACAGTTTTTAATTAAATAGAGCAGTGCTCTCATCCTTTTCCAGATATTTTTTAGGGATGGCTTGATATTGAACTTAAGAAACTCTGGGCTGTAACCCCAAATTGGTATTTGACAAACCAGGAAGCCAACCTTCTAAGGTGGAGATTAGTATTAACAAAAGGGATTATTTAGTTGGCTTAGAGGGACTTGGGTTGCAGGTAATAGGGGGTGCCAACAACACATATATAAAGATAATATTTTTTTCTCCCAAATATAAAGACACACAGGTATCATTTTATTATCCTCTTAACACAGAGGAAGGCTGCAAGGCAGCTGTCAAAGCTCCCAGAGCCTCAAATGCTTTTATACCTATAAAGGAAAACAGAAACTGGTGCCAGTCCATCACAAACTGATCATGTAAAAAATGTAAAGAGACTTAAAACTGAGCATTTATCTTGTCCCTCAAGTGGTGAACTTTAAAAAATGGCAAAGCAAAAGTAATACTTTTTTCTCCCTCCAAGACATAGAGGTATGTGAGTGACATTTTCCCTCTAAAAGTAACATTTTTTCTCCCATCTATAAAGACAATATTTTTCTTCCATGACATAGACATGTGAATGCCATTTTCCTCTAAAAGTTACATTTTTTATCCCCCAAGATATACAGGTATTATTTGATATCCATCTAAACATAGATGGCGATTTTTTTTTCCATTTCTTGTATTTTCTTTTTTTTTTTAATTAGTTTTTATTGATGCTTTGTGCATTTCATACATTTTTCCAATTCAGTTCAGGCTTATTTCCCTTTCCCTGCTCCCCACCCCCACCCCATCCCAGATCATGCATTCTGCCATAACTGTCCTGCATCTTTCTCTCAGTTTTTTTTTTTTTTTAATTTTTAGCTATAAGTGATAACTGTATCCCCAAAGTCTTAGGTTTGGTTGGAAAGACCTGTACGTGTAACTATATTGATGGAATAAAGTCCAAACTATGAGATTCCACAACTATGCTTTTAGCCTCTGGCAGGTTTTTCTCTTTAGTGAGCAGCTCCTATGCTTTTAAGAGGAAGGGGGGAAAGGTGGGTGAGAAGCAGAACAATTCGTTCTTTGTTGTTGAAGATAGCACCTAGGCTGACCCAGCCTTTTCCCAGCAGGAGATTGGCAGCTCGGCTCTGGGTCCAAGTCTTTTCCAGAGTGCAGAGAGCTGTGGGCCTGAAGATTAAGCAAGGTGGAGGCCCAGCAGGTGCCCTTGGGCTGAGCCAAAGCTTAGGACTTTAAAGGGGTATTTTCTGCAACTTACAGATGGAATATAAATAGTAAAAGTATAGGCACTTAAGTAAACTCTATTTATTTTTTTCTTTATCTTTTTCTTTATTTAATATATATATTAAATAAAGGTCCCCCTCCCAACCTCCCACCTCACAAGGTTCACTGTTTCAGTCAGTTCTTTGATGCAGTATTTTTGTTGGTGGCGGTGTGGTGTTCTTTCTAATATGCATCACTCCCAATAAGAAATATTTACAACTAGGTTATTGGCGCTAGCATCCACAGATGAGGGATACCATTCGTCATTTGTTTTTCTGGGACTGTGTTACTTCACTGAACATAATATCTTCTTGTTCCATCCATTTACCTGAAAAGTTCATGATGTCATTTTTTACTGCTGCATTGAACTCCCTTTTGTATATGTACCACATTTTTTCTATCCACTCGTCAGTTGAAGAGCATTTGGGTTGATTCCAGCTATTTGCTATTGTGAAGAGAGCTGCAATAATCATAGCTGTGCCTGTATCTCCGTGGTAAGAAGAGTCTTGTGGGTATACACCCAGGAGTGGTATGACTGGGTCAGGTGGTAAGCTCATTTTGAGTCTTCCAAGGATTCCCCACAATGCTTTCCATAGTGGCTGTACAAGTTTACATTCCCACTAGCAATGGATGTGTGTTCTCCTTTCCCCACAACCTCTCCTGCACTTGGTATCATTTTTTTTTTAATTTTTTTTTTATTAATTTTATTTATTTCCGTATGTGTATGAATGTACTGTCTGCATGCAAGTCTGTGCACCCGTGTCGTGCAATGCCGCGGAGGTCAGAAGAGGGTCTCGGATTCCCCTGGAACTGGAGTTCTCCTCCAGTCTTATCGGAGTGAGATGATATCTTAAAGTGGTTTTAATTTGCATTCCTTAATTATTAGTGACGTTGAATACTTTTTAAGATGTTTCTCAGCCATCTCTAATTCCTCATTTGTGAAGTCTCTGTTCAGCTCTTTGCTCCATCTTTGGAGTGATTCATTTGTTTTCCTTCTTTGTTTATTGAGTAGTTTATATACTCTGGACATCAATGCTATGTCAGATATATCTTCGGTGAAGGTTTTCTCCCACTCTGTGGGTTTTCTCTTCACATCCTTGATTGTTTCTTTTGATGTACAAAAGCTTTTGAGTTTAATGAGGTCCCATTTGTCAAGTGTCACCCTTAATTCTTGCGCAGTTGCTGTCTGATTTACAAAGATTTTTCTTACGCCTATGTCTTATAGTCTGCTGCCAACTTTTTCTTCTATAGCTTTCAGAGTTTTGGGGTTTCACGTTGAGGTCTTTGATCCATCTGGAGTCGACTTTTGTACAGGCGAGAGGTAGGGGTTCAATGTCATTCTTCTACAAGTGGTGATGCAGTTTTGCCAACACCACTTGATGAAGATGCTCTCTTTCCTTCATTGTGTCTTCTTGGTCCCTTTGTCAAACATGAGGTGCCTGAAATAGTATATCCTCAAGTTTGGATCTTCAGTTTTGTTCCATTGGTCAACAGGTCTGTTTTTGTGCCAGTACCAAGCTGATTTTTATGACTGTATCCCTGTGGTATTTTAGTTTGAGTTCTGGTATAGAGACCCCCCATCTATTGTTCTTTTCACTTACCATTGCTTTGGATATTCGGGGATTTTGTATTTCCAAATGAAATTAAGGACTATTTTTCTGAGCCTGTGAAGAAACTCTTGGGGATTTTAATTGAGATTGCATTAAATCTGTACAAGAGTTTGGATAGAATGGAATGTTTTACAATATTAATTTTCCTAATCCATGAGCATTGGCGGTTTTTCCATCTTCTGATGTCTTCTTCAATTTCCTTCTTCTGGTGTTTAAATTTTTTGTTTTAGAGATCTTTGTTGTCTTTGGTTAGGTTTGTTCCTGGGTATTATATTGTTTTGTGGCTATTGTGAGGGGGAATGTCTCCCTGTATTCCTTCTTCACTTCCTTGTTGTTGATGTAAAGAAAAGCTACTGATTGTTCTAGGTTGATTTTCTATCCTGCCACATTACTGAAGCCCTTAATCATTTCTAGGATTTTTCTGGTGGAGTTTTTAGTGTCCCTTAAGTAAACAATCACATCCTCAGCAAAAAGCAATAGCTTGACTTCTTCTTTTCCAATTAGAACTCCTTTAATTTCCTTCAATTGCCTTATTGCCCTAGCAAGTGTTTCAAAAACTACATTGAAGAGGAGTGGTGACAGTGGGCAGCCTTGCTGAGTTCCTACCTTAAAAAGGGAATGCTTCTGTCGTCTCCCCATTTAGAATGATATTGGCTATGGGTTTCCTGTATATGGCTTTGATTACATTGAGGAATGATCCTTCCAATCCAATTCCCTTTAGGACTTTAAGCATGAAGCAATGCTGGATTTTGTCAATGCTTTTTCCATTGTAATTGAGATGATCATGTGGTTTTTGTCTTTCATTCCATTTATATGTTTGATGATATCTTTTGATCATCATATGTTGAACCATCCCTGCCCCTGCCTGGTATGTATCCAACTTGGTCATGATGGATGATCTTCTTGATATGGGTCTGTATGTGATTTGCAAATATTTTGTTTAGAATTTTTGCATCTGTTTTCATTAATGAGATGTGTCTATAGTTCAACTTTTTGGTTGTATCTTTGCCTGGTATTAGAGTGGATGCTGGATTCTTAGAAGGAATTTGGGAGAACTCCCTTTGTTTTTGTCCTTCTAAACAATTTAAGTAATAATGGTTGTAATTCTTTTTTAAATGTTTTATAGAATTCTGCTCTGAAACCATTTGGGCCTGGGCTATTTTTAGTTGGGTGTTTTCTTATTCCATCTTCAATTTCTTCATATATTATGTGTCTGTTTAAGCTGTCGATCTCTTCTTAGTTGAACTATGGTGAATCCCAGGAATTCAGATATTCATCCATTTCTTCTAGGTTTTCAAAGTTACTAGAGTATTGTTTTTTTTGAAGTATTTCCATATGATTGTCTGAATATTTTCATTGTGTGTTGTGATATTCCCCTTTCATCATGGATTGTATTGATTTGTAGTTGTTCCTTCTTTCTTTTGGTTAACTGGGCCAGAGGTCTGCCTTTCATGTTCCCTCAAAGAACCAACTTTTGGATACATCATATGGTTTTCTTAGTTTCTATTTCATTGATTTCTGCTCTGATTTTTGTTATTTCTTCCTGTCTGCTATGCTGCGTTTAAGGTTCATTTTGGTTGTTGTCTCTCAGTGTTTTTAGCTGTAGTGTTAGATAGTCAACCTTTGGGGGGGGGGGGGGGGGGGTGATCTTTCTGTTTTTTTTTTTTTTTTTTTTTTTGTGTTTTTTTTTTTTTTTTTTTTTTTTTTTTTTGATGTAGAAACTCAGGGCTATAAACTTCCCTCTTAAGACTGCTTTTAAAGAGTCCCATAAATTTTATTTGTTGTATTATCATTGTCAATTCAATTCCAGAATGCTTTTATGTTTTTTTCTTTATTTCATCCTTGACCCATTCATTATCAAGGAGTGTTGTTTAGTCTCCCATGGGTTTCTTGTAGGTTGTAGGGCTGATGAGGGTGTTGACATTGAGGCTTTATTGCAATGTGGTCTTATAGAGTGAATGACATTATTTCAATCTTTTTGTATTGAATTGAGTTTTTGTTTTCTGTGTCCCAGTATGTGGTAGATTTTGGAGAATGTTCCAGTGGGTGCTGAGTAGAAAGTGGATTCCGCTGGTATTTTGGTTGGAATAGTCTGCAGATGGTAACTGTTAGTTAGGTCCATTTTGTTGTATAGTAATCATTTCAGTTCATATCCTCTCTGTTATTTTTCTTTGTCATGTTGATCTGTCCAAAGGAATTAGTAGGGTATTGAAGTCCTCTACTATGAGTGTACTGGGGTTGGTGTGTGATTTGTGGTCCTGAAGAATTTTCTTTACAACACAGTATAGTGGCACCGAGTTTGGTACATAATATGTTCTGAATATTAAGTTTCTTTGGCAATTGGGTGTCCTTGTAAAGATGTATGGCCACCTTTGTCTCTTTGATGTCGTTTACTGTTGAAGTCATTTGGGTATTATAATAAAATAGCAAACCCAACACCTGCTTTCTCTTTGGTAGCATTTGCTTGAAATATATTTTTCCATCCTTTACACCTTAAGTTGGTGCTATCCTTGAGATTGAGATGGGTTGCTTGTATACAGCACGACAGTTGGGTTTTGTTTACTAATCCAATCTCCTAGTCTATGTCTTTTGTTTTGGGGAGTTTTAATCCATTAAATATTTAAAAAGGTTATAATTGAAAAGATGCATGTTGCTGCGTCTTTCCTTTTCACTTTATTATCCATGTTGCATTTTTCAGTCCGTCTACGGTTCTACTGTCTGCAGTCATGTTTTTTAGTTTTCTCTTTTTGGAGCTTGGGGATAGTTGCTTCTTTCTCCTGTCCTTTGAAGTGCTTCAAATATTCTCTTAATGGTTGGTTTTTCGGGACAATGTATGTATTCTTGTTTATGTCATAGAAGAATTTTCTCCTCCAACTATAATCAACATTTTTCGCTGGGTATAGTAACTTGGGTTGGGGCGTCTATATAGTCCTTTAACAATGGGAGTGCTTTGCTCCACGCTCTTCCTGCTTTCATTTTGTTTGTGCTGAGAAAGTGTTGTTATTCTGAAGGGTTTCCCCTTATAGTAACTACTGCTTGTTTTTTCCTCTTAATGGCTTTCAGAATTTTGTCTTTGTTTTGGGGGCATTTGTAAAGCATTTTAACTATGATATGGTGTGAAGGGTTTTTCTGTTCTGATCTTGTCTGTTGGGAGTTCTATGTTCTTATTCTTTTTTTTATCTGTCTTTTCTTTTATTTTTATGGGTTGTGTCATTTTTTAGTTTGGGGAAATATCTACTATTATTGTTTTGAAGATCTGATCAATACCATGCTCTTTCTCTCTTCCCTTCTTGGGTTTTCTTCTCCTTCCGGTAGTCCTATGATCGGTGCTTTTGAGAGTATCGTTTCCATAGTGTCCCATATTTCCCTGGTTGTTCCACCTTTTCATGTATTTTTAAAATTTTTCATAATCTTACTTGAGCTTTTTAGTTTTAGTTGGTCTTGGTGTTATCTTCTCCAGATTCTGATATTCCAAGTTGTTCTGTTCTGCGTTCATTTCATATCCATTCTATTGCCGGAGGCTGTTTCCACCATTCCTTTCCTCCCTCTCTTGATTTGATGAGTATTTTTATATTTCCTTTTTCATATGTATGTCATCCTATGATGTCTTTAGTAGTTCCAGTTCCTTTTGGTCGCTCTCAATCTCTTCTTGGTGCCCCTTACTTAACTGGTAGGCTGGTTGGGGACTTCCTTTTTTCAGTGTTTCCACTTCCTTCCAGAGGTTGTTTTTTTTTTTTTTTTTTTTTTTTTTTTTTTTTTTTTTTTTTTTCCTTTTATTTCTTTCTGAAATTTTTCATTGTCTCTCCCTAAGGTCCTTCTTGAGTTTTTTTTCATTCTCTCCCAATTAAATGATTCTCTGACTTGTTCTTTAATTTTATATTCTTTAATTTTCTTCGCTGATAGGTCTGCAGTGTTCCTCTAAGAGCGGTTTTTTTTTTTGGTCAACCAACCCCCCAGGGGGATCCCACTGTACAAATCTAACTTCAGAGCTTGGTGTGGAATTATGCAAAACCTTTCCCATGTTGTCTCCTTTGTGTTCCTGGGATGTGGGTTTCCCTTTTTTTTTGCCTGTATGGTCTGATACGAATCACAAATGACTTTTTGCTATGTTGATGGCTTGCTTTGCTTTCACTCTTCTGATGTTGACATTGTCCGCCTTTCCGGGCCTTTCCTTCCCCCTTCCTTTCCCTTTCCCCCTTCCCCCTTCTTCTTTCCCCCCCTCCTTGTTTAATGGAGTGTTAACGTGTCTAGGGTTTCAGGCTTTTCAATTTAGTTTACAGATTGGAATTCTAATTCAAGTCCACCTTGCAAGCTTTTTGCCCTTCTTTTCTGAAGGTTCTCTCCAGAAATATATCCACTTGGACAACTACAACTCTCTCAACAATTCCAGTTTGGTGGTGGGGGAGGGGATCGGGGGTATGCCTGACTTAGCCTGGGTTTCCAGGTACGCTGTGCTTCGGTGGTCCTGGAAAAAAGACCATGATCTAACCACTGTAACCACTTCGTACTACTCAAGAAGTCTCACAGTGGGCAACAGGCCCAACTTTTAATACCATTTTAATACCAGACAGAAGGGCAACTACGCCACCTGACAGCCACACTAACATGGGGGGGGGGGGGGGGGGGGATGTTAAAAAACAGGCTCCACCTTTAATAAAAATCCCCTTTTAAAGCTAGCAGGGTGACTTCAAGCCATGCCACACCACCATGCAGGCAAAATGTATCCAAATATATGTAATGTATCAATTATCCCAAACAACCCAGGATTGAATCTTAAGCCTAAAATATGCCCTGGCTGAATCAGCTAAGCTAAGCTAGCTCCTACCGATGCTTCAGCTAGTCCTCCTGCGGGGAAAGCCTTGAGGCGAAGCACTTTTCCACACTCTAAAACTCTACTTATTAATACTAGGCAAAGGTGCTGGTATGGCACAGGTGGTTATAAATGGCATTGTTTTTTATTACTGTGGGTATTTAAAGAAAATACCCCCCCCCAATTCCTCAATTTCATGATTTTAATTTAGAATAAAATGGATGAAGGCGAATTAAAATCTGTTTTAAGATAAAATATATTAGCCTTTTAATTATTAAGTTTGAAAAACAAATAATTGTATCAGTGGTAAGTATAACTTGGTGTTTTAAAACCATGGCCTGTTGTCCTTTTTGGTAGATTCACTGGTCAGGGGCCCTGATTGTCACCTGGGGGCCGTATTTTCAGCTTGATAAAAGCAGCTGTAATTAAAGTTTTTTAATGAATAAATTGGCTATTGGAGAAGCCCCAGCGGGAAGTACCCCACCGGGGTTTGATACATTGTAATTTTTAATAGAATTTTTTTTGAGAAATAGAATATCTATCCAAGAGATTTTATGTCTCTTAATGTAAAGAAAAAGTTAAGCTGTATTTTGGAAGGCATTATATTATGTTAAAAATTACTTACAAAAAAACTGTGTTTTTTAATAGAATTTGGGCTCGTTGTTGAAAAAAAAAAAATCAAGTACTACATACACATTCCTTGAACTGGTGTTTTTGAGGTCCGTTTGATTAAGAGGTGAAATACAGTCCTTTTACAGTCTTTTAAATCTAAGTTATCCTATAGATACAATTGGGATGTTACAGATAACATCAAAGAGAGACAATGGATTGCCCCAGAACACGATCTACATCAATGTCAAGAGGGAAAAGAAAAAAAAAAAAGGCGGTCACCCCTGAAATCTGTACTAGTATGGATTAGGAGTAAAAATAATAACAACTTGTAGTTCCCATAAATTTAAATGTGATGAAAGTCTTTTATATTATATTTATAGTAATTAGACCATTTTTAACAACATAAGTCATTTTTAGCTTACCAGTAAATATAATGGTGTTGTGTGAATAAAAGTGGGGATCAAAAGAAAGTAAAAAAGTTATATATAAACCCTTGATTAAGAAAATACATTGTCAATCTGTAGAAGTTACACCTGATTAAGGGCTTGAAATCCTGAAGAATAGAAGGTCGTATGTAAGCAAACCGAATAATTTTCTCTTTTCTTTTTTCCTTGTTCCGTTTTTATTTTTTTGGTATAAAAAATAATACATGGTCATCTCAAATGATACAGAAAAAGCCTTTGAAAAAAAAAAAAAACTCTTGGGGCTGGAGAGATTGGCCGTAGCGGTTAAGAGCAACCAACTGCTCCTTGCAGAGGAACCCCCCCCCCCCCACCCCCCCCCCCCCCCCCCCCGGGTTCGATCCCCCCACAAACACCCACATGGTGGCTGAGAACCATCCTGTAACTCCAAGTCCAGGAGAACTTTCTCCAGTTCCCCACCCAGGGGAATCTGACAACCGACCAACCCTTCTTCTGACCTCCGCCGCCTTGCACGCATGGGTGCACAAAACCTACAAGCAGACAGTACAATTCAGTACACATAATAAATAATAAATAAAATTTAAAAAACAAATTTTAATAAAAACCTTTACATAATGTTAACAAAACAATCCCTGGATACATTACTTTAAGGTATACAAATGTTAGAATGGGTTTTGTAGCTCCTTATTGGGTGTTAGTGGATCATAACCAGCAGATTACAGTACATACTCAATAAAACGGTTAAAGTATCAGGCATTGTAAATTTTATCATACCTTAATAAAGCAAGGTTAATTTATTAGCTGTTTGAGTATACTAAAAGATCTGAGTTAGGGAGAAAAAAAGGTCAATTTTGGTTTCAAAACACAGTCACATCATCAATCATCATTCAACCACACAGTTTTAGCGTTACTTTATAGGAATTTAGACACTAAATTTATGTAAGCAGTAGAATTATAAGTTAATAATATTGGAAAAAAAAGTTTATAATAAAATAATCTTTTGCTGAATTTAAACACTAAATTTATGTAACCAGTATGATTATAGCAAGTTAATTTTTAACCAAAACTTTAGAGTATATTTACCTGAGTTGTTTTAAAAAATGTTTAAAATGACCCGTTGTTTTCAGGATGGCGAAATAGAAAAATGGTGTTAATTTAGATAGTTAAAGACAAACACGAATTAAGATGAAGAGTGACGTATTATTTCATTCACAAGTTCAATTCAACAAATCAGTTTCAGCAACAGAGTCACAAGAACAGCACACAGCGTAGATTACAATCGACGTGGTCAGAGGCCTGTGAATTTTTGGAAACTTCTTTTTTTGTTTGAACTCCAAAATTTTCTAGGACCTTTTTAATTAATTGACTTAGAATTGTCTAAAGGAATTCCCGCCTTTTAAAATTAATTGACTTAGAATTGCCTAGAACTTCTTAATGCTTAATTTTTTGATTAATTGTGCAAATTATATTTAAAAATGTTATTGGTATACAACAACGACGTAATTTAGAAAATTTAAAAATAGAATAAAGCATGTTTGAGATGGAATTAAACTTAACAGATTTTTAAAGAATGGCCATAGTTATAAATGTAAGTATTTCATATTTCAAGATAAAAATTTCCATGAAAGGAACAGTAAAATTAATCTCAATCATAAGCAAAAGCACAGTAAGATTTGAAGGTACATTTTTCTCTTTGTAGTTTGGGATACCGGGTTTAGAAATAACATAAACAAAGTGGAAGTGTAAGTTTTACCTATATTTAACCCCAGGGTCCCAGGCATGAAGCATTCTGGGAATTGTAGTCTGCTGGTTTGGAATGTTAAAAAAGAAGTTAACGCAATGGCTGGCAAAACAAGCTCAAGAAATTCTGGGCTTGAGTCTCTCCTGGCAACGAAAATCCTGGCAAGTCTCCTCTGGTCTTAGTTCCTGGCCAACAGCACCATACCATGCGGGTCCCATACCATGCTGTCTCCCTGAACCGCATGCCCCTGGCCCCTGTGGGGCCCCTGCCCAGGGGCAAACAGCCCATGCTGCGTTTCTCTTTCCTGATGCAGCCTTTGCACATGGATTTATTTTTGGAATGGGAAAGGAGAGAAGGATAGTAAATACAAAAACTTACAGGCAGAAAGGCTTTGTAGCTACCTGGCTCAGCAGGCGGGAATGCTATAGCCTCCCGTCTGTGGGAACCAAAGTTAAAGGTTAGAAGAAAGGTAAAGAACACAAGATTGACAGTTTATCCCTCCTTGTGGAGGATGGTGCCAAACCTGGCCTTGCTAAACAAACTGAACCTTTTTCTTTTTCCTTTTGTTCCCTCTTTCGTTTCCCTCCTCTCTTTTCTTTCTTCTCTTTCTTTCTTTCTGCTCCTTTTTCCTTTCTCCTGTGGTTACTTCCTCCCTACTTCTGATCCTTCCCTCCCAAGTTTTTTTTTTCCCACCCTCATTAGGGAAATTGGGGCTGAGATCATACAGCCCAATCTCCAATAAATAATAATCAAAATAAATACCCTAACTCTTTCGAGGGCAAGAGGACTTGGCTGGGGGGTTCCCCAAGCAGTGAAGTCACTTCTGTTGACCGCCTGCCTTTGAAGGCATGGGTTTAAGTAGTTATAACCTTGCCAAACCGCGAAAAACCTTGCCTGTTTTCTTCTTGTCTATGAAGTCTGAGCCCCATGTTGTGTGCCAAATATCATTTTAAGTGTATCACGCTGTTGCAGCCATCCATGAGTTGTTCTTCCTCCATGTTCCACGGTTCATAGAGCCCAGATCGAAGCCCTGGTAGGGAGGGGGAAGATTTGAAGCAGCCCAATTGAAATGTGGGAATAAGAGAGAGAGAGAGAGAGAGAGAGAAAGAGAGAGAGAGAGAGAGACTCCTGAGATGGGACTGGGAGCAATTCCAATAAGTGAAAAAACAAAAAAAAAAAACTCGATTTAGGCTGTAAATCTGGGTTTTTCATAGCAGACATTTTGGGGGTTTTTGGGAATACAGAATTGGAGGTTGAGGACAAATCCCAATAATCCAGATCACTATAAAGGTGACAGTACTTTTGGGCACAAGGCCATCAATAGACAATAGGTTTACAGGCAGGTTTTATAGGCAAGCAAGATATCAGCAAGGGTCCATGCTTGGAGGTTGCTTGCTGACTCTCTTCAGTGCTTATGCCAAAAGAATACCTACAAAGACAGGACCTTGAACTGTATAACGCAGAATCCATGAGGCCTCTGGCATGGGGTGGTAGGTGGTAGGGGGACACATTAGGGGTGACAAGTAATGGGAGAATGAGGCTAAATTTGAATTTAAGAAATGTTGTATTAAATGGTGCTCAAATAAATTACTTAAAATAAATAAAATGAATAAAAAAAAAAAAAAAACGCAAAAAAAAAAAAAAGCCCAGTCTAACGCCAAAATTAATTATACACAATGTCAGGGCAATATCCAAATTAAAACCCCATGAGTTTCTATTTCTTCTCAGAGAACTGGAAAAACAATCTTTTAAATTCTAATGAAAGATAAAAGACCCCAATAGCTAAAGGCAAACCCTGAGCGAAAAATGCAATAGCAAGGGGGGGCTCACGTGTATACCCATACAAGAACTTCAACTATACGACAGGACTCTATTCCATTACAGACGAGGGCCTGGTACTAGCACAGAAACAGAACCATTTTGACCTATGGAACAAATTGAAGATCCAAATTTGAGCTCCTACAATTTCTGTCACCTCGTATTCAATAAAGGGCCAAAAAAAGCTCATTTGCTGGAAAGGAAGGAGAATTTTTCAAGAAATTGGGGCCTTGGCAAAACTGGATCAAACACCGTATGTAGAAGAAACAAAAATAATGGCCATATATATAAATAAAGCATAATAATAATACCTTTCACCCGGGACAAAAAAACAAAATTGATAAAGTCCTTAATGTGAAACGTGAAAGTTATAGAAGGAAAAAGTTTGTAGCAATCGCACAAGACATAGTATAGGAAAAAAGGCTTCCTAAATTTCTAAATAAAATAGCAGCTGTGCAGGAAATTAGGGTCAACAGCTGATAAGTGGGACCCCATAAAACTCAAAAGCTTCTAAAAAAAAAAAAAAAAAAAAAAAATTCAAGGAAGTAAAGAGAAAACCCCACAGAGTGGGAGGAAATCGTCATCAGAAGATCCAACCTGACAGAGCAATTAACATCCAGAATATGTAAACCGAGGGAAAAGCTAACTACTCCAAAAACAAAGAAGTAAAAAAAAAAACCTCTCCAAGATGGGAGTAAAAAAGAGTGGAAAAGCAGGAGACTGTGCACCAGTGAGGAAGGTAATGATATTGATAAACATCTTAAAAAAGTATTGCAAAATTATTAATAATTAAAGCAATGGAGAGTAAACCACTCTAGAGATTTCCAATTGTTCACTCACTGTCCAATNCTGTTTTTTTTTTTTGTTTGTTTTGTTTGTTTGTTTGTTTGTTTTTGATGTAGACACTCAGGGCTATAAACTTCCCTCTTAAGACTGCTTTTAAAGAGTCCCATAAATTTTATTGTGTTGTATTATCATTGTCATTCAATTCCAGGAATGCTTTTATTTTTTTCTTTATTTCATCCTTGACCCATTCATTATTCAAGGGAGTGTTGTTTAGTCTCCATGGGTTCTTGTAGGTTGTAGGGCTTATGCTGGTGTTGACATTGAGCTTTATTGCACTCTGGTCTGATAGAATGCATGACATTATTTCAATCTTTTTGTATTTATTGAGTTTTTTTCTGTGTCCCAGTATGTGGTAGATTTTGGAGAATGTTCCATTGGGTGCTGAGTAGAAAGTGTATTCTCTGGTATTTGGGTGGAATATTCTGCAGATGTCTGTTAGGTCCATTTGTTGTATAGTATCATTCAGTTCAGATGCCTCTCTGTTATTTTTCTTTGTCATGTTGATCTGTCCAAAGGAATTAGTAGGGTATTGAAGTCCTCTACTATGAGTGTCCTGGGGTTAATCTGCACCTTGAGGTCCTGAAGAATTTTCTTTACACAGTATAGTGCACCAGAGTTTGGTACATATATGTTCATGAATATTAAGTCTTCTTTGTCAATTGTTCCCTTGATAAAGATGTAATGGCCACCTTTGTCTCTTTTGATTTCGTTTACTTTGAAGTCTATTTTGTATTATATTAAAATAGCAACACCTGCTTTCTCTTTGGTATCATTTGCTTGGAATATATTTTTCCATCCCTTCACCTTAAGTTGGTGCCTATCCTTGAGATTGAGATGGGTTTCTTGTATACAGCACACAGTTGGGTTTTGTTTCCTAATCCAATCTCCTAGTCTATGTCTTTTGTTTGGGGAGTTTAATCCATTAATATTTAAGGTTATAATTGAAAGATGCATGTTGCTTCCTTTCACTTTATTATCCATTTGCATTTTCAGTCTCGGTTTCTACTTCTGCAGTCATGTTTTTATTAGTTTCTCTTTTTAGGAGCTTGGGGATAGTTTCTTCTCTCTTCTGTCCTTTGAATTGCTTCAAGTATTTTCTGATGGGTTGGTTTTTCGGACATGTATTCTATCATCTTGTTTATGTCATAGAAGATTTTTCTCTCTCCAACTATAATCAACATTTTTGCTGGGTATAGTAACTTGGGTTGGCGTCTATAGTTCTTTAACACTGGGAGTGCTTTGCTCAATGTTCTTCTTGCTTTTATTTTTTTGTGCTGAGAAGTCAGTTGTAATTCTGAAGGGTTTCCCCTTATATGTAACTTCTTGTTTTTCTCTTATGGCTTTCAGAATTTTGTCTTTGTTTTGGGCTTGTAGCATTTTAACTATGATATGGTGTGAGGAGTTTCTTTTCTGATCTTGTCTGTTTGGAGTTCTATGTTCTTCTTTTATTTTTATGGGTTTGTCATTTTTTAGTTTGGGGAAATTTTCTACTATTATTCTGTTGAAGATCTGATCAATACCATTCTCTTGGGTTTCTTCTCCTTCCTGTATTCCTATGATGCGGTGCTTTGATCTTTTCATAGTGTCCCATATTTCCTGGTTGTTCCACTTTCATGTATTTTTAAATTTTTCATAATCTTTACTTGAGCTTTTTAGTTGTCTTGTGTTATCTTCCAGTTCTGATATTCATTGTTCTGCTTCATCCATTCTATTTCTGAGGCTCTTTCCATTCCTTTCCTCTTGATTTGATGAGTATTTTATTTCCTTTTTCATTTCATCCTATGATTTCTTTAGTATTTCCAGTTCCTTTTGGTGCTTCTCAATCTCTTCTTGGTGCTACTTACTTAGCTGGTTGGCTTCCTTTTTCAGTGTTTCCACTTCCTTCCAGAGTTTGTCATTTTCTCTAGTTCGTTCTGGAGTTTAAAATTCTCTCCCTTATTTCTTTCTGAAATTTTTCATTGTCTCTCTCTAGGTCCTTCTTGAGTTTTTCATTCTATCCCCTTAATTCTCTGACTTGTTCTTTATATTCTTTAATTTCTCTGAATAGGTCTGCAATTGTTCCTCTAAGATCTGTTTTTTGGTCACCCCCAGGGGGATCCCACTGTAGCAATCTACTTCAGAGCTTGGTGTGGAATTATGCAAAACCTTTCCCATGTTGTCCCTTTGTTGTATCCCTGGCATGTGGGTTTCCCTTTTTTTGCCTGTATTCTGATACGAATCACAAATGACTTTTTGCTATGTTGATGGCTTGCTTTGCTTGCCTCATTCTGATGCCTTTCCCCCCCTCCTTGTTTATGGAGTGTTGAACTGTCTAGGTTTCAGGCTTTCAATTTAGTTTATATATTGGAATTCTAATTCAGTCTTGCCCTTCTTTTCTGAAGGTTCTCCAGAAAATCCACTTGGACACTCTCTCAGAAATTCCAGTTGGTGGTGGGGGAGGGGATCGGGGGTATGCCTGACTTAGCCTGTTTCCAGGTACTCTGTGCTTCAGGTGGTCCTGGAAAAGACATGATCTAACCACTTCGTACTCAAGTCTCACAGTGGCAACAGGCCCACTTTTAATACCAGACAGAAGGGCAACTCCACCCTGACAGCCACACTAGACAATGATTTAACAGGCTCACCTTTAATCCCTTTAAGCTAGCAGGGTGACTCCATGCCACCAGCCATGCAGGGCAAACATTTAGCTATCCAATATATTAATGTATCAATTATCCAACAACCCAGGAGTTGATCTAGCCTAAAATATGCCTGGCTGAATCAGCTAGCTCCTACCTATGCTTCAGCTAGTCCTGGGAAAGCCTGATCTAAGCACTTCACACTCTAAACTCTACTTATTATACTAGGCAGTGCTGTTACTATGGCACAGGTGGTTATAAATGGCATTGTTTTTTATTACTGTGGGTATTTAAAGAAAATACCTCATTTCATATTTTATTAGATAAATGGATGAAGGCTAATTAAAATCTTTTTAAGGATATAATATATAAGGCCTTTAACATTAAGTTTGAAAAACAAAATAATGTATCAGTGTAGTACTTGGTGTTTTACCCATGGCCTTTTAGTCTTGGTAGATTCACTGGGCCTGATTTTCAGCTTGATAAAAGACAGCTGTATTAATTTTTACTGAATAAATTGGCTATTGGGAGAAGCCCCAGCTGGGACAGTACCTGGGTTTGATACATTTTAATAGATTTTTTTTGAGAAATAGAATATCCCTCCAGGAGATCTTATGTCTCTTAATGTAAAGAAAAAGTTAAGCTGTATTTTGGAAGGCGTTATATTAATTTTACTGTTATTTTAACGGAATTTGCCATTTTGAAAAAAAAATCATAGTACTACATACCCATTCTTGAACTGGTGTTTTGAGGTCCGTAATTGATGTAGAGGTGAAATACAGTCTTTTAAATCTAAGTTATCCTATAGATACAGTTGGGATGTTACAGATAACATCACAGAGAGATGCCCAGAACACTGATCTACATCAATGTCAAGGCGGTCACCTGGAAATCTAGTATGAATTAGGAGTAAAAATAATAACAACTTGTAGTTCCCATAAATTTAAGTGTGAACAGTCTTTTATATTTATAGTATTAGACCAATTTTTAAACAACATAAGTAATTTAGCTTACCAGTATATAATGTGTGAATAAATTTTGGATCAAAGTAAAAATAAGTTATATAAACCTTGATTAAGAATACATTGTCATCTTTAAGTTACCTGATTAAGGCTTGATCCTGAAGAAATAAAGGTCGTATGTAAGGCAAACCGAATAATTTCTTTCCTTTTTTAGTAAATATAATACCACATTACCTGATGCTACCACAAAAAAGTACACTGGGGCTGGAGAGATGGCCTAGCGGTTAAGAGCACCAACTGCTCTTGCAGAGGACCCGGGTTCGATCCCCAACACCCACATGGTGGCTGAGAACCATCTGTAACTCCAATTCCAGGAGAACTCCAGTTCCAGGGGAATCTGACACCCTCTTCTGACCTCCGTGGCATTGCACGACATGGGTGCACAAACCTACATGCAGACAGTACATTCATACACATAAATAAAATAAATAAATAAAATTTAAAAACAAATTTTAACCTTTACTTAATTTTACAACACCTAGATACATTACTTTAAGGTATACAAATGTTAGAATGGGTTTTGTAGCTCCTTATTGGGTGTTAGTGGATTATAACCAGCATATTACAGTACATACTCAATAAAACTTTTAATTATCACATGTGTAAATTTATAATTACCCTTAATAAATCAATTAATTTATTAGCTGTTTGAGTATACTAAAAGATCTGAGTTAGGGAGAAAAAAGGTCAATTTTGGTTTCACAGTTAGACTTTACTGAATTTAGACACTAAATTTATGTAAGCAGTAGAATTATAAGTTAATTGGAAAAAAAGTTTAATCTTTGCTGAATTTAAACACTAAATTTATGTAACCAGTATGATTATAGCAAGTTAATTTTTAACCAAAACTTTAGAGTATTTTTAACTGAGTTTTTTAAAATGACCCGTTGTTTTCAGGATGGCGAAATAGAAAAATGGTGTTAATTTTAGATAGTTAAAGACAAATATGAATTAAGATGACTTATTATTTCAGTTCAGCGGTAGATTACAATCTACGTGGTCCAGAGGCCTGTGAATTTTGAACTCCAAAATTTTCTAGGACCTTTGTAATTGACTTTAGAATTGTCTAAGATCCTTTTAATTAATTGACTTAGAATTGCCTAGGACTTCTTAATTTTTTGATTAATTGTGCAAATTATATTTAAAAATGTTATTGTGTACACACGAATTAGATTTAGAAATTTAAAATAGAAATAAGCATGTTTGAGATGGAATTTAACTTAACAGATTTTTAATGGCCATATTATAAATGTATTATTTCAAGATAAAAATTTCCATGAAAGGAACAGTAAAATTAATCTCAATCATAAGCAAAAGCACAGTAAGATTTGAAGGTACATTTTCTCTTTGTAGTTTTGGGATACCTGGTTTAGAAATAACATAAATCAGAAGTGTATTTACCCAGGGTCCCAGGCCTGAAGCATTCTGGGAATTGTAGTCTGCTGGTTTGGAATGTTAAAAAAGAAGTTAACATGGCTGCAACAAGCTCAAAGAATTCTGGGCTTTGTAGTCTCCTGGCACGCACCATACCATGCTGTCTCCTGACCGCATGCCCCTGCCCAGGGGCAAACAGCCCATGCTGCGTTTCTCTTTCCTGATGCAGCCTTTGCACATGGATTTATTTGGAATGGAAAGGGAGAGAGATGATAGTAAATACAAAAACTTACAGGCAGAAAGGCTTTGTAGCTACCTGGCTCAGCAGGCGGGAATGCTATAGCCTCCCGTCTGTGGGAACCAAAGTTAAAGGTTAGAAGAAAAGCTAAAGACAAGATTGAAAGCTTATCCTCCTTGTGAGGATGTGCCAAAACCTGGCTGCTACACTGAACCTTTTTCTCACTTCCCTACTCTGAATCCTCCCAAGTTTTTCCCACTCATGAGGGAAATTGGGGCTGAGAGAGACAGCCCAAGAGCCAATAATAATAATACCCTAACTCTTGAGAGGGCAGGACTTGGCTGGGTCCAGTGAAGTCACTTCCTGTTGACCTGCCTCCTTTGAGAGGCATGGGTTTAATTATAACCTTGCCTGTTTTCTTCTTGTCTATGAAGTCTGAGCCCCATGTTGTGTGCCAAATATCATTTTAAGTGTATCACGCTGTTGCAGCCATCCATGAGTTGTTCTTCCTCCATGTTCCACGGTTCATAGAGCCCAGATCGAAGCCCTGGTAGGGAGGGGGAGGATTTGGAAGCAAAGCCCAATTGAATGGGAGAGAGAGAGAGAGAGAGAGAGAGAGAGAGAGAGAGAGAGAGACTCTGAGATGGGACTGGGAGCAATTCCATAAGTGAAAAAACTCGATTTATTGCTGTAACTCTGGGTTTTCATACAGAACATTTGGGGGTTTTGGACATACAGAATTGGAGGTTGAGACAATCCATATAATCCAGATCACTATAGGAATGTGACAGTACTTTGCCCAAGGCATCATAGACAATAGGTTACAGGCAGGTTTTCACAGGCAGGGAAGATATCAGCAGGAGTCCAGGCTTGGAGGTTGCTTGCTGACTCTCTAAGTGCTTCTGCCAAAAGAATACCTAAAAGACAGGACTTGAACTGTATACCAGAATCCATGAGCTCTGGCAGGGGTGTAGGGGGACATTAGGGGTGAGCAAGTATGGAAGAATGAGTCTAAATTTGATTAAGAAATGTTGTATTAAATGTGCTCAATATAAATTAACTTAAAAATAAAATAAAATATGCCTAAATTTTCAAAGCAAAAAAAGCCCAGTCTACCCAAATTAATATACACATTCAAGGCAATCCAAATTAAAACCCCATGAGTTTCTTCAGAGAACTGGAAAACAATCTTTATATTCATATGGAAAGATAAAAGACCCCAAATAGCTAAAGCAACCCTGAGCGAAAAATGCAATACAAGGGGGGCTCACTTTACCAGACTTCAAGCTATACTACAGGACTCTAGTCATTACAGACGGCCTGGTACTAGCACAGAAACAGACCTGTTGACCTATGGAACAAAATTGAAGATCCAAATTTGAGCTCCTACAATTTCTGTCACCTCGTATTCAATAAAGGGCCAAAAAAGCTCATTGGAGGAAAGAGAGCATTTTCAGAAAATGGTGCTGGCAAAACTGGATCACCGTATGTAGAAGAACAAAAATAATGCCATACCTTTCACCCTGTACAAAAATGAACTACAAATTGATAAAAGTCCTTAATGTGAAACGTGAAAGTTATAGAAGGAAAAAGTTTGTAGCAATCCACAAGACATAGTAGTAGGAAAAAGTCTTCCTAAATCAAATAGCAGCTGTGCAGGAAATTAGGTCAACAGCTGATAAGTGGGACCTCATCAAACTCAAAAGCTACTGTATGGCAACAGAAACAATCAAGGAAGTAAAGAGAAAACCCACAGAGTGGGAGGAAATCTTCATCAGAGATACACCTGACAGAGCATTAACATCCAGAATATGTAAACTACTCCAAAAACAAAGAAGTAAGAAAACAAATAACCTACTCAAAAGATGGAGTAAAGAGCTGAACAGAGACTTCACCAGTGAGGAAGTAATGATGATTGATAAACATCTTAAAAAGTGTTCAAAATTATTAATAATTAAAGCAATGAGAATTAAAACCACTCTAAGATTTCATCTCACTCCAATAAGACTGGCTAAGATTAAGACAACATAAGACATCAAATGCTGGAGAGGTTAGGGAGAAATGGGTACACGTATCCACTGCTGGTGGGGATATAAACTCGTAAAACTACTGTGGAAATTAGTGTGGAGAACCCATTAAAGACTCAAAATGAGACTACCACCTGATCCAGCCATAACACTCCTGGGTATATACCCACAAGACTCGTGCTACCAGAAATATACATGCACATCTATATTGTAGCTATTTTCACAATAGTGAAAAACTGGAACTAACCCAAATGCCCCTTGTTCTAGTTTATCTTCCATTGCTGTGACAAAACACTCTGACCAACACCAACTTGGGGAAGAAAGGGTTTATTTAGCTTACATCTCCTGAGTCACAGTTCATCACTTAGGGAGCCCAAGGCAGGAACTCAGGGCAGGAACTCAGGGCAGGAACCTGGAGGCAGGAGCTGAAGCACAGGCCATGGAGGAGTTCTAGTTACTGGCTTGCTCCCCTGTCCCACAAACAGCCCACCTTCCATTTTTAAATTTTTATTTATTTATTTTCTATGTGTGTGAATGTACTGTCTGCATGCACGTCTGCGCACCCGTGTTGTGCAATGCTGCAGAGGTCAGAAGAGGGTCTCATATTCCCCTGGAACTGGAGTTCTCTTGGAATTGGAGTTACAGATGGTTCTCAGCTGCCATGTGGGTGCTGGGGATCAAACCCGGGTTCTCTGCAAGAGCAGTTGGCACTCTTAACCAATAGGCTATCTCTCCAGCCTTCTTATATGGTACACAACAACCTGCCCAGGGTGGCACTCCTCATTGTAGGCTGGGCCCTCCCACATTGCCTGACAATCAAGACAATACTCCACAGACGTGGCCACAGGCCAATCCAATGGACCCAATTCCCCAATTGAGACTCCCTCAACCCAGGTGTGTCAAGTTGACACTAAAGCTATCCAGCACACCCCTTAACTGACAAATGGATAAAAAAATACTGTGGTACATCTACAGAATGGAGTGCTATGCAGCAGTAAAGAAAGATAACATAGCGGTTAAGAGCGCTGACTGCTCTTGCAGAGGACTCAGGTTCGATCACCAGCACCCACATGGTGGCCGAGAACCATCTGAAACTCCAATTCCAGGAGAACTCCAGTTCCAGGGGAATCTGAGACCCTCTTCTGACCTCCTCGGCATTGCACGACACAGGTGCACAAACTTGCATGCAGAGAGTACATTCATACACATACAGAAATAAATAAAAAATGTTTAAAAAGAAAGACAACATCATAAACTTTCCATAGATAGAACTAAAAGTTGTTATGTTAAATGAAGTAACACAGTCCCCCCAAAACAAAAGAGGGAATGGTTTGTTCTCATTCGTTGATAGTAGTACCAAATCAGTCAATTGAAAGGCAAGCTGAGGAATGTTATTGTTATATTTCTTTCTATCTGAAAGCAACTGTCATGTTATAATATGAATCTCTTAATGAGCCCTCAAATTAACTGACCACTTACTTTCTATTTTTTTCTCTTTTATTTGTTTATTTTAAGGGATTCTACAATATAAGAGTACAGTTGTTTTCAGATAACATTGACATTACTCAGTTTCCTGTACAATTAGGTAATTGGTGCATTTTTTTGGTGAGCCAAATTATTAAGCATAAGCAAAGAATGTAAGTAACATTCATGTAAAACCAATTTGCAAGTATCTATGTCCAAATTTTGAACAACCCAAGGTTCCCATAGTCCAGTTGGAGAAGCTTGTATGCACAAGAATTTTGATCAAATAGAAGTCCAGTCTTTATTGCTGTAGTCTCACGACTCACCCCAATCTCTCTACAGCCCTTACATTCTACCACGCTTCCTCTTCTGCAAGTTGTTCCTTAGGCTTTGGGAAAGGGGCACAAGTGGGTGAGAAGCAAAACCGTCTATTTTCTCTGGAGATATCATTTTGGACTCTAGTCTGTTCAGGTTGTTCCCCTTCATGGGTTGACAGCCTATCCAGGGATACATTTTTAATCCTACTAACAAAGCACAAGCAATTGGATGTACAGGCATTTAAGTTGTACTAATTATTATGGCAAGCTAAGCTGTGAGCATAGACACAGATGCTTGGATGCTATGCTAATCTACAAACTGTGGTTTCTCTATAAAGAATGACAAGTTCTTATTGTGGTTTATAGCATCTCCTAATCACTAGAGGACATAAGCTTGTGGCATCGACTGTGAGTTATTCCTCCAAGGAGAGAGCTTATATCCAATTAGATTTGGGTTATATATAGACATGGCTGCCACTGTTACACAGTTTCTCCAGGCAGTTGAGGTGTAGCTGATACTGATGGAGGAGTCTTGTTTGTCTCAAGGAAACCAATATTTTGCTGTATTGCTTTAGTGGACTTTGGTAACACTCTCTGGCATTTCAGAGGGCAGTTCTTCATTAACAAGTGACGTCTCAAAGCATTTTTTCATGCTCACACCAGGTCTTTGACAACAGGGACTTACTGCGTTTCTCCTTGCATTTATACCACTTATAGGCAAAAGGCCTTTATAATTTGGGGAGCTTGAATCTCCTCGCCAACATCTCCTCAGCAGAATAATTCATTGCTGATATCAGAGCTTTCCTATACTAATATATTTTGCTTAATTACCAACTTATAAAGATTTTACTATTGAATTTGGCTCTAGATAGAGAATTATCCTTTCACAGTTCCTATGCCTATCAGTATATTAAAAAAGGGTAGTTATACCTGTTTTATATGAAATTACCACTATACCAGTGGGCTCTAATTTACAGTTAGGGAATGACTTCAGTACGATCATGTTTTTATTTTTCCTATAAAGGGGAGAGGTAGGAAGGTTTCTCAGAATCCCGAAGGTAAATTTCGTTAGGGCCCATTATAAACAGTTAACCCCAATAGAATTCAGAGAGATGCTCAGTGTCTGTGACTCAGGCAGTCTGAAGTTCCTCTTTCTTTAATGTTCAGATGGGTCAGCCTCTCTGCTGGCATTTCCCAGTCCATCCTGCACAGTCAAAAGTTGTACATAAATATCTCCTCTCATTTTTTGTTTCAAGATCTCAAAATTGAAAATTTATCAATAGGTTTGGAACACGGAGTTTTCCATTTGTATCCCAGAAGGGATATTACCCCACCTCCCACCTCCCTCTTTTTGTTTTTAAATTTTTTATGTTTTGACCTAAGTTGTGTGACACTTTTGCCTTTTCTAGAAATGAGTACTTTGTGAGAAATAACGGTGCTGTGTACACAACTTAAAAGCATGATACAATATTAATTAAGAACTCTACAGAAACTGTGTCATGCACAGATTGCCCAAGTAAAGAAAGCGATTTTGAATTCATGGTCAGGTTTAAACTAAAAAGAGGATTGTAGGGCAAAGTGAAACTAAGTCCAGCAAAACAGTGGATTCTAGTGATCTGACTCAAAGTTTATTAGCCCTTAGAAAATCATCTTAGCAGAAAGTGTTAAAAACAGAAACTGAGGAAAACAATGGCCAGAATAAAAACAAGATACAAATCAAAGCTACACCAGCCACAAAAAGACTACAGATCGAGCAAACAAGGAATTAAAGTGAGAAAAATAAAGTTGTCTACTGTTAAAGATTTAAAGCTCGTTTTTTGAACTGTCCAGCACTCTGTAACCACAAGGCATAAAGAGTGGAATCCTCAGAGTTAAAAGTTATATTAACTCTGCTTTGCTGCAAAACTGTTAAATTGCTTAGCTGAAAGGCTGTACTATTATTGTTTCACTTTCTTGCTGTCTCAACTAAATGATTGTACCATTATTCATTGTTTTAGTGTTTTCGATGTTAAGAATAATTTCAGGTGTGAAATTTCTGAAAAATATTTACAGGAAAGTTCGGTTATTTTTTCATCATTAGCTTAGACTTGCATAACATGTATTAGTTTGGGGCATATAAAAATAAACTTTGGGAACTAAGGAGCAGAGAAGAAAAGTAATTCTGCAGAGTGGCAAATTGGCAAGGCCCTCTGCACAGGCTCAGAGAAGGCAAACACTCTCTGATCCTGAGGTCAGGAATTTGGCAGAGTGGCAAATTGGCAAGGACATCTGCACAGGATCAGAGAAGGCAAATGATCTCTGACTTTAGGTCAAGAAATCAGCAGAGTGAAGAACCCAAGATGTCCTCTGGAGAGGAGCAGGGAAGATAGATGCTCCTCAGGTCATGAAACAGAAAGAGATACTTGTGTCTTACTTGATTAATTTCTTCGCTGCCTTTGTGACCACTCACTTCAGGAACTGAACCTGCTAGAGCTGGATTCTGGCACTCCACCCTCCACTGTTTCCTCTTAAAGTGCTAGAAACAGCATTTCCCCCAGCTTCCTCTCTCTCTATCACAGAAATCTGTGCCAGATCAGGGACAGCCAAGGCCTTAACTTGCAGGCTTTTCATGTTAATGTAGCTCCAACATGGAGTCACCCTTTAAATTGGTATCCATATCAGGGTAGCAACTTTAAGGAACTCACAAGGGTAGTATGAGAAGATGGTGTCCAAGCACCATGGACAAAGTCCATTCTCCAAAGCTTCTCTCTCTCTCTCTCTCTCTCTCTCTCTCTCTCTCTCTCTCTCAGTATTTTTGAGACAGAGTTTCCCTTTACTCCCAGCTGGCCTAGAGCTCGCTCTGCTCGCTCTGTACACCAGGCTGGCCTTGAACCCACAGAGAACCACCTGCCTCTGCTTCCAAAATGCTGGAATTAAAGGCATGCACCACCATGCCTGGCTTTTTGTGCCTCTCTTAATGCTCTCCAGGACTGGAGAGGCACTTGCATATCCTCCCTTCCAGGCCCAATATTTCTTTTTTTTTCCTTTATTTTTATGTGTATGAGTGTATTTTCTGCATGTAGGTTAGTGCACTCATGTCATGCAATGCCATGGAGGTCAGAAGAGGACGTCGGATTCCCCTAGAACTGGAGTTAAAGATTGTTCTAAGCCACCATGTGGTTGCTGGGAATCGAACCTGGGTCCTCTACAAGTGCAGTCGGTGCTCTTAACCACTGAGCCATCTATCCAGGCTCAAGGCCCACTATTTCTTCACTGGGAGGTGCTCTACAGAGAAGAATGTCTCCAGCAACTTAGAAGGAACCAGGCACAACGTTATGTGGACTGGGGTTATGAACAACTTTTAGGGGAGGGGGAATTTAGCACAGGGACCCAGCAGGCTGAGCTGGCTCCAGGTTATTTTTATCAGGTCTCCCTTTGTGCCCTGTAAGACTAGTATCAGATTACCCCCCTGAATGGGAGTCAGGAGGGTTCCTCCCTGCTATTATTAAGACAAAATCCTGAGGAGACCTTGTCTGATTTTATCTTAAGAAATAGAAGAACTTTTTTTGGTGCCGGGGCCAGAGGGTCAGGCTAGTGGTCTGCCGAGCAGGCAGCCGGGAAGTCACTGGGGCAAGCATATTTGCAGGTGGCCTCATTTCGGGGCCGCGGCTAGGGGGTCGTGTCTCTGGGTGGGACCGCACTACGTCTTTCTTTGGTGCCGGGGCCAGAGGGTCAGGCTAGGGGTCTGCACCTTTGGGCGGGCTGCCAGGGCGTGGGCTAGGTTAGGCATATCCCCCCCCCCCGAGATTGGTGAGAATCCAAGTGGACTTTCTTTTTGGAGAACCTTCAGAACAAGAAGAGAAGAGTGGTTTACAAAATTGAAAACTAGACAAGTCAATACTCCATAAAAAGGAGGAGGAAGGGGGGGGGGAAGCATCTGAAGGAGGAAAGTAAAACCATCCCCTAACATAGTGAAAAGGTATTTGTGATCTGAACCACAAAAGGGAAGCCCACATGCCAGGGACACTTCGAAGGGACAACATGGGAAAGGCACAGGAAAATCCTGCACCAAGCACTACCAAACCAGTAGGAGATAGCTACAATGGGAACCCCTTGGAGGAAACCCAAGGAACAGATCTTAGAGGAATAATTGCAGACCTATGCAGAGAAATTAAAGAACATAAAGAGGAATTCAGAGAACGAAAGAGAGAGAAATGAAAAACTCATAAAAAGACCTAGAGGGATACAAGACAAACATCAGAAAGAACTAAAGGAACAGATTGACAAACTCCGAAATAACTAGAGGGAGAAAAAAATAAAGAATACAGAGAAATAAGAGAGAGAACGAAAAAACTCAAAAAGGACCTAGACGGAACAATGATAAACTTCAGAAAGAACAAAAGGAACGGACCGAACAAAAACTCAGAGAAAGGAACTAGAGGGAGAAAAAAACAAACTCCAAAAGGAAAGTATGAAACACTGAAAGAAGGAAGCAACAACGAAGTAAAGAGCACCAAGAAGAGATTGAGAAGCAAAGAGAGATTGAGAAGCTTCAAAAAGGAAAAGGAAGTACTAAAGAAAGAAACAAGGATGAAACGAAAAAGGAATTAGAACACTCATTCAATCAAGAAGAAAGGAAGGAAAAAAGCCTCAGAAGTAGAATGGAGAAGCAGAACAAAGAATATCAGAACTGTAAGATAACACAGGCAATAAAAAGCTCAAATAAAATTATGAAAAATTAAAAATACACAAAAAGTGGAACAACCAGGAAATAGGGGACACTATGGAAAAAGATCAAACCTCCACACATCAGGAATAGAGAGGAGGAGGAGAATCTCAAGAAAATAGTATTGATCAGATCTTCAACAGAATAATAATTGAAAATTTCCCCAACTAAAAATTGCGATCACCACTTTGTATGAAGAATGAAATTAAACCCCCTACCTCTCACCTTGTACAAAAGAAACTCCAGTGGAAAGACCAAAGACCTCAACGTGAAACCCAAACTCTGGAGGTGATAGAAGAAGAAAAACTTGGCAGCAGACTAGAAGACATAAGTGTAGGAAAATACTTCCTTAATCAGACAACAGCTGCACAAGAAAAGTACAGTCAACAATTGACAAATGGGACTCTATCAAACTCAAAAGCTTCTGTACATCAAAAGAAAACAATAAAGGAAAGTGAAGATAAAACCCACAAGAGTGGGAGGAAAACTTCACTGCAGACACATCTGACAAAGCATTAATTTCCAGATATTAACAAGCTACTCAAAAAATAAAGAAGAAAGAAAAACAAATGAAAACACTCAAAAGATGGAGCAAAGATATGAATAGAGACTTCACAGAGGAGGGGAAATAGAGAGGCCGGGAAACATCTTAAGAGTGTTCAACACTCTGATAATTAAGGAAATGCAAAATAAAACCACTTTGAGATATCACCTACTCCAATAAGGGGACTTGGGCTAGGAATCAGGAACACGAATGATATCAAGTGCTGGAGAGGTGTGGGGAAAGGGGAAACACTCATCCATTGCTGGTGGGAATGTAATCTTGTACAGCCACTATCGGAAAGCAGTGTGGAGAACCCTTAGAAGATTCAAAACGAGCCTATCCATTTGACCCAGTCATACCACTCCTGGGTATATACCCACAAGAACAACTTACTGCCAAGATACATTGCACAGCTATGTTTATTGCAGCTCTGTTCACAATGCAAAAAGCTGGAACCAGCCCAGGTGCCCCTCAACTGACGAGTGGATAGAGAAAATGTGGTAATATATACAATGGAGTTTTATGCAGCGGTAAAGAAAGACTAACATCATGAACTTTGCAGGTAAAAGGATGGAGCTAGAAGACATTATGTTAGAGTGAAGAAGCACAGTCCCCAGAAAAACAAATGACAAATGGTGTCCCTCATATGTGGATGCTAGTACCAATAACCCAGATATAAATATTTCTCGTGGAGAGGGATGCATAGTAAAAGAACAACAACAGAAATACTGCATCAGAAAATGGACAAAAATGGGTGGAATTGGGAAGGGGGGAGGGACACAGGGTGTATATTAAATTAATGCATATTTAAATGACGTGAGTTCAACAAGTAACCCAGTTTTGCCCTGACCACTGTCTACAAGATACATGATGTTTTAGGACTTAGTAAAAGTAAATATGTGTATATTAAACAACATTGGTTTACAGACTCTGATAAAAACGGTAATGCATCTGAGTTAAATGGAGATATAAATCGCTCTGTTGTCCACATTTGTTTTACATAAATATTTTAGAGCAATAACTTTGGGATTGAGCACATACAAAGTGTTCTCTATAATTTCTCTGTTGTACAGTATCACCTTGTAGCTTCTCTTTAGATGATTTAACATAAAAATTAAGTTTGCCCCCAAGTTTTAATCATATATACTCAACCAAAACAACATGGGTGAATTTGAAGAAATCTGAACCTTTGATTCCACCCTATAGTTATGTATATTACAACTGTTCCTCTGGAGACTCAATGGGTTAAACAAAAAAGGGGGTACAGATAGACATGAAACCTTTTTCGTCAAAAACCTTGCAATTCAAATCTTAAAACTAACTACGGAAAAGATTTTTGGGTTCCAACAGGAAAAAATGTCACCAACTTAACGGCTAGAAAGAAAATATACAGCTTTGCACTGAGTAGATGTACCAGAAAGTGCCAATGAAAGGTTGATCTGTCTGAACATCGAAAGGAAGAAAAGCCTCAGATTCCATAAACATCGAACCCCTCTGTGGATCCTACATGTAACAACTATTTTATAATGAGTCCTAATGAAACTTTTACCTTCTAGGTGCCACAAAGTTTTGATATGAGAGTCTTTCTTGCCTCCCCCCTGGTACAAGGAGAAAATATGAAGATGATGAGGTCGCTCTTCAACTGTAAATTGGAGCAACTTTTATAGAGTAATCTCTTTATAAAACCAGTAAAACTGCCTTCTTTAATTGACTAATAGACATAAAACCGTGAAAGGATTATTTTCTGTTCAGAAACAAATATAATACTAAAGTCCTTAAACTATGGCATTTAAGCAAAATATATTAATACAGAAGCTCTGACATCAGTAATGGATTATTCTTCAGGAGATGTTGGCCAGGGGATCCAAGGCCCCACAGAATGTAAAGGCTTCCTTGCCTCAAACTGGATACTGCAAGGAAGAGAGGTGATAAGGCCATGCTGCCAAAGACCTGATGTTAACATGGAAAGATGTATTGAGACCACATGCAAGTTTACAGATGCCTCTGGAACACCAAAGAGTGTTACACAAAGCCACTCAACAATAAAGCAAAATGGGTCTCCTTGAGTCAAGCAAGACTCCACCATCAGCACCAGCTACACCTCACCTGCTGGAAATACTGTACAGCAGCAGGCAGCCATATGCCTGTATATCCCAAATCTAATTGGGTATTGGCTCTCTCCTTGGAGGAATAAACCCATGGCTGATGCCACAAAGCTTACCATCCTCTACAGGTTAGGAGATATATAAGCCACAGTAAGAACCTGTCATATCTAACAGGAAAAAATGTAATTCATGGATCAACATATCATCCAAACATATGTGTCTATACCAAAGTAACCTACCATAACTATTAGTGCTGTTTAAATACCTATATATCTAATTGCTTGTGCTTCATTAGTAGGATTGAAAGGTTATTCCTGGACAAACTGTCAGCCCATGAAAGGAAACAGCCAGAATTGACCAGACTCCAAGACAACAGCTCCAGAAAGACTGGACTGTTTTGCTTTTCATCCACCTTTTCTAAGCCTAGGGAACAATCTGCGGAAGAGGGAGCGTGGTAGAATGTAAGGGCTGCGATTGGGGTGAATGGTGAAACTACAACAATGTAGTCTGGACACTCATTGGTCAACTTGATTGAACATACAACCCCTCACCCCCCGCTGGAAGGTGGGGCTGTGGAGGTTTGGGCACAACAGCCTACAAATTGGTTTTACATGAAGGATGCTTGTACTCATGGATTATCACTTATAGCCAAAAAATGAAAAAAAAATCTGAGAGGAAGATGCAGGACAGTTATGGCAGAATGCATGATTTGGGATGGGGTGGGGGTGGGGGGAAAAGAAAGGGAAATATGCCTGAACTGAATTGGAAAATGATGTATGAAATGCACATAGCATCAATAAAAAAATGTTAAAAAAAAAAGAAATAGAAGCAGACTAGAGAGAAAAATTCCTGAACCTATATCTAAGGAAATTCTCCTTAAGAGTATTGTCTGGGACGGAATGACATCTGAATGCAAGCAAGCCTCCCAGGAGTTAAAGGAGGAACATTATGACTGGTGGAAAGTGACAACTCAGGATGTGGGAATGTCGGAGCTTATTGTCGTCTGAGTAGTCCTTTATACACATGGGGCTGACATCCACATGCTGTTTGTTGTTCTTCCTTCCTTGGGTTAGCTCTGGCGAGGAGAGAGGAGGGCCCACCAGGGATTTAACCCTTGGAAATAGAAAGATAAAGACAGGCATATAGGCAGACATACATACATGGACTCAGAGAAAGCCTGAGGTAATAGACTCAACTTTAATGTTGGAACTCACGGCTTTTATATTAACCCTGGCATGGGCCAGGACACATACACACAATTGGAAGCTGGGGCAGGTAATTGCGACAAGGGAACCTCAGACTAAAATCCGGCTCAATGTTCTTTCCTGAGAGATCAAAGACAGTCCAGGATTTCACTGCTTTGTGAGAAACAGCAGGGGTCAAGGCTGTCAGGTAACTGCTTTTAAGTTCTTATACCAAAAGAATAGCCACATGGGAACAGCTACATACAAGGCTACTTCTCTTGCCCAAGCCTTTGCAGTAGCAGTCACCAAAAATGGAAAATGTTTCAACTGCAGAGGCCAGGGACATTGGAAGATAAAGTGCCCCAAAGCATCAGTCTCTCCTAAAGAGCCCTCTAACACCCCCCGTGTGTCCACCCCCTGGTGAAATAAAGGGTTATCACTGGAGAAAAGATTACCATACAAAGTATAAAAAGGATGGCAGACTATTGGAACCTTTAAACTCCCGGGAGGGCGACCCCTAGCCCTGGAAACAAAGGGGGAGAAAAATTCAGTATGTGCTCTTTAGATCGCGCCCATTTCTACAAGCTGAGCCCTTTGTTTCATCAAAGTACATTTGAAATGCCTGACATTTTTTATGTCTAACTGTAGAGAAATAGTGAAATGTTCAGGAGCTTGTAGTGGGACGGGTCTGCAGGAGGCCCAAAGCATCCTCAATGCATGACATATTCTTCCTAAACCAAGAAAGAAAATCAATGTTTTAGCCGTGCCAAGGTTTAGAAGCACCACACAAAGCTCGTCGTTATGATTTCCATGTTTTTAAATTAGAAACCGATGAAATTTCCTCTATTTCCGTGTAAGATTGGTTATAAAGTTTCTTTGTATTTGGGGTTGTCTGTGTTCATGAACCTTGCATTTCACCAGTATTTTCACCTGCTGTAGATTTTGGAAGTATATATAAGATTGGTGTGCTGAGTTTTATTAAGTGAAAACTAAAGAAAGGAATCCATTTGGTGAGTAGAATAAGTAAACTAAACGCAACTTCAGAAAACATGTGGATGTCTTACTTGAAATTAGAATACAAGCCTATCATACACATGAACAAAATTTTATGCTTGACTTTACTGGCGTGTTAAAAATGCCAGAGGCTGGGCATGGTGGCACATGACTTTAATCCTAGTACTAGGGAGGCAAAGGGAGATGGATCTTTGTGAGATCAAGTCCAGGTTGGTCTACATAGTGAGGAGAGCTGGAGCTACAGGGACACCCTGTCTCAAAAAGACAAAATAAATGCGAGATTCTTTACTTCAGGCACTTTGATAGTCCCATTTGGACACACTGAAGCTTTACTGGGCTCTGTTGTTGTAATGCCCTCTTATGAAGTAACATGGCCAATCTAAACACTGAAAGTGTGAGAAATGGATAGATATCTGAAATCATGATAATTGCCAAAGTTTATCCAAGAAAAAGCTTATGTTATACAGCTTAAACAGATGTATAACATAGGAGGAAATTGAAACTATATTTCAAAACCTACCAACTAAAAAATCCCATGCCCAGATGGATTTATGGCAGAATTATGAAAAATATAGAGAGAGGACCTACAAAAATTATTACACAAATTAATCTGAAAGCAACTATGATGTTATAATGTGAATCTCTCAATGGGCTCTAGAATCCACCCACCAATTATTTTCAGACTCTTTAATTACTGTATATGGGTGGAGAGTATGTATCCATATTTTAGAAAAATATGAAGGAAAATGTGAATTCCTAAGCATAAAAAAAGACTGAGAGAAAGATGCAGGACAATTATGGCAGAATGCATGGTCTGGGATGGGATGGGGTGGTGTGGGAGGAAGGGATAGGGGAATATGCCTGAACAGAAATGAAAAATGATGTATGAAATACATAAAACATCAATAAAAAAAGAAACTAGACGAAATCCCCAAAATTCCTTCTATGAAGTCATTAAAATACCCAAAATTCACTTAGAATAATGGCTTCGAGTTCCATGCATTTACCTGCAAAGTTCATGATTTCATCTTTCTTTACCACTGAGTAGTACTCCATTGTGTAGATGTACCACATTTTTGTCATCCACTCCTCAGTTGAGGGGCATTTGGGTTGGTTCCAGCTCTTCGCTATTGTGAAGAAAGCTACAATAAACATGGATGTGCATGTGTCTTTGTGATAAGATGGGTCTTGTGGGTATATACCCAGGAGTGGTATGGCTGGGTCTGGTGATAGGCTCATTTTGAGTCTTTTAAGGTTCTCAACACTGCTTTCCATAATGGTTGTACAAGTTTACATTCCCAACAGCAGTGAGTGTGCATTCCCCTTTCCCCACAACCTCTCCAGCATTTGTTGTCTTTTTTGTTCTTGATCTTAGCCAGTCATATCGGAGTGAAATTGTTAGGGCCAGGTCAGAAAGAGTTAATCAAAAGGAAAGGGTTAACCATGCAGGATCAACTCTCTAGTTGAAGCAAGCCTGGTTCCCATGACTACCTTAACCACAAGAATACAGTCCAACCCTGAGTTCTTAGTTCCCACAGCTACCTGAGGTCAGGATGAACTTTTCCAGCTATGAAGGAGTGCTTCCTACCCCTTAAGAAGCACATTCCTCTCCAAGGGGCTTCACAATGCTAAACACAACCAATCATCTTAAAGATCACCACTGCTTGCCTTGAGTTTCTATAACTTTGCAATTGTGTATGTATGATGTCACCAAATTTCTCTATTTTGTGGTTTTTGTCTTTGAAAGGTCTCTGTAACAGACAGTCAGGGTGGCTCTCATCCCTGTGTGGGATGGGTTGTTGTGTCCCTGACATATCAACAATTGGCTCCCTTGATGTGTCCGTTTTCTTTTTTTCTTTTTATTTTTGGGAGGGGGGTCTTTTCGAGACAGGGTCTCCCTGTAGCCCCAGCTGGCCTGGAACTTGCTCTGTAGATCAGGCTGGCCTTGAACTCACAAAGATCGGCCTGCCTCTGCCTCCCGAGTGCTAGGATTGAAAGCATGCACCACCACGCCCAGCATGTCTGTTTTCTTACCTGGGTTCTGGTGCACCAGCAAATTGAATGAATTTCATATTAATCTGTGTCCCCTCAGTGGTTTCTTTTGTGAGTGTTGCAGTTTGAGTCCAACAAAATGATGGAAGTGGGAATATGTCTAAACTGAACTAAGAAATGATTTCTGAAATAAAAAAAATCAATTCAAGCATTATAAAAATACCCAAAGTCAGCAAATATACAACCAGAAAAGAAAATTAAACACACATTTCATTAATGAACATAGATGCAAAAATTACCAAACTGCATACAAGCACACATCAAAAAGGTCATCCATCATGACCAAGTCGGATTTATATACCAGAGATGCAGGGATGGTTCAATATATGTAAATTAATAAATGTCATAAATCACATAAATGCACTGAAAGACAAAAACTCACATAGTCATCTGAATTGATGGGGATATAGACTTCCAGAAAATTCAACATGCCTTCATGTATAAAGTCCTAAACCAAATTGGACCTCAGGGAACATTCCAAAATATAATAAAAGCCATATACAAAGAACCCACAGCCAACATCACTCTAAATGGGGGGAAATTAGAAGCATTCCCCTTAAAGGCAGGAACCTGACAAGGCTGACCCCTATTTCAATTCCTCTTCAATATGATGCTTGAAAAGCTTGTTAGGGCAACAAGGTAATAAAGGGAAAGTAAAGGAATACTAATGGAAAAAAATTGGAAGTAAAACTTTCCCATTTTACAGATGATGTGTTAGTTTAGCTAAGGGATGCTAAAAACACCACCAGAAAATTCTGAGAAACAAAAGTTTCAGTAAAGTGGAAGGATACAAAATTAACCGAGAAACCTCTGTAGCCTTTCTTTACGCCAACAATAAGCAACTGGAAAAGGAATATATGGAGACCTTCCCAATCACAATAGCCTCAAGAAATACCTGGGAACAAACCTAACAAAAGACATGAAAGACGTCTACAACAACAATTTTAAAGCCCTATGTAGAAGGAGCTTGAAGTTGATATCAAAAGATGGAAAGACCTCCCAGGCTCATGGATTGTAATAATTAATATAGTAAAAATGTCCATTCTACCCAAGTTAATATACAGATTCAATGCAATCCCAATCAAATTCTCAATGAGCCATTTCACAGACTTGGGAAAAATTCTTTAAATTCCTATGGAAAAACAAAAGGCCCCAGAAAGCTGAAGTAGCCCTGAGTGTAAAGTGCAATACATGGGTGATTACTTTATCAGACTTCAAGCTATAGTACAGGGCTATAGTCATAAATATAGCCTGGTACTGGCAATAAAAAGAACCCATTGACCAATGGAACAAAATCGAAGATCCAAACTTGAGATCATACAAGTTTACCCACCTCATATTCGACAAAGGTGCCAAAAATGCTCAATGGAGGAAAGAAAGCATCTTCAGAAAATGGTGTTGGCAAAACTGCATCACCATGTGTAGAAGAACAAAATTAACCTCCCACCTCTCACCCTGTACAAAATCTCAAACCCATGTGGATCAAAGATCTCAACGTGAAACCAGAAACCCAGAAGGTAATAGAAGAAAATTTTGGCAGAAACCCACAAGACATAGGCATAGGAAATGTTTTTCTAAATTAAACAGCAGCGACACAGGAAATAAGGTCAACAGTTGACAAATGGGACCTCATCAAACTCAAAAGCGTTTGTCCAGCAAAAGAAACAATCAAGGGAGTGAAGTGAAACAACGCAGAGTGGGAGGATATGTTCACCAGTGATACATCTGACAGAGCAATAACATCCAGAATATATAGACTACTCAAAAAAAAAATTCAAAATAAGTAAGAAAAAATAACCTACTCAAAAGATGGAGTAAATAGCTGAACAGAGACTTCACCAGTGAGGAAGTAAAGATGACTGAGAAACAGGTTAAAACGTGTTCAACATTTTTAATAATTAAGTCCCAGGGGAAAAAAAAAGACGAATAGTTTCCCTCATTCGTGAATGCTACCACCAAATGCCCAATCCCAATGGAAGCTGAGCATCATTTTTTTTTGTCTTTTTGAGACAGGGTCTCCCTGTAGCTCTGGCTGTCCTAGAGCTCACTTTGTAGACAGGACTGGCCTTGAACTCACAGAGATCCGCCTACCTCTGCCTCCCCAAGTGCTAGAATTAAAGGCGTGCACCACCACGCCCAGCTGAGCATCATTATTTTTATACTTCTTTTTATTTGAAAGCATCTGTGCTGTTTTAATATGAATTATTTAATGGGATCTAGAATTGACCACTTATTGTCAGATACTGTAATTTGTAGATATGAGTGGAAGATATGCATTCGTCTTTTAGAGTAATATAAAATTAAAGGGAAATGTGAATGCCAAAACATATTTTGGAATTAACATAAAGTTTATTCTCAGAGGTCATAATTTTCATAGATATATGATGTTTATATAAGCATATTTTGGAGCAATACAAAGGAGAGGGAATAACAACATAAGGCCTGGGTCAAAGAGAAAGGGGAAACAATATAAGCATGGAACCTGGATCCTTGGACTACAGGAGAATATATTTCACCTGGGTGGCAGGGAGAGGTTTTTCCTGCCTACAGCCATCCAGTGGAGTTCTCCAGGATCCCTGGTGAAAGGGTGAGGGTTGAGCGTAAACCTGAACTTCTGGCAGACTGTGGCAATTCCCTAAGTCAAGATGCTGAAATCCTGAAGTCTTTGGGGGGAAAAGTTTAGATCCACAGACCCTCCCTACTCAGGCTCCAGGCTTTGATGGACAATGAAGGCCATTGCTTCCTGAATTTCCCGTGAAGGTCTAGGAACCTCTGGACCTGGGTGTCAGGGCCAGACACTCTCTAGTTCACTTCCTACGCTTCTTGTCAGGACAGATTTAATTCCTCAGCATCCATATAATCTTCTGAACAAACACTCCCCTGTTCCTGTCCCCTCCAAAATCCAGCCTCCCTGGGATCTCATTGGAAAAGCATTTGGCTCCCAATTATGTCCAAAGGGAACAATCCTAGAACCATTTTAATATCTCCCATCCTAGGGAGTGTTGAATGGAAAAAATATCCACTCCCCAGAGATCTTCTGTCTTACTGACCTAAGCACAGGCCGTGTTCCTTCCATTCACACACAACCCAGGTTACAAAAATATTCCCACAGCCCCCACAGCCCCCCAAAGGAAAAGAAAAGACATTTTTATTATTTTTTTATTATTTTATTTATTTCAGTATGTGTATGAATGTACTGTCTGCATGCAGGTCTGTGCACCCATGTCGTGCAATGCCGCGGAGGTCAGAAGAGGGTCTTGGATTCTCCTGGAACTGGAGTTCTCCTGGAATTGGAGTTTTAGACGGTTCTCGGCTGCCATGTGGGTGCTGGGGATCAAACCCGTGTCCTCTGTAAGAGTGGTCGGCGCTCTTAACCACTAGGCCATCTCTCCAGCCCGCAAAGACATTTCTAATGATGAAATATCAATAGGGACCTAAATCTCCAAAGAAATTTCCTTGAAGCATTCAGGGGTCCTCTCCTTGTGCCAGGGAAATGAAGGAGAATTGTTCACAGGCTGTCAGAGGAGCCAAGCAGATGTTACTCTCTTGCCTTTCTTGTTGCTCTTTGAATGTGCCAACTGCTGGACACCAGGGAGAGGGTAGGTTGCAGAAGCTTCTCAAGAGGTGTCCAGTACCAGCAGGAGGGCCTTGTGTCTGGACTGGGAAGCTTGCACAACCAACCCTGCACCATGTAGCTCAGCTAGAAAGACTAGTGCATTCTGTCCTTGTTCGTTTACCACTTCTTGGGTGCAGGGTTGCTGAAATAAAAGTGGTCCTGTGGCTTAGACAATACCTAGCAGCTCCCAGGAAAGCCCCTCATTCCCCATCTTAGATTCTACAGGGAAAGTATCTGGCTCTCGTTTGCCCAATGGAAAGCAATATTTTTTTATTACTTCATTTTTTTTCATTTTTTAACAATAAGTAATAATTTATGAGTACAAGCATCCTTCATGTAAAACCAATTTGCAAGCAGTTGTGCCCAACCCCACACAGCCCAAGGGTCCCACCATCCAGCTGGGGGGGGGTTGTATGTTCAATCAAGTCTATACAAGAGTTTTGACCAAAATGGACATTTTTACAATGTTAATTTTCCCAATCTATGAGCATGGGAGGTTTTTCCATCTTCTGATGTCTTCTTAAATTTATTTCTTTAAGTGTTCAAAATTTTTGTTATAGAGTTCCTTGGTGTCCTTGGTTAGGTTTGTTCCTAGGTATTTCATTGTTTGTGAGGCTATTGTGAGTAGGAAGTTCTCTTTGAATTCTTTCTCCAGTTGCTTTTTCTTGGTGTAAAGAAAGGCCATTGATTTTTTAAGGTTAATTTTGTATCCTTCCACTTTGCTGAAGCTGTTAATCATTTCTAGGAGTTTTCTGGTGGAGTTTTTAGCATCCCTTAAGTAAACAATCATATCATCAGCAAATAGGGATAGGTTGACTTCCTCTTTTCCAATTAGTACTCCTTTTATTTTCCTTTCTTGCCTTATTGCTCTAGCAAGTGTTTCAA
>VZQC01002037.1:500476-513124 GCA_009823505.1 Rhizomys pruinosus | reverse complement strand
TGGATGAGTGTTTGATTTCCTTTTTCATTTCCTCTTCTGATTTCTTTAGTATTTCTACTTCTTTTTGGAGCTTCTCAATCTCTTCTTGTAGCTCTTTGCTTCACTGGTTGGTTTCCTTATCTTTTTCAGCATGGGATCTTTTCAGTGTTTCTACTTCCTTCTGGAGCTTGTCATTCTCTCTCTCTAGGTCTTTCTTGAGTTCTTCATTCTCTTTTCTTAGTTCTTTGATTTGTTCTTTATAATCTTGTAGTTCTTTAAATATGTTCCAAATTTTGTTTCTGATATCTGTGTCCTGGGGCATCCCCAGAGGGATCCCTCTGCAGGAGCCTTCCATATGGTTGGTAGAGCTTGGCATGGGATTATCCTGTCCCTTTCCAGTGTTGTCTCTTCTTTGTGATCCTGGCATATGATTTTCTCCTTGCCTGTATTCCAATGTGAGTCCTAAATGCCTCTTCACTGTGTTGAAGGCTTGCTTTGCTTGCCTCCTTCAGATGCCTTTGTAATCCCAAATGGCGGGGGGGGGGCTACCTTCCACTGGCCTCAGGAGATCTCAGATCTCAAGAGACACACAACCACACCTTTAATACCGGCTGGGAGTATAACTCCGCCCCCACAGCCACAAAAGCCAATCAAGCCAAAGACAGTTGGATTACAGGATCAACAATCATCTTTGCTGAGGCACCCAGTCCCTACCTGCGTTCCTGCTCTTCCTTCTGCTGGTCTTAGTAGATCTCAGATCTCAAGAGTCACACAACCCCACCTTTAATACTCGCTGGGAGTATAACTCCGCCCCCATAGCCACAAAAGCCAATCAAGCCAAAGACAGCTGGATTAAAGGAGGAACAATCAGCCTTGCTACAGCATATAAAAAAAATCCTACAATTCAAGTGAGATATATATATATATATATCTCACTTGAATTGTAGGATTTTTTTTTTCTAGAAGATGTCATGTTTTCTTTAAGGAAGTGCTAAAAAATTCCTCCTTGGAAATCCCAAACAACTATCAATCCTTCATTGTTTCTCCACATGACATGAGGGTGTTTCCCTCCCATGGTCCCCCAAATGAAGTCCAGTAAGCACACATCCTGTCTGGATCCCCCTGCACTGGCCTCCATGATACAGCCCAGGTAGTCTAACAATGGGAGTCTATAATCTGATGAGACTGACATCCCCTTATCTGTTTATTCCACAAGCTGGGTATTTCTATAGTCTCTATTTGGATTTGAAAATTTGGAGGATTCTTGGAGAGACATGAGTCCTCATTCCATATTGGAAGGTTACAAGTTGTGTCTCATGTCTTTGAGGAATGCCAAAAGCAGTGGCAGCCACAGAGTTGATGAACTTGCCAGTAAGAATTGAAGGCAGTCCAAACAACAATACTCTCTCTTTTTTTTTTCTTTTTGTCTCTTTACTAAGATCTCAAGTTCTATATCTGCAGTACAGTTTTTCCAGTCTTACTAATTATTGGCATAAACCCTGTAGCTCTTTTTGGAATTTGTCATTCTATCCCTCTAGTCCTTTCCACTTTTTGTCTTTTTTTCTAAGTCCTTCCTGATATTTTCATTTTCTCTCCTTAGTTGTCTGATTTGTTGTTTTTATTCTTTGATTTCTTTGAATATGTCTACAATTGTTGTTCTAAGTTCTGTATCTTGGTTTCCTTCCAGGGAGATCTGATTGTAGGAATCTTCTGTTGGATTGGTAGATTTCTGTGTGGATTTATTATGAGCTTTTCACATGTTGTATTTTCATTGTGTCCTTGGCATATGTACTTGGGTTTTTTTTGTTTTGTTTGTTTGTTTGTTTGTGTTTTTGGATTATGGTGCCTTAACATTGACCGTGCAAAGTAGATTCAAGCCTGCTAGATTACGCCTGCTAGATATTCTGCACCACAGCACTGTTGTTGTTCAATATCTTTGAGTCATGCGTGATTGCATTCCACACACTGTTCTTCCCTTCTTGGCTCAACTCCAGGACTTGTCTCCTGCCTGCAGGCCAACAGTCTCTAGGCTTCATCCTCACAAGAAGGGGGGAGGGAAAACTGCAGGAGATCACCTGTGGAAATGAGTGGACTCATATGCAGAGAGCCAGGGAAATAGTAACTCCATTTATTTTCTGTCAGTGGGATCTATATATTGAAGGCTACTGTGCTCTGGGCAAGGAAGTGGGGAGCAGGCAGAAGGGAGGGGTGAGCCACCTTGGTTCTAATCAGGGGGCTGCAGAGCTCCGGTTTGTGCAACATGTATCTAGAGGTGTGATATTTTGCTCAATGCCTCAAGGGAAGGGGCTATCCAGTTCTAGAAATTTGCAGAGATGTGGCAAAGCAAGAATCATTGTAGTATCCCGAATCTTCCTCCTACAGATAACCTGAGAGCTTCTGGGACAAGTCTTACAAGTTCTTGCTTCAAGCCGCACACAAAGTTTCAATCCCACACAGCACCACCAGCTTGAGTGTGTGTGTGGGGGGTACCCTGTTGACCTGCTGTGACACTACAACCCTGCGACCCTGCAACCCTGTGACCTTGCAACCCTGCAAACCTGTCTAGGTGCACTCTTGCCTTGGTGCCCTCTGGAACCTGAGATGGGAGGTTCCAGGGGCAGGTGTTTCCCCCCCCCCAACAAGGGTCAAGACAGTTCCAGCTTACTGAAGCCACACTGAGTCCAGGTCAGCAGTCTCTGGAACCCAGGCTGGGAGGATCTGAAAGTGGTTGTCATACTCCAAGGGTCCAGGCAGTTCTGCCTTACCAGTGCCACACTGAGTCTAGGCCAGCACTCTCTGGAGCCCATGCTAGAATGTTCCAGCAGTGGGTGTCAGCCCCCGAAGGGTCAAAGCAGTTCCGCCTTACTGACGCTGTGCTGAGTCCAGGCTGACACTCTCTGGAACCTGAGCTGGGAGAGATTCAGGGGTGGGTTTCAGCCCGCCAAGTGTCAATGCAGTTCTGCCTTACTGGAACCATGCTGAGTCCAGGCTGGTGCTCTCTGTAACCCAAGTTGGGAGGTTTGTGAGGTGGGTGTCTGCTACCCAAGGGTCAAGGCAGTTCTACCTTACCAGCACCACATTGAGTCCAGGCCAGCGACCTCATTTCTACTGTGTCATAATCTCTAGTTTGTTTGGGTTTTTTGGGTTTTTTTTAAATTTATTTATTCTTGTATGTGTATGAATGTACTATCTGCATGCAGGTTTGTGCACCCTTGTCGTGCAATGCTGCGGAGGTCAAAAGAGGGTCTCAGATTCCCCTGGAACTGGAGTCAAAGACGGTTCATAGCCACCATGTTGTTGCTGGGGATTGAACCTGGGTCCTCTGCAAGAGCAGTAGGCGCTCGTAAACACTAGGCCATCTCTCCAGCCCCTTAATCTCTAGTTTGACTCCAAACCTACTGTGACCACATCCCTACTGTGACCTCATGCTTACTGTTACCTCATACCATGTGTGACCTCATCCCTACTGTGATCTCATCCTTAGTATGAAGTCATCCTTACTGTGACATCACCCCTAATGTGAACTCACCACTAGTGTGAATTAATCCCTAGGGTGACCACATCCACAGTGTGCACTCACCCCACTGTGACTTTATCCCTACTCTGTCCTCATCTCTAATGTGACCTCATCCCTAATGTGTCCACATCTCTATTGTCAACTCATCCTTTCGGTGACCTATTACCTAGTGTAACTTCATCCCTTGAGTGACATCATCCCTATTGTGACCTCATGCCTACAATGACCTCATTACCTATTGTGACCTCATGCCTTCTATGACCTCATCCCAAGTCTGACCTTATCCCTACAATGAACGCATCTTTACATTGACCTCATCCCTAGTGTGTCCTTATCGGTAATGTGACCTATTACCTATTGTGACCTCATTCCTACTGTGATCTTATCCACAATATGTCCTGATTCCTAGTGTGAACTCATTATTATGGTGCCCTCATACCTAGTGTGACCTCATCCCTTGTGTGACATAATCCCTACTATGACCTCATCACTATTGTGAAAACATCTTTAGAGTGAGCTCATTTTAGTGTGACCTCATCTCTTGTGTGACATCAACCCTATTGTGACCTCATGTCTACATCCTCCTCACACCTATTATGATCTGATGCCTACTATGACTTCATTCCTAGTCTGACTTTATCCCTTCAATGAATGCATCTTTAGAGCGACCTCATTCCTAGTGTGTCCTTATCTGTTCTATGACCTAATACCTATTGTGATCTCATCCTTACTGGGACATCATCCTTAATGTGCACTAATCCCTAGTATAAACTCATTCTTATGGTGTCCTCATATGTAGTGTGACCTCTTCCCTTGTGTTACATCATCCCTACTGTGACCTCATCACTATTGTGAACTCATGTTGAGAGTGTGCTCATCCCTAGTGTGACATCTTCTCTACTATGACTTCATCCCTATTGTGACCTTATGCCTACAATGACCTCATCCCTATTATGACCCCATGCCTACTATGATGTCTCCCCTAGTCTGACCTTATCCCTATAATGAATGCATCTTTCTTTTTTTTCTTTTTTTTATTTATTTTTGTATGTGTATTCATGTACTGTCTGCATGTAGGTTTGTGCACAAGTGTCGTGCAATGCCGTGGAGGTCAGAAGAGGGTCTCAGATTCACCTGGAACTGGAGTTCTCCTGGAATTGGAGTTACAGACGGGTCTTAGCTGCCATGTGGGAGCTGGGGATCGAAACTGGGTCCTCTTCAAGAGCAGTTGGTACTCTTAACTGCTAGGCTATCTCTCCATCCCTGAATGCATCTTTCAAATTGACCTCATTCCTATACTGTAATTTGACCTAAGAGCAATGGTGACCTAATCACTATTGTGACCTCATCCAACTGTGACCTCATTCCTACTGTGATCTCAAACTTAGTATGACCTTATCCCTACCATGAGAGCATATTTATAGTTGATTTCATCCCTAGTGTAACATCATATCTCAGGTGACCTCATTCCTACTATGACATTATCCTTATGGTGACCTTATTCCTACAATGAGCTCATCCCTACTGTGATCTCATCTCTAATCTGACTTAATCTGTGCTGAGAACTCATACCTATTTGGACCTCAAACATTATGTGAACTTATCCATAATAATCACTAATCCTTACTATGACCTAATCCCTTCTGTGACCTCATCCCTTATGTGAAATTGTCCCTGGTTTGACCTCATACCTATTGTGACCACATCCCTGTTGTGATGTCATCACTACTATGACCTCATCCCTACTTTGCACTCATTCCTATTGTGACCTTATCCGTACACTGAACTAATCCCTACTGTGACCTCATCCCTAGAATGACCTCATCCCTAGTATGACCTCATCCCTACTGTGATCTTATCCCTACTGTGACCTCATCATACTGTGACATCATTGGTATGTCACCTCCTCCCTACTGTGAACTTATCCCTAGTGTGATCTTTTATCTACCTGGAAATCATCACAAATCTGACCTCATCACTACTGTGACCTCAAACCTGTTGTGAACTCATGACTACTGTGACCTTATCCGTACTGTGAACTCATCCCTATTATGACCACATTCCTACAGTTGTCTCATACCTATTGTGACCTCACCCCTATGTTGATATCATCCCTACTGTGACCAACTACCTACCGGGAATTCATCCCTATTATGACTTCACCCTTACTCTCATCTCATTCCTATTGTGACCTTGTATTAGTCACTTTTCTGTTGATGTGATAAAACACCACGACCAAAGGAACTTATAAAAGGAAGAATTTATTTGAGCTTACAATTGACGGTTCCAGGGAATTAGAGTCCATTGTAGTGGGAGGCATGGCGGCTGGATCTGGAACAGCCAGCTGAGGGTCATATCTCGCAAAGAGCACAGGAAGCAGAGAGAGAGCAACTGTAGACCACGAGGCTTGTTAAACTCACTAAGCTTGCCCCCAATAACGTACTTCCTCTAGCACGGCCACACCTTCTAAGACCTCCATAAACAATGCCACCAACTGGAGACAAATGTCTGAATACTTACAGCCTATGGGGACACTCATTCAAACCACCACATTCCACTCCCTGGCCCCCATAGGCTCCTGACCATATAAAATGCAAAATGCATTTAGTCCAACCTTAAAAGTCCCCATAGTCTTTACCAGTTTCAATGTCATTCAAAAGTCTACAGTCCAAAGTCTCTTCTGAGACTCAAGTCAATCTCTTAACTGTAAGCTCCTGTAAAATCAAAAGACAAATTATATACTCCCAATGTAGACTGGAACCAAATACACATTCCCATTCCAAAAGGGAGGAATAGAGGCATAGTGAGGAAATACTGGACCAAAACAAGACCAAAAACTGGCAGGGCAAACTCCAAGTCCAGTAGCTCCATATGCGACTTCTGGGACTTGACTTCCATAGGGTTTAGATGGCTCAGCTCTTCCAGCTTTGCTTGCAACATACATCTCTTTCTTAGGCTGGTACCACTCCCTGTATGCAGCTCTCATTGGCAAATATCTCACAGGTCTGGCATCTCAAAAGTCTTCTTGGAAAAAAAAAAGTCTTCTTGGGGTCTCCACTGCCAACCAGGCTTCACATTCACAGCTTCACGCAATGGCCTATCTGGGCCTTCTTTATTCAAGGACTCCCCTGCAGCACTCTGCCTGTCCTTGGCAGCTCTCTGAAACCGTGGAGGAAGAACTGATGACCCCTTCACTCTTGCAAACTTCATGCCTCTAAAGCCAGCACCACTTGAATGAAATTGCCGTATCTGGCTGCAAGTTTGGGATTTAATCTCTCCTACTTTATCCACAATTGCAATTTTTCTCTGCCCTGGACTTGTTGGAGTAGAAAACGCTTTCGGTATTTTCCTTTCAAAAGCTGGAGGATTAGCTGGGTGTGGTCTTGCCCTGAAGGTACGGATTCTTTTGTTTACTTGTAAATCTCCAGGCCTCTCTTAATCACTTTAGTCTCCTTATGAAAGGGAGCCTCTCCTTCACAAGCCTTGGCCACACCTTTAATCTTCCTAGTGTACTTTTCAGATCCAAACTGTACATTCTGCATTTCCTTCTGCCCCATTTGCTCTTTTTCACTGTAGATCTGTATAATATTCACCATTAAAAGCCATGCCACAATTTCTACATTAGGCTGTCTTGAAATATCCTCCACCACAGACATCAGTCCATTGCTTTTCAACTTAGCATCAGGCAAGCATCTGGGCTGTGGGCAAACTGCTGCCAGACTCTTTATCAAAATATCCCAGTTGCTGCCTAAGTCTTTATTTTCCTCTGGAACTACATTTTTTGCAGCCATGCTTTCTTCCAGGCTTCTACTAAAATGGCCCCTTAAGCTCTGCTTACTGTACCTTTCTAGCCCAAAATTCCAAAGTCTTCCACATTTCTCCAAACATCCACATGGTCAGGTTCTTCACAGCCAACAGCCCACTCTCTGGTACCAAATTACTGTATTAGTCACTTTTCTGTTTCTGTGATAAAACACCACGACCAAAGGAACTTATAAAAGGAAGAATTTATTTGAGCTTATGATTGACGGTTCCAGGGAATTAGAGTCCATTGTAGCAGGAGGCATGGCGGCTGGATCTGGAGCAGCAAGCTGAGGTTCACATCTCGCAAAGAGCACAGGAAGCAGAGAGAGAGCAAATGTAGACCACAAGGCTTGTTAAACTCACTAAGCTTGCCCCCAATAATGTACTTCCTCTAGCATGGCCACACCTTCTAAGACCTCCAAAAACAGTGCCACCAACTGGAGACAAATGTCTGAATAATTACAGCCTATGGGGGACACTCATTCAAACCACCACAGACCTCATTCCTAGTGTGACCTCATGCCTACTGTTCACACATCCCTAATGTGACCTCATCTGGTTTGACCTCATCTCTACCATGCCTCCACTCTTAGTGTGACCTCATCCCTAATGGGACCTTATCCCTAGTGTAATGTCATACCATGTGTGACCTCATCCCTTGTGTCAACTCAGCCCTAATGTGACCTTATCCCCATCATGACCCTATCTGTACTCTGAGCTCATCCATCCCAGTAACTCATCCCCAGTGTGACTTCAGCTTTAGTGTGACCTCATCCCTAATAGTATTTCATCCCTATTGTGAACTTATCACAACTGTCTCTTTAGTCCCAGTTTGAAGTTATCCCCATGGTTACCTAATCTCATATCTTTACTGTGTCCTAATCTCTTGGGTGACCTCATCCCTACTGTGTCCTCATCATTAGTGTGAATTTATCCTTAATGTGATCTCATACCTAGTGTGACATCATACCTTCTATGACATCACCCCTACTATGACCTCATCCCTTGTGTGAATTCATCCCTAATGTGACTTCATCCCTACTGTGACCTCATCCCTGCTGTTAACTCACCCTAATGTGAAATCTTCCCTGGAGCATCCTAATTCCTACTTTGATCTCATCCCCACTTTTACATCATACCTACTGTGACATCATTCCTACTGTGACCTCATCCCTATTGTGACCTCATCCCTATTGTGTCTTCATATCTATTGTAACCTCATTCCTACTATGAACTCCTCCCTACTGGTGACCTCAACTCAACTGTGATGTTATCCCTAGTGTGACATAATTCCTACTGTGAACTCTACTGTGAAATAATCCCTAGTGTGAACTCATCCGTAGTGTGACACCATATTTATTGTGACCTCTTCTCTAATGTGACCTCATCCCTACTGTGACCACATCCAAACTCCAAACTCATCCCTTGTGTGATTTAATCCCTCTCTGACCTCATCTAAACTGTGATGTCATACCTTTGGAATCCTCATCCTGATTGTGATCTCATTCCGACTATAAACTCATCCAAAGTGTGGTCTTATACCTACCATGAACACATCTTTATAGTTACCTCATCCTTAGTGTGTTCTTATCTTTACTGTTACCTAATGCCTATTGTGAACAAATCCCCTTGTGAATTCATCCCTAGTGTGAATTAATTCCTATTGTGACCTCATCCACAATGTGCACTCACCCCACAGTGATCTCATACCCACTGTCTCCTCATCTCTTGTGTGATCTCAATCCCTATCTTGCTCTTATTCTTAGTGTGACCTAATCCCTTGTGTGCAGTCATCCCTTGTGTGACATCACCCCTACTGTGACCTCATTCCTGGAGCAAACTCATTCCTAATGTGACTTCATCCCTATTGTGAAATCATCCCTAGTCTGACCTTATCCTTACAATGAAGGCAACTTTATATGACCTCTTCCCTAATGTGACCTTATCTCTTCTGTGAACTTATTCCTATTGTGACCACATCCCTACTGTTATCTCATACCCATTGTGACCTCATCCTTACTGTGACATCATCCCTACATTGGCATCATCCATACTGTATCTAAATCCCTACTGTGAAGTCATCCCTACAGTGAACTCTTTCCATCAGTGACCTCATCTGTAATGGGATCTTGTCCCCATTGTGAACTCATCGCTACTGTGTCTTCAGTCCCAGTGTGAAGCCATTCCTACTGTTACCCAAATGTGACCTCATTCTAGTGTGACCTCATCCCTACTGTGACCTCATCCCTACTGTGACCTCATTCCTACTATTACCTCACCCTAGTGTGACCTCATCCCTGTGTGATCTCATCCGTTGGGACCTCATCCCTATTATGACCTCATTCTTAATGTGACCTTATCCCTACAATTGACATCTTTTTAGTGACCTCACCCTTAATGTGACTTATGTCTACTGTCACCTCATACCTATATTAATGTCATCTATACTGTGATGTCATTATTACTGTGACCTCATCCCTACTGTGACCTTATCCCTACCATGACCTCAACTTTAGAGTTTCCTCCACCCTAGTCTGACCTCATCTAAAATGTTACATCATACCTTTGTTGTCATCTTGATGTGACCTCATTCCTACTATAACCTCATCACTACTGTGACCTTATACATACCATGAATGCATCTTTATAGTGACCTAATACCTATTATGACCTCATCTCTACTGTGAACTCATCCCTTCACACTAGGGATGAGGTCCCTAGTGTGACCTCTTCCTGACAGTGACATCATCCTTACTGTGACCTCATTCCTACAATGACCTCATCCTTACTGTGTCCTCATTGCTACTGTGACCTCATCTCTACTGTAACTTCATCTGCACTGAGAAGTCATCCCTATTTGGACCTCAGCCCTACTATGACCTCATACATACTGTGACATCATATCTGTTATGACATAATTCTTACTGTGATATCATACTTATTGTGACATCATCCTTCCTGTGACCTTATCCCTACATTGACATCATGCTTATGGTGACCTCATATCTAATACGACCACATACCTACCATGACTTCATCCCTAGTGTGAATTTATTCCTAGTGTGACCTAACAACAGCATGCACTCACCCGAGTGTGACAGCATACCTACTGTGTTCACATCTCTGTTGTGACTTCATCCCTATTGTGCCCTCATTCCTAGTGTGACCACATCCCTAGTGTGACATCATCCCTAGTGTGACATCATACCTTCTGTGATATCATCCCTACTGTGACCTTATCCCTGTTGTCAGCTCATCCCTACTGTGACATCTTCCCTACTGTGACCTCATCTCTACTGTGACCTCACACCTAATGTGAACGCATACTTACATGGACCTTATTATACCTATTATGAACTCATCATTAGTGTGAATTAATCCCTAGTGTGTCCTCATCCACAGTGTAACATCACCCCATAGTGACCTCATCCCTACTTTGTTCTCATACCTAATCTGACCTCATCCTTTGTGTGACATCATCCATCCTGTGGTTACATCCTATTTTAAACTCATCTTTAGAGTGACCTTATCCCTAATGATGTCATCTCTACAGACACATCATCCTTATTGTGACTTCATACCTACTAAGACCACATACCTATTGTGACCACATGCCTACTATGACATCATCCCTATTTTATTGAGACAGGATCTCCCTTTGGCCCCAGCTGGCCTGGAACTCACTCTGTAAGATTGGTCTGGCCTGGAATTCACAGTGATCCATCTGTCTCTGCCTCCTGAGAGCTAGGATTAAAGGGTTCTGCCACCACATGCAGCATAAAGACTGTTCTTGTCCACTAGCAGCATAAAGACTGTTCTTGGCCACTATTTGGGTACTTGGAATTGAACCCAGGTTCTCTGCAAGAACAGACAGCGCTCTTAACTTCTGAGCCATCTCTCCAGCTCGTTTTCTAACTTTCCCTAAAATGAATGGATCTTTAGAGTGACCTCATCCCTACTGCAAACTCCTCCCTAGTGTTTCCTAATCCATTCTGTGACCTCATCCTTAGTGTGAACTTCTCTCTAATGTATCCTAATCTCTTCTGTGAACTCATCCTTAGTGTGAACTCATACCTATTGTGATATCATAGCTAATGAGACCTCATCCATACTGTGAGATAATACCTGAATTTACATCATTCAGACTGTGACTTTACACCTACTGTGACCCCATCGATCCCAGTAACTCATCCCTAGTGTGATTTCAGCCCTACTGTGACCTCAACTCTAGTATGACCTCAACCAAATATGACCTCTTCCCTACTGTGACCCATATCTAATATGACCTCATTCCTATAGTGACATCGTCTTCCCTACTGTGACCATATTTCTATATTGACCTCACCACTACTTTGACTTCATATCTAATATGGCCTTATTTCTACTGTGACAATCATACTTTTTTTTTTTTGGAAGGGCCATGAGAAACATGTGCTGGCAGGAACTGGATGAGATGGATTGACAGTGGGAGGCTAAGCTGGGTTGCAGTGAGGACAGGGTAGGCTGCAGAGTGCCTGCATAAATCAGGGACTTCCTTTAGGAAACAGTTTGTTCTTCTTTTTTTCCCACATAAATTTATTTATTTATTTATTTTTAACAAATCTAGACCCGTGTTCCCGCCCATTTCCCCACCCCGCCAGAGCTCATGCATTCTGCCAAACATGCGTTTCATCTCTTAGTCTTTCTCAATATTTTCCATGGGGAAGTTGACTGTTTTGAGCAGAAGTTCACTGTTTCAGTCAGTTCTTTGATGCAGTCTTTTCCGTTGTTGTTGTTGTTGTTGTTTCCAAAATGCATTATGCCCAACTGCTTTGTACAAAAGCTCAGGGGGCCCTACACAAGAAATACTTACAACTGGGTAATTGGCACTAGCATCCACAGATGAGGGATACCATTCATTGTTTTTTTTTTCTGGGACTGTGTTACTTCACTCAGCATGATGTCCTCTAGCTCCAGCCATTTTCCAGCAAAGCTTGAGATGTCGTCTTTCTTTACTGCTGCATAGAACTCCATTGTGTAGATGTACCACATTTTCTTTATCCACTCGTCAGTTGAGGGGCATTTAGGTTGGTTCCAGCTCCTTGCTATTGTGAAGAGAGCTGCAATAAACATGGCCGTGCATGTATCTCTGTGGTGGCATAAGTCTTGAGGCTACATGCCCAGGAGTGGTATGGCTGGGTCGGGTGGCAAGTTCATTCCAAGTCTTCCTACGGTTCTCCACACTGCTTTCCATAGTGGCTGTACGAATTTACATTCCCACCAGCAATGGATGAGTGTTCCCCTTTTCCCACAACCTCTCCAGCACTTGTTATCATTTGTTTTCTTGATCCTAGCCAGTCTTATTGGAG
>VZQC01002037.1:461463-495711 GCA_009823505.1 Rhizomys pruinosus | reverse complement strand
GGCTGGGAGGATAACTCCGCCCCCACAGCCACTAGATCCAATCAAGCCAAAGACCACACCTTTAATCCCAGCTGGGAGGATAACTCCAACCTCACAGCCACAAAGGCCAATCAAACCAAAGACAGCAGGACCAAAGGATCAACAATCAGCTTGCCGAGGCACCCAGTTCCTACCTGTCTCCCCCTCTCCCTTCCGCTGGGCTCAGGAGATCTCTGTGACAATCATACTTAATGTGACCTCATTCCCTCAATGACTTCATCTGTACTGTGACATCATACATGTTGTGACCTCTTTCTTACAATGACCTCATCCCTACTGTTACCTCATATTTAGTGTGACTTCATCTGTAGTGAGAACTCATCCCTAGTGTGACCTCAACCCTACTAGTACCTCATCCTGCTGTGATCTCATATCAATTGTGAACTCATTCCTACTGTGACATCATTCTTATTGTGATATCTTCCTTACTGTGACCTTATTTGTTATTTCTAACATGACCTCATTCCTACAGTGACATCATAATTACTGTGACCTCATCCTTAATGTTACCTCATTCATACACTGACCTCATCCCTATTATGACCTCTTCCTTACTCTCTCCTTATTTCTAATATGACTTCATTACTACTGTGATATCATCCTTACTGTGACATCATCTGTACTGTTACCTCATTCGTAGAGTGACCTCATCCCTTCATTGTCATCATGCATACTGTGACCTCATATCTAATATGACCACATTTCTACTGTGACATCATCCTTACTATGACCTCATCCCTACTCTGTCCTCATATTTAATATGACCTCATTTGTAATGTGACATCATTCTTAATGTGACATCATCCTTATTGTGACCTCATCTCTATTGTGACTTCATCTATACTGAGAATTCATCCTTAGTGGGACTTCAATCCTAGTGTGAATTCATCCCAAATATTCACTCATCCCTACTATGAACTAATCCCTTCTGTGACCTCATCCCTTTTGTGAACTCGTCCCTAGTTTGACTTCATAACTACTGTGACCTCAACACTATTGTGATCTCATTTCTACTTTGACCTTATCCCCTATGGTGATCTCAACCCTACTCTGAAACAAACACTGCTCTGAGCTCATTCCTAGTATTACCTCATGCCTACTGTGAACTTATCCCTATTGTGACCTCATCATACAGTGACTTCATCCACAGCGTGACCTCATCCTTAATGTGACTTCATCCCTACTGGGATATCATCCCTACTGTGATGAAATCCCTACTGGGAACTCATCCTTATTGTGACTTCATCCCTACTGTTAACCCGTTTCTCCTGTGATTTCATCCCTAGTGTGACCTCATGCTTACTGTCAACTCCTCCCTAATGTGACCTCAACCCTACAGTGAATTCATTCCAACATTATCTCATTCATCCCTAATATTATCTCAAACTTATTGTGAACTCATCGATACTGTGTCTTCAGTCCCAATGTGAAGTCATCTCTATTGTTACCTAATCCCAAATGTCAGCTCATCCTAATATGAGATCATCCCTACTGTTACCTCACCCTAGTGTGAATTCATCCTTGGTGTGTCCTTGTTCCTACTGTCACTTCATCACTAGTGTAACCTCATCCCTACTGTGAACTCAGCCCTAGTTTGAACTCATCCCTAGTGAGAATTATTCCCTAGGGTGTCCTCATCCACAGTGTGACTCAAGGCACAGTGACCTCGTCCTTACTGTGCCCTCATATTCTGGTTTGACCTCATCTCTACCATGCCCCCACTCCTAGTGTGACCTCATCCCTAATGGGACCTAATCCCTAGTGTAATGTGATACCTTTTGTGACCTCATCTCTTGTGTCAACTCAGCCCTAATGTGACTTTATCCCCACTTTGACCCAATCTGTACTCTGAGCTCATCCATTCCAGTAACTCATCCCCAGTGTGACTTCAGATTTAGTGTGACCTTATCTCTAATGTGACCTCACCCCTAATATGACCTCATCCCTACTCTGACCTCATATTTATTATGTCGTCATTACTACTGTGCCATCATCTGTACTGTGACCTCATTACTACAGTGACCTCATCACTCCTGGACCTCATATCTAATCTGACCTCATTCCTACTGTGACATCATACTTACTGTGATCTCATTCCTACAATGACCTCATCCCTGCTCTAACATTATCTCTATTATTACTTCATCTTCAGTGAGAACTCATCCCTAATGTGACCTCAACCCTACTACTAGTACCTCATCCCTCCTGTTACCTCATATCTATTGTGACCTCATTCCTACTGTATCATCATCCTCACGGTGACATCATACATTCTGTGTCCTTATTCCTACATGGCCATCATCTCTACTGTGACCTCATATCTAATATGAAGACATTCCTTCTGTGACATTGTCCTTACTGTGACATCATCGTTTCTGTGACCTTATTCCTACATTGACATAATTTCTACCTTACATCATGTCTAATATGATCACATTTCTACTGTGACATCCTCCTTAGTGTGACATCACCCTTACTCTGACCTCATTTCTACACTGACCTCATCCCTATTGTGACCTCATATCTAATATGACCTCATTCATACTCTGACATCATATTTTCTGTGACATCATCTGTTCTGTGACCTCATTCCTACAATGACCTCATCCTTTCTGTGTCCATGTCCCTACTGTGACTTCATCTCTATTGTGATTTCATCCATAGTGAGAACCAGGGACCTCATCCATATTATGACCTCATCCTTACTGTGAACTCATATCCATTGTGACCTCATTCCTACCGTGACATCATACTTACTTTGACATCATTGTTATTGTGACCTCATTCCTAGAGTGACCTCATCCCTACTGTAATCTCATCAATAGTGTGATCTCATCTCTAACTGGAACTCATCACAACTCTGACCTCATCCCTACTGTGACCTCATCCTACAGTGACCTCATCCATAATGTGACCTAATCCCTACTGTGAATTCATTCCTATTTTGATCACATCCCTTCTGTGAACTCATCCCTATTGTGAACTTATCCCTTATCTGACCTCATCCCTACATTGAAATAATTCCTTCTCTGACCAAATCACTAATGTTAACTCACCCTTATTGTGATTTCATCACATTTATACTATGACCATATCCCTAGTGTGAGCTAATGCCTATTGTGAACTCATCACTAATGTGACCTCATCCTTACTGTGAACTCATCCCAACCGTAACCTCATCCCTAATGTGACTTCAAACTTATTGCTAACTCTCAATACTATGTCTTCACTCCCAGGGTGAAGTCATCCCTACTGTTACCTAATAACCAATCTAACCTCATCCTAGTGTGACCTCATCCCTATTGTTACCTCAACCTACTGTGACATCATCCCTAGTGTGTCCTAATCCCTACTGTGAAACCATCCCCATGTTGCAATTATACCTAATGTGACAGCATCCCTACTGTAAACTTATCCCTACTGTGACCTCATCTGTACATCCTGTGTGACCTTATACCTACTATGATCTCATTGCTATTGTTTCTCCCATCCAACTATGACCTCATTGATATTATGACCTCATCCTTACTATGTCCTCATTCCTAGTGTAACCTTACCCCTACCATGAACACATCTTTTAGTGACTTATCTCTATTGTGATATAATACCTACTTTGACCTCATCCCACCGAGCAACCATGCTGTGGCTTGCCATGCCTGCTCTCTTTCCTGGGAACCCTGGCAGGCTGGTGGAGGATAGGTGCTTAGCACTTTTAATTTTGAAAATTTAAACTAACTATGGGAAAAGATTTTTATGTTCCTGCAAGTCAGAACATCACCAACTTTAATGCATGAAAAACGTTACAGCTTTGCATTGTACCGGGTGGATTAAGATATACCAGCAGAGAAACCTGGCCCATCTAAACATCAAAAGAAAGAAAAATTCCAGAGTGCCTGAGTCACAGGCAACAAACATCTCTTTGGATCCTATTTGAATCAACTGTTTATAATGTATGCTTCCAGGTGCTGCAAAGATTTTTGTTTTTTTTATTTAAATTTTATTTATTCTTTATGTGTATGAATGTACTGTCTGCATGCAGGTTTGTGCACCCGTGTAGTGCAATCCCACGGAGGTCAGAAGAGGGCATCAGATTCCCCTGGAACTGGAGTTAAAGTTGGCTCTCAGCTGCCATGTGGGTGCTGGGGATCGAAACCAGGTCCTCTGCAAGAGCAGTTGGTGCTCTTAACTGATAGGCCATCTCTCCAGCCTGGAAAAGACTTTCTAAATCAAACAACAGCTGCACAAGAAATAAGGACAACAGCTTACAAGTGGGACCTCTTTGAACTCAAAAGATTTTGTAAAGCTTTTGTAAAGAAACAACCAAGAAGTGAAGAGAGAACCCACAGAGTGGGAGGAAACCTTCACCACTGATACATGTAACAGAGCATTAATGTTCAGAATGCATAAACTACCTATCCTTCTTATAGAAAAAGAAAATAATCTTTGGATGGTGATAAAGAAGACAACCGTTATGTTAACAATTTCTCATGGGATACATATATAGCCAGTCTTTAACTAATGGCAATAAAACTGTAAAAGAATATTTTATTCAGAGCTAGATATTATTGGAAAATCTTTAAAGGCTTGATAGTTTAACAAATGTGTAAATAGAAAATGTGTTGGTACCAGCAATGGGTAATACTTCCAAAGAAGCATTGGCTGAGTGCCAATAGATCCCCTAAATACAGACTATTTGTCTACAAATTGGGGGTACACATATGTGCATGAAGATACTTGCTGTCAAAGACCTGGTGTGAAAAATGGAAGTCTGAGAATGGAAAGGACAAAGAACATGCTTGCACATGGACAGTAAGCCTCTGAAGATGACAGAGAGCGTTATCAAGGGCCATTGGAAAGCAAATAATGGTCTCCAGGAGTCAAGAAAGAATAATTGATACTACACAACTGTCTGGAAGACATTGTTGAGCTAGTGGCTGACAAAGTTACTCCAAACCTAATTGGCCAATACCTTACTCCTTTGGGGGAATAACATGGCTGGTATTAAACCTTTAGTAATTAAAAATAGTATAAAAAAGCCTTAGTTCTGATAGGGCACTCCCTGGTGTAGATGGTAGACAAGACAGGTGGGTTTGAGAAAGGTTATCAGCCTGTGTCCCCAAGGTTTAGGACAGCTGCTGGTGGCTGCCTTGTGTCTTTTAATTTTTCCCTTTAATCCAGTGGATGAAGTTTTATGTCAACCTCCAGGTGTGGCAGATTGAACCTACATCCTACTGTGACTTTGTCCCTAGTATGGCCTCATCCCTATGGTGAACACATCCCTACTGTGAACTCATCCTTATTATGTTCTCATCACTACTCTTACCTAATACCTATTGTGACCTCATCACCTATGGTGACCTCATCCATACTGTGAACTCATCCCTAGTAAGACCTCATCCCTACTGTGAACTTATCCCTACTGTGACCTCATCATACTGTGACATAATCCATAGTGTGACATAATCCATAGTGTGACCTCTTCCCTAATATAAACTCCTCCCTAGTGCGATCTCTTCTCTAACTGGAATCACCACAACTCTGACCTCATCCCTACTGCGACCTCATCCGAGAGTAACCTCATCCCTACTGTGAACTAATCCCTATTGTGAACACATCTCTTACTGTGAGCTCATCCCTATGGTGACATCATCCCCAGTGTGACCTCATCCCTACATTAACATCATTCCTATTGTGACCAAATCCCTAATGTGAACTCATCCTTATTGTGACTTCATTCCTACTGGTATCTCATTCCTTCTGTGATCTCATCCCTAGTGTGAACTCATGTACTGTAAACGCATCATTAATGTGACATCATCCCTTAAGTGAACTCATCCCGACAGTGACCTCCTCCCTAATGTGATCTCAATCTTATTGTGAACTGATCACTTCTGTGTCTTCAGTCCCAGTGTAAAGTCATCAATACTGTTACCTAATTCCAAATGTCACCTCATATAGTGTGACCTCATCCCTACTGTTACCTCACTGTAGTGTGAAATGAGCCCTACTGTATCCTAATCCTTACTGTAGCATCATCCCTATGTTGTCATCATACCTACTGTGACATCATTCCTACTATGAACTCATCCCTACTGTGACCTCATCTCTACTGTGACCTCATCTCTACAGTGAAATCATGCCTTGTGACCTCATCCTTACTATGACCTCATCAATAATGTGATCTCATCCCTACTAGGACCTCATACCTAGTGCGACTTTAGCCCTACAATGAATGCATAGTTTAGTGAGCTCATCTCCAGCATGACCTTATCTCTATTGTGACCTAATACCTAGTGTAACTTTATATGTACTGTGACATCATCCTTACTGTGACCTCATCCATAGTTTTAACTTACCATTACTGTGACCTCATCCCTTCTATGAACTCATCCTTAGTGTGAATTAATCCCTAGTTTAATATAATCTGCAGTGTACACTCACCCCACTGTGACCACATCCCTACTGTGTCCTCATCTTTGGTGTGACCTCATCCCTACTGTGCCTTCATTCCTAATTTGACCTCTTCCTAGGGTGATTTAATACGTTGTGTGATATAATTCATACTGTGACCTCATCTTTGGTGTCAACTTATCCCTAATGTAACCTGATCCCTACTGTGACCTCATCCATACTTTGACCCCATCCTTAATGTGAACTCATTCCTAGTGTGATGCCATATCTGTTGTGACATCATCCATATTGTGACTTCATTCTGTTTTCAATTCATTCCTACTGTGATATCGTTTATGCTCTTAACTCATCCCTACTGTGACGTCATTCCTACTATGACCTCTACCCTACTGTGACCTCATCCTTATTGTGACCTCATTCCTACTGTGACTGCATCTCTACTGTGAACTCATCCCCAGTGTGACCTCAACCATACTGTGATCTCAACCCTAGTGTTTCATAATTCTTTTTGTGACCTCATCCCTAATGTGAACTCATCCTTCGTGTGACATCATTCTTACTGTAACCTCTACCTACTCTGACCTCATCCCTCCTCTGACTTCATATCTAATATGATCTTATTCCTACTGTGACATCATCTGTACTAGGACTTCTTTCCTACAGTGACCTCATGACTTCTCTGAATTCATATCTATTATGACCTCATTCCAACTGTGACTTCATTCTTACTGTGAGCTCATTCTTACAATGAATTCTAATGTGACCTCATCCCTACTCTGACCTCACCTCTATTATATCTACATCTGCAGAGATAACTCATCCATAGTGTGACCTCAACCCTACTATGACTTTATCCCTACTGTTACTTCATATCTTATGTGACCTCATTCTTATTTTGACATCATCATTATTGTGACATTCTTATTGTGACTTAATTCCTACATTGGCATCATTTCTACTGTGACTTCATATCTAATATGACCACATTCCTACTGTGACAACTTTCTTACTGTTACCGCACGCTTACTGTGACCTCAACCCTAATCTGACCTCATATCTAATATTACCTCATTCCTACTATGACTTCATTCTTAGTGTGACATCGTACTTATAGTAACCTCATTCCTACATTGCCATCATCCCTACTTGGTAGGGATTGGTACCAGAGGAGTGGGGTATTGCTGTGACAGACCTGACCTTGGTGTTTGGGGGAAGGATTGTGGAGGCGTTTGGAACTTTGGGCTGGGAAGATCATTGAATGCCTAAAGATCGTTGCTGTGGAGCTTGGAGCAGTTTTGCTGAAAGAGTTGTAGAAGATGGAGGCCTGGCTTGTGAAGTTTCTAGTTTCAAAGGGGAGCAGAGATCATCAGGACTGTGTAATCTGTGGGTTCTGGTCAGCTGGGGCTGAAGAATCAGCTGTAAGTAACAAGAGACCAGAACCTGAAGTGAAATCTTTGTTGTACTGGGACAATTGATGCTGGTTAGCTGGGGCTGAAAAATCAGCTGTAAGTAACAAGAGACCAGCATCACTGTGGTGAAATCTTCTGGGAAGAATTTCTTCAGGGTCAGCACACAGAAGCTGTGATCCAGAAGGGGCCTGAGCCTCCATCTCAAGCCAGAAGCAGGACTTGGTAGTGTGTAAGAGTCTCCTATATGGTTCTGGTGTTGAAATTTGAGGGGGTCACAGAGAGCAGCCGAGGCTTGGCACTGTGAGAGGTCAGGAAAGACCATTGGTGGAAGTGCACCTCGGTTGCAGTGAAGACCCCAGGATTGCAGGGGTCATGGAGAGAAGCTGAGGCTTTGCACCAGGAGAGGTCAGAAGAGACCATTGGTGAAGGTGCTGCCTCAGTTTCAGTAGCGACCCCAGCTTTTTGGAGATGCCGGTACCCTGGGACGACCACCAAGAGCAGCGGTAGGTGTAGAATGGAGTCGGCCTGGGCCTGCGAGATGAGTGTGCCACGGACGGCAGAGTCGGAGAGGGGGAGCTGCCGAGACCCTTTGGAGCCCAGAAGATCGTGAGTGAATCCCAGGTGTCCAGCCTTGAGCTACTTGCTGGACTTAGGTTTTGTTTGAGAGTGCCTGATTCTTCCCTTTGAAATAAGACAGTACTTGTTTTGGATTTTACAGCAGCCCACAGTTAAGAGACTTTTAATAGACTGGACTTTTAAGTGTTTGGACATTTTAAGGACTGTGGGGCTTTTAAGGATGTACTGTCTTAGGTTGTGATTAGTGTTAACATCATACTTTGGGGATAAGAACTGGAAAGGTGGTTTAATAGTGATGTGTTTGTGTGTCAAGTTGACAAGGGGTCAATTGTGCTGGATAGCTTTGGTGTCAACTTGACACACCTGGGTTGAGGGAGCCTCGGTTGGGGAATTGGCTCCATTGGATTGGCCTGTGGCCACATCTGTGGAGTATTGTCTTGATGGCCAAGCAGTGTGGAAGGGCCCAGCCCACAATGAGTGGTGCCACCCTGGGCAGGTGGTTGTGTATGGTATAAGAAGGCAGGCTGGGCATGAGCCAGAGGAGCGAGCAAGCCAGTGAACAGCATTCCTCCATGGCCTGTGCTTCAGCTCCTGCCTCCAGGTTCCTGCCCTGAGTTCCTGCCTTGGACTCCTTAGGTGATGAACTGTGACCCAGGAGTTGTAAGTTGAATAAACCCTTTCCTCCCCAAGTTGGTGTCAGAGTGTTTTGTCACAGCAATGGAAGACAAACCAGGACAGACCTCTTTCCTACTGTAGCCTCAGTTCTATTGTGACTTCATCCATTGGGAGAACTGATCACTAGAGGGACCTCAGCCCTACTATGGCCTCATCCTTATGGTGACCTCATATCTCATTGTGACATCATGCTTACAATGATATCATCCTTACTGTGACCTCATTCGTAATGTGACCTCATTTCTAGTGTGAACTCATTCTTATCGTGACCTCATTCTTACTGTGAACTCATCCATAGTGTGAATTAATTCATAGTGTAACTTCATCAACAGTTTGAACTCACAGCACAGGGACCTCATCCCTACTGTGTCCTCATCTCTTGTGTGACCTCATCCTTACTCTATCATTATCCCTACTGTGAACTTAGCTCAAATTTAGTGTGACCTCATTCGTTGGATGACATCATCCCTACTGTGACCTCATTCTTATTGTGACCTCATTCTTATTGTGAACTCATTTTTAGAGTGACCTCATCCCTTGTTTGACCTGATGTCTACTGTGACAATTTCCCTGCTGTGTACTTATTCCTACTATAGCTTCATCCCTATTGTGACCTCATGCCTAATATCACCTCATCCATAGTCTGACTTTATCACTAAAATGAACACATCTGTAATGTGACTTCATCCCTAGTGTGACTTTATCTCTACTGTGACCTCATCCTTAATGTGACCACATACCAAGTGTGACCACATACCTACTGTGACCTCATCCATAGTGTGAACTCATTCTTATTGTGACCTCATCCTTAATGTGAACACACCCCTAGTGTGACTTAATCCCTAGTGTGACTTAATCCCTAGTGTGACATCATCCACATTTTGCACTCACCCAACTGTGACCTCATCTGTACTCTGTTGTCATCTCTGATGTGACCCATCCTTACTGTGCCTTCATTCGTACTGTGACCTCATCGATAGTGTGACATGTTAACTTGCGTGACATCATCCTTAACTGTCACATCCCTGGTGTTAACTCATTCCTAATATAGCATCCTCCCCACTGTGACCTTACATTTTAGCTCAGCCATCCTGGTAACTCATCACTAGTGTGACCTCAGCCTATTGTGACCTCCTCCCTAGTGTCAACAAATCACTAGTGTGAACTAATCCCTAGTGTGACACCATCCATTGTGTGAACTCATCTACTGTGACCTCATCCCTACTGTGTCTTCATTCCTAGTGTTTCCTCATCCCTACTCTGAACTCATCCCTAGTGTGAACTCATTACTACTGTGAATTAATTCCTAGTGTCCTCATCAACAATGTGAACTCACCCCACAGTGACCTCATCCCTACTGTGTCCTCATCTTCAGTGTGAACTCATTCCTGCTGTGCCCATATCTCTAGAGTGAACTCCTCCTTTCTGTGACTTAATACCTAGTGTGACCTCATCCCTTGTGCAACATCATCCCTATTGTGAACTTATCTTTAGAGTGACCTCATCCCTAGTGTGACCTCATGTGTACTCTGACATCATCCCTATTGAGACCTCATTCCTACTAAGACCTCATTCCCATTGTGATCTCATGATTACTGTGACCTCATCCCTAGTCTAACTTTAACCATAAAATGATTACAAAATTAGAATGACCTTATAGCTAATGTGACCTTATCCTTACTGTGACCTCATCACTAGTGTGAACTCATCCTAAATGTGACTGCATCCTTAATGTGAACTCACTTCTAGTGTGAATTCATCCTTATTGTGTCCTCATCCACAGTGTGCACTAACCCCACTGTGACCTCTTCCCTACTGTGTCCTCATCTCTAGTGTGACCTCATTCCTATTGTGAAATCATCTGTACTGTGACTCATTCATAAATGACTTCATCCCTACTGTAAACTCATCCCTAGTGTGATCTCATCTCTAACTAGAGCTCATTACAAGTCCAACCTCATTCTTCCTGGCACCTCATCCTACTGTGACCTCATCTTTCCTGTGACCTCATCCCTATTTTGACCTCAACCTTACATTACCATCATCCCTACTGTGACCAAATCCCTTATGCGAACTCATACCTATTGTGACTTCATCCCTAGTGTTACCTCATGCTTACTGTGAACTCATACCTAATGGTACCTCATTCTTACAGGGAAGTCATCCCTACAGTGACCTCATCCTTAATGTGATCTCAACTTAATTGTGAACTCATTGCTACTGTGTCTTCAGTCCCAGTGTGAAGTCATCCCTACTGTTATCTCATCCCAAATGTCACCTCATCCTAGTGTGACCACTTCACTTCTGTTACCTTACCCTAGTGTGAAATCATCCCTAATATGTCATAATCCCTACTGTGACCTCATTCCTGTACCATCATACTTAATTTGACATTTCCCCTACTGTGAACTCATCCCTACTATGATATCATTCCCAGTATGACATTATCCATACAATGAATACATCTTCTAGTGTCCTCATCACTGGTGTGACCTTATCTTTACTGTGGCATTATACCTATTGTGACCTTATCTGTACTGAGATGTCATCCATACTGTAACCTCATTCCTACTATGACCTCATCCCTACAGTGACCTCATCCCAATTGTCAACTCATTATTACTGTGAGCTCATCCCTACTGTGAACTCATCATTAGTGTGACCTTATCTGTACTATGACATATAACTATTGTGACAATATCCATACTGTGATGTCATTTGAACTGTGATCTCATCCCTATTGTGAACTCATCTTTAGTGTGACCTCATCCATACTGTGACCCCATTTTTACTGTGACATCATCCCTATTTAGACCACATGCCTATTATCTCATCCTTATTGTGACTTCATCCCTACCATTACCTCATCCCTAGTATGATTTTATCCCAACAATGAATGCATGTTTAGAGTGACCTCATCCTTACTGTTACCTCATCCTTACTGTGATATCATCTCTAGTGTGAACTCACCCCTAGTGTTAATTAATCCCTAGTGTGACCTCATTCACAGTGTGCACTCACCCCACTGTGTGCACATTCCTAGTGTGGTCTCTCTCTAGTGTGATGTCTTACCTCTTGTAACATCATTCTTTCAGTGACCCCATCCTTCTTGTCAACCCATCCCTAATGTGACCTCATTCCTACTATCACCTCACCTGGACTGTGACCTCCTCCCTAGTGTGATGTCATCCCTTTGTGTCCTCATCTAACTGGAGCTCATTACAATCCAGCCTCATTCTTCCTGTGACCTCATCCTAGTGTGACCTCATCTTTCCTGTGACCTCATCCCTATTGTGACCTCATCCTACGTTAACATCATCCATACTGTGACCAAATCCCTTATGCAAATTCATACCTATTGTGACTTCATCCCTAGTGTTACCTTACTGTGACCTCATCACTGTTTTCAACTCATCCCTACTGTGACCTCATCTCTGCTGTGAACTCATCCTTATTGTGTCCTTATTCCTACTGTGACTGTCTCCCCACTGTGCACTCAACCCTTTTTTGATGAAAATCCTACTGTTATCTCATCCATAGTGGTTTCTAATCCCTATTGTGACTTCATCCCTAGTGTGTCCTCATAAATAATATGACCTCATTCCTACTGTGACATCATCTTTACTGTGATCTCGTTCCTTCAGTGATCTTATTACTACTGACCTCATATCTAATGTGACATCATTCCTACTAAGATGTCATCATTACTGTGACATCATCCTTACTGTGACCTCATCTCTACTCTATCCCCATCCTTACTGTGACCTCATCTCTATTGTAAATTCAGATGCAGTGAAAACTCATCCCAACTGTGTCCTCAAACCTACTATGACCTCACCCCTACTGTGTGAACTCATATGTATTGTGATCACATACTTACTGTGACATCATACTTATTGTGACATCAACCTTAGTGTGATCTTATTCCTATATTGATTCAATCCCTCATTCCTACAGTGACCTCATCACTACTCTTACCTAATATCAAATATAACCTCATTCTTACTGTGTTATCATACTTACTGTGACCTCATTCCTACAATGACCTCATTCTTACTGTGACCTTGTTTCTACTGTGACCTCATCCCTACTGTGGCCTCATCTCTATTGTAACTTCATCTGCAGTGAGAACTCATCCCAAGTGTGACCACAAACCTACTATGGCATTATCCCTACTCTCACCTCATATTGTGACCACATTCTTACTGTGACATCATACTTATTGTGATATCGTCTTTGGTGTGATCTTATTCCTATACTGATTTATTCCTTTCTGTGACCTCGTTCGTACTGTGACATCATCTATACTATGACCTCATTCTACAGTGACCTCATCACTACTCTGACCTAATATCTAATATAACATCATTCTTACTGTGGCATCATACTTACTATGACCTCATTTCTACAATGACCTCATCCTTACTGTGACCTTTTTCCTACTAGGGGGAATCATTTCTATTGTGACTTCATCCATAGTGAGAACTCATTCCTAGTGGGACCTCAGCCCTACTAGGACCTCATCCCTACTGTGACCTGATCCTTACTTTGACATCATCTTTACTCTGATCTCATTCCCACACTGACTTCATTCCTACTGTGACCTTATATATAATGTGACTTCATTCCTATCTTCACATCATGCTTACTGAGACATCACCCTTATTGTGACATCATCCTTTCTGTGACCTGATTCCTACAATGACCTTGTCCCTACTGTGACCTCATCTCTACTGTGACTTCATCCATAATGACAAATCATACCTAGTGACACCTTGACCCTCATGTGAACGCATCCCTAATGTTCACTCATCCCTAGTATGACCCTGCTGTGACTTCATACCTTGAGTGAACTCATTCCTAGTTTGTCCTCATACCTACTATTACCTCATCTCTATTGTGATCTCATCCCTCCTGTGACCTTATCCCTATTGTTACCTCATCCCCCATGGTGACTTCAACCCTACTCTGCACTAATCCCTTCTGTGACCTTATCCTTAGTGTTACCATAACCCTACTGTGAACTTATCCCTACTGTGACCTCATCATACTGTGTCATCATCCGTAGTGTGATTTCATCCCTACTGTGAACTTGTACATAATGTGATCTCATCTCTATCTGGAACTCATCCCTACTGTGAACTCATCCCTACTGTGACATCATTCTTACTGTGAACTCATCCCTATTGTGACCATATCCCTACTGTTATCTCATACCTATTGTGACATCATCCCTACCTTGACATCATCCTTACTGTGACCATATCCCTAATGGAAAGCCATCCCTATTCTGACTTCATCCCTACTCTTATCTCATTCCTACTGTGACCTCATCCTTATTGTGACCTCATGCTTACTGTGAACACATCCTTAATGGTGCCTCATCCCTACAGTGAACTCATCCTACCAGTAACCTTATCCCTAATATGATCTCAAAATTATTGTGAACTCATCACTATTACGTCTTTTTAGCAGTCTGAAGTCACCTCTACTGTTACCTAATCCCAAATGTGACCTCATCCTAGTGTGACCACATGCCTACTGCTACCTCACCCTAGTGTGAAATCATCCCTAGTGTGTCCTAATCCCTACTGTGACCACATACTTAGGTTGCCATCATACCTACTGTGACATCCTCCCTACTATATCATCAGCCCCAGTGTGAACTTATCTCTACAGTTAACTCATCACTTGTGAACTCATCCTTACTATGACCTTATCCCTACTGTGTCCTTTTCCCTACTTTGACCATATTCCTATTGTGACCTCCTCCTTTCTATGACCTTATTCCCAGTGTGACCTTATACCTACAATGCACTCATCTTTTTAGTGACCTCGTCCTTAGTTTGTCCTTATCTCTATTGTTACCTCATCCTTACTGTGACCTCATCTATTTTGTAACTTGATCTTCACTGAGAACTCCTTTCTAGTGTCCTTAACCCTATAATTATCTCATCTCTACTGTGACCTCATATCTATTGTTACCTCTTCCCTAATGTGTCATCATCCTTATTGTGACATCATCCTTATTGTGGTCTCATTTCTACACAGACTCATCCCTAATGTGACCTCATTTAACTGTGACATCATCTGTAGTGTGAGCTCAACCCTATGGTAAGCTCTTTCCTAGTGTGATCTCATCTCTCACTGGGACTCATCACATCTCTGACCTCATCCCTACTGGGTACTCATCCCTATTGTGACAACATTCCTGCTGTGAACTCATACTTATTGTGACCTCATCCCTAGTGTGACCTCATCCCTAACGGTACCTCATCCCTACAGTGAACTCATCCATACACAGACCTCATCCTTAATATCATCTCAACCTTATTATTAACTCATCCCTACTATGTCTTATTCACAGTGTGAAGTCATCTCCCTGCTTACCTAATCACTAATGTAACTCATCCAAGTGTGACCTCATCCCTATTGTTATCTCATCCTAGTGTGAAATCATTGCTATTGTGTCCTAATCCATTCCATGACCTCATCACTCTGTTCCATCATACCTACTGTGACATCATCCCTAATGTGAACTCATCCCTACTGTGACCTCTTCTCTACAGTTAACTTATCACTTGGGACCTCATCCCTATTATGACATTACCTCTATTGTGACCTCATAATTACTATGAGCTCATTTGTAGTGTGATGTTATGCTTACAATGAAAGAATCTTTCAGTGACCTCTTCCCTAGTGTGACCTTGTCTCTACTGTGACCATTACGTATTGTGACCTTATCTGTTCTGTCAAGTCATCTGTACTGTGACCTCATCCCTAGTGTGACCTCATCCATACTCTGAACTCATTCCTAGTGTGAATTAATGCCTAGTGTGACCTTATCCACACTGTGCCCTGAACCTAATATGATGTTATTCTTAGTGTGTCTTCATCACTTGTATGGACTCATTCTTAATGTGACCTCATACCTAATGTGACCTCATCCTTTGTTCAACATCATCCTTACTGTGACTTCATGGCTATCATCAACTCATCTTTAGTGTGACCTCATCCATAGTGTGACCTCAACTCTAACATAATTCCTAATTGTGACCTCATGCCTACTATAACCTTATCCCTATTTTGACATCATGCCTATTATGACCTCATCACTAGTATGATTTTAATCCTAAAATGAAAGCATACTTAGAGTAACCTCATACAGAATGTGACCCATACATACTGTAAACTCATCCACAGTGTGCTTTCACCCCACTGTGACCTCATCCTTACTGTATCCAAATCTCTGGTGTGGCCTCATCCATATTGTGTTATCATTCCTAGTGTGATCTCTCCCTATTGTGACATCATTCCTTGTGTGACATCATTTCTACTGTGACCTCATCCTTGGTGTCAACTCATCCCTAATGTGACCTTGCCGGAGTCCAGCTCCATCAGGTTCAGTTCCTGAAGTGGGTGGTCGCAGGCAGTGAAGAAATTAATCAAATAAGACACAAGAATCTCTTTTTCATGACTTGAGGAGCATCTATCTTCCCTGCTCCTGTGCAGAGGACCTCTTGGGTTATTCACTGCCGATTTCTTGACCTAAGTATCAGAGAGTGTTTGCCTTTTCTGATCCTGTGCAGAGGGACTTGCCAATTTGCCACTCTGCTGAATTCCTGACCTAAGGATCAGAGAGCTTTTTGCCTTCTCTGATCCTGTGCAGAGGGCCTTTCAGGTTTGCCACTCTGCTAATTCCTTTTCTTCTCTGCCCCTCAGGTCCCAAAGTTTATTTTTATATGCACTAAAACTAATACATGTTATGCTAGTCTAAGCTAATGATGAAAAAAAAATAACCCAACTTCCCCGTAAATATTTTTCAGAAAATTCACACCTGAAATCATTCTTAACATCAAAAACAGTAAAACAATCAATAATGATACAATAATTTAGTTGAGACATCAAGAAAGTGAAACAATAATAGTATAACCATTCAGCTAAGCAATTTAACAGTTTTGCAGCAAAGCAAAGTTAATATTAACTTTTAACTCCAAGGACTACATTCTTTATGCCTTGTGGTTACATAGGTTCTAGACAGTGTAAAATTGGGCTTTAAAGCTTTAACAATAGAGAACTTTATTTTTCTCACTTTAGTTCCCTGTTTGCTCGACCTGTAAGTAATTTCGTGGTTGGTGTAGCTTTGATTCATATCTTGTTTTTATTCTGCTAATTGTTTTCTTCAGTTTCTGTTTTCCTCAGTTTCTGTTTTTAACACTTTCTAATAAGGTGATTTTCTAAGGGCTACTAAGCTTTGAGTCAGATCACTAGAATCCACTGTTTTACTGGACTTAGTTTCACTTTGCCCTACAATCTTCTTCTTAGTTTAAACCTGACATTGAAATCAAAATTCCTTTCTTTACTTGGGCAATCTGTGCATGACACAGTTTCTGTAGAGTTCTTAATTACTACTGTATCATACTTTTAAGTTGTGTACACAGTGCCATTATTTCTCACAAAGTACTCATTTCTAGAAAAGGCAAAAGTGTCAGTTCCACTCCTTGAGGCAGAAGCAGATACCCTAACTGCTAGAAAGCCAAGTCAAGCAGGCCAGAAAAATAAGAATTGATATAATAAGGAGAATTATTAAAAACCAAGGTCAGCTGGAGAGCAGACTTCAACCAGACGGGTCAGGTCACTGGAAATTTGTAAAGCAGTGAACCTTTCACAAATGGCTCTGCCATGACCTCATTACTACTATGACCTCATTCATACTGTGACCTCATTCTTAGTGTGATGTCATCCCTTTTGTAACACCATCCCTATTGTTCTTCTCTTACTGGTCTTGCAAGCTCTTCAAGTATTATATTGAAAAGGAGTAGGAATAGGGGGCAGACTTACCAGGTTCCTGACTTTAAGGGGAACAGTTCTGGTTTTTTCCCCATTTAGGATGATGCTGGCTGTGCGCATTCTGGATTTGTTAAGTGTCAAAATATGTTGCAAGAAACAAAATACACATATGAGTCTTCAAATGTCTTGTCCTGTGAACAGCGAGTATGATACAATTGAATTGAGAAACTTACTGAGCAATTATTTTAATGTAATATTTTTATTGATGTTTTGTGTATTTCAGACATAATTTTTCAGTTCAGTTTAGACATATTACCTTCTTTCTTCCTCCCACCCCACCTAGTTCATGCACTCTGCCATATATGTCCTGCATCTTTCAGTCTTTTTAAAGTTTTCCTCTGCAAAGGTTTATTGTTTTAAGCAGAATTTAACTATATCAGTGCATTCTTTGAAACAGTCCTTATGTTGTGGTTGCTTGCCAATTGTGTTGCTACAAAATGTGCCTATATACACTTCATATATTTACCACAATTATGTCCTCCAGGAATAAACTGTTAAATCAGATATATGTTTTGGAATTCACATTTATCCTTTCACTTTTATATTACTCTAAAATATGAATATATACCTTCCACACATATACATTAACTACCATGTTTGAAAGTAAGTGGTCAGTTAATTTGAAGGCTCCTTAAGAGATTCATATTATAACATCACAGTTGCTTTCAGATAGAAAGACATATAACAATAACATTCCTCAGCTTACATTTCAATTGGCTGATTTGTTACTACCATCAACGAATGAGGGAAACCATTCCCTGTTTTGTTTGAGGGGACTGTCTCACTTCATTTAACATAATGACTTTTTCTATCTATGGAAAGTTCTTAATGTTATCTTTCTTTCCTGCTGCATAGATCTCCATTCAGTAGATATACCACAGGTTTTTTTTTATACATTTGTCAGTTGAGGGGCATTTGGGTTGGTTCCACATTTTTGCTATTGTGAAAAGAGCTACAATATAGATGTGCATGTATATTTCTGATATCCTGAGTCTTGTGGGTATATACCCAGGAGTGGTATGGCTGGATCAGGTGGTAGTCTCATTTTGAGTCTTTAAAGCGCTCTCCACACTAATTTCCACAGTGAAATTTGCAGGACAATTTAAAGGAATTAAGTTTAAATTTACTTCCCAAATAAGTAGCATACAGTCAATGAGAAACTGTTTGGGTAAATTTAATGAAAACGTGGGGCTGTGGGGGTTTGGGCACAACAGCCTGCAGATTGGTTTTGCATGAAGTATGCTTGTACTCATGGATTATCACTTATAGCAAAAAATGAAAAAAAAACTGAGAGAAAGATACAGGACAGTTATGGCAGAATGCATGATCTGGGATGGGGTGGGGGTGGGGGGGAAGGGAAAGGGAAATGTGCCTGAACTGAATTGGAAAATAATGTATGAATTGCTCAAAGCATCAATAAAAATAAAATAAAAAAATAAATAAATAAATAAAAAATAAAATGAGGATGGAATTGCAAAAAAAAAAAAAAGTTACCAATCAAGGGGAAACGTGCAAAGCAAGCAAACCAATCATTCCTAGAATGACTAAGGAAACAAGGATTAATGGTATCTGAGAACACTATCCCTGAGATTTTATAATCCTCTATCTCAATAATTCTCTATCTCATTTCCCCATCTCATTGTGAGGTTTTCAAATCCTTGTAGGAATTTCATATGAGTTGACCACAGTTGGTGTTTCCAAGATAGAATGATCTCTGCTAGGGAGGGGGTTTTATTGGGTCCTTAGCACCGAGAATTTAAAAGAATTTACCCACTGATTAATAAATATGAGACATGAGTTAAGGATGTATGGGCCACAAGTCAGAGCAACCAGAAGAGTAAGTTTACTGGAAGATCCGGGAAGTATTCAGCTCTCAGCTGAGAAAGAAACTGGCTCTTTTGGGGAGTGGGTCTTGACCCTAATCTGCCTAGCCAATTTTTAGCTCCTACTTTGATCACATTACCCTCTGAGGAGGTCATCCCAATTGCCAACAGAGAATAGGGGTGCTGACCACTCTGACTTCTTCCATGGTGAAAGGGGTGTATGGGGTGGCAACTGGGGTACCCCATCCTCAGAGGGTCTATCTAAAAGACCCCCAAAAGTATAGATATAGAGAGAACAAAGTATTTGACTAGTGCCTTTGAAGGAAAAGTGAAGGCAAGAGCAGTTAGGTACATTTTCTAAGCAAGGAACAAGGAACCAGGAGATGAAAGGGTGAATTAAGTGTCCAAATTAAAAGTCCATTAGAATTTCTTAATGAGGGGTTCTGAAGCATCCATCATTGGGCTTCTACTTTTGTTTATTTGACCATTGTGTCTGAACTCTGGATATGATTTCCAGGCATTTTGATAGTCATGGTGGGTGTGTTTCCTCTTACATAGTTGCTAAGTAGAAATACCAAACCCATCCAAACTGTATCCTTCTGGACTGTATACAGCTCCTTCAGGGAGGAAGAACCTAGCTTTTTTGAGCCAAATTATACTGTTAGATCAAAGAAAATACCAAAAGTAACTCTTGTGAGAAACATAAAGTATATTTTTCAGCAGCCGTATGTAACCCACTATTTATCTGTGTCCATTTAATCCAAATCTGTAACAGGGATTCCAGTGCAAGCCAGGAGTGGAGTGAAAATTAAAAACTCTGTATATTTACAGTCCTATTCAGGCTGTTAGTAAACTAGCTTGAGTTTTTGTACCAATTTAATTTAATACAGGTATGTTATCCTTTTATATATCTTGAAGTGCCATGTGATGCACATATAAATCTTGGCCCAAAACTGACCAAACTTAAATACACCTTGAGTAGATATGCATTTTGCTTCTTAAACTACTTGACTAAACCTTAGAAAATTAAGCTTATTTATATAGTCTCACCTTTTTCCTTCGATAACACCCCCCAGACTTTTAACACTTAAGTGGACTTTCTCATCATCTTTATATAAATCCTTCCTAAATATATCTCCATCACTTTATAAATCCTTACTAAAAGTACATCTCTACCATTTTCTCATATCCTTTCTTAATACCATGAGACATAACAACATTCATAAACAGACTGACCCTAAGTTGTGCAGATTTATTTAGTAAACTAATATTTCCCATGTAATGAATTGGGACAGTTATCTCAAATACAGTAGTATAAACTGTGAGATGTTCTTGCAAGTCTTGGAGCAGGTTTTGAATGACAAATTTTCTTTGTGTGCTTAGAGGTGTTTTGAATAGGCCTGGTAAATGTCCNCTTCTTATTTGTGCTTTTTGATTGCTCTGTGTTATCTTCCAGATCTGATATTCTTTGTTCGGCTTCCTCCATTCTACTTCTGAGGCTTTTCCTTTCCTTTCTTCTTGATTGAATGAGTGTTCTATTTCCTTTTTCGCTTCATCCTGTGTTTTTTTTTTTAGTACTTCCATTTCCTTTTTGAGCTTCTCATATCTCTTTCTTGGTGCTTCTCAATCTCTTCTTGGTGCTCCTTACGTTGCTTGGTTGCTTCCTTTTCAGTGTTTCTCTACTTCCTTTCTGAGTTGTTTTTTTTTTCTCCCCTAGTTCTTTCTGGAGTTGTCATTCTGCTTCCTTTTGTTCTTTCTGAGTTTTTCATTGTATCCCTCTAGGTCCTTTTGAGTTTTTCATTCTCTCTTAGTTCTCTATTCTTGTTTATTTTTTTTGTCCCTCTTTTCGTTCTGGAGTTTTCAATATCATTTAGTTCTTTCCAACATTTGTCATTGTATCCCTCTAGGTCCTTTTTGAGTTTTTCATCTTCTCTCTTTAGTTTCTCTACTTCTTCTTTATTTCTTTAATTTCTCTGCATAGGTCTGCAATTATTCCTCTAAGCTCTGTTCCTTGGGGGGATCCCATTGTAGCTATCTCCTCCAGGTTTTGGTAGAGCCTGGTGATGGGATTATACTGTGTCTTTCCCATGCTGTCCCTTCATTGTGTCCCTGGCATTGGGTTTCCCTTTTGTGGTTCAAATCACAAATGCTTCTTCACTATGTTAGCGGATGGTTTGCTTGCCTCCTTCCAATGCTTTTTTTTTTTGTTATTTATTAATTTTTTATTGATGTTTGTGCATTTCATACATTATTTTCACAATTCAGTTTCAGGCTTATTTTCCATTCCTTCCCCCCACCCCACCCCATGCCATCATGCATTCTGCTCATAACTGTCCTGCACTCTTTCTCTCAGTTTTTTTTTCAACTTATTTTTTTCACTTTCCTCCTCCTTTTTTTATAGAGTATTGACTTGTTAGGTTTCAGGTTTTCAATTTTGTTTATATATTGGATATTGGAAGCCTAAGTAAGTCTTCTCTTTCTGTTCTGAAGGTTCTCCAAAAGGAAGTCCACTTGGATTCTCACCAATTCCCATTGGCGAGGGGGGGGAGGGATGATTCACTCCTGCGGTACCTACCCGAGTGAATTATGGCATCTTGCCTGTGCCTCAGGAACCCGCCCACACACAAGGCGCCTGCCGCGGGACCAGGCAGACCTAAAGACGACCCTCTGTTCACTCTGCAAAGGCAAAGCCTGGTCCCTCCGAGACGGGGACCCCGTAAAGAGGTCTCAGAGTCGAGACCCTCTTCCAGCCTCCCCTGAGATAGACCACCCCCAGATGTAGCTGACTGAGTGAATTATGGTGTCCTGCCTGAGCCTCTGAAATTATTCTTAACATTGAAAACAGCAAAACAATCAGTAATAGTACAATCATTTACTTGAGGCATCACAAATGTGAAACAATAATAGTAGAGCCATTCAGTTAACCAACTTAATAGTTTTGCAGCAAAGCGAAGTTAATATTAACTTTTAACTCTGAGTATTCCATTCTTTATGGCTTGTGGTTACATAGGTGCTGGACAGTGTGAAAAATGGCTTTAAACTTTAACTAATAGAGAACTTTATTTTTCTCACTTTAGTTCCTTGTTCCAACCTGTAAGTAATTTTGTGGCTGGTGTAGCTTTGATTCATATCTTGTTTTATTCAGTCATTGTTTCCTCAGTTCTGTTTTCCTCAGTTTCTGTTTTTAACACTTTCTGTCTAAGGTGATTTTTCTATGGGCTATTAATTTTAAGATCAGATCACAGAATCCATGTTTTACTGGACTTAGTTCACTTTGCCTACAATCCTCTTTTTAGTTAAACTATGACCATGAATCAAAATTCCTTTATACTTTGGCAATCTGTTGCATGACACAGTTTCTGTAGAGTTCTTAATTACACTGTATCATATTTTAAGTTGTGTACACAGTGCCATTTTCTCACAAAGTACTCATTTCTAGAAAGAAAAGGCAAAGTTCAGTTCCACTCCTTGAGGCAGAAGCAGGTACCCTAATGCTAAAAAGCTGAAAGTCAAGCAGGCCAGAAAAATGAGAATTAATATGATAAGGAGAATTATTAAACAAGATCAGCTGGAGAGCAGACTTCAACCAGACCAGTCAGGTCACTGGAACTTTGTCAAGCAGTGAACCTTTCACAAATGGCTCTGCCATTTTTCCACATGAATTTAAGGATTTTTTTCCAAGTCTGTCAAGAAACATGTTGAGGATTTTAACTGGGATTGCATTGAATCTGTATATTAATTTGTGTAGAATGAACATTTGTTCTATATTAATTTTTCCACTCCATGAGCACGGGAGATCTTTCCATCTTCTGATGTCTTCTTAAATCTCCTTCTTCAGGAGTTTAAAATTATTCTTGTACAGATCTTTGTTGTCTTTGATTAGGTTTGTTCCTAGGTATTTTATTGTTTTTGAGGCTAGGTGAGTAGTGGGAAGGTTTCCTTATATTCCTTACTCTGTTGCTTGTTGTTGGTGTAAAAAAGGGATACTGAATTTTCTAGACTAATTGTTATCGTGCCACTTTACTGAAACTCTTAATTGTTTATAGGAGTTTTCTGGTGGAGTTTTTAGCATGCCTTAGGTAAACTATGTCATCTGCAAAAAGGGATAGCTTGACTTCCTCTTTTCCAGTTAGTACTTCTTTAATTTCCTTTTTTTCCTTTAGTGCCCTAGCAAGAATTTCCAGCACTATATTGAAGAAGAGTGGGGATAGGTGGCCTCCTTGCAGGGTTCCTGCCTTTAAGAGGAATGCTTCTAACTTTCATTCATTTAGGATGATGTTGGCTGTGCATTTGTTGTTTATGGCATTGATTATGTTGAGAAATGTTCCCTCCAGTCCAATTCCCTCTAAAACTTTAAATATGAAGGGATGTTGGATTTTGTTGAAGGGCTTTCTTTGCTTCGAGATGATCATGTGTTTTTGTTTCTTCAGTCCATTTATATATTTATTATATTTATTGATTGACATATGTTTAACCATCCTTGCATCTCTGGTATGAATCCAACTTCGTCATGATAGATGATTTTATTTATTTTTTTGTTGGTTTGTATGCTGTTTGCAAGTATTTTGTTGAGTATTTTTGCGTCTACGTTCATTAATGAGTTGGGCCAATAGTTTTATTTTTTGGTTGTATTTTTGCCTGGTTTTGGTATTATGGCAATGTTGGCTTAATAAAAGGAATTTGGGAGATTTGTCTCTGTTTGTGTCCTTCTGGACCATTTGAGTAGTAATGGTTGTATGTCCTCTTAAAATATTTTATAGAATTCTGCATGAAAACCATCTGGCCTGGATTTTATTTGGGAGGATTTTTATTACACTTTCAATTTCCTAAATATATGGGTCTGTTTAAGCTGTCAATCTCTCTTGGTTAAGCTTTGTTGATTCCAGATTTAAGATTTCATCCATTTCTCTTAGGTTTTCAAATTAGTAGAGTATAGGTTTTTGAAGTATTCCTATATGATTCTTGGATATTTTCCTTGTCTGCTGTGATGTTTCCCTTGTCATCACAAATTCTATTGATTCGAAGTTCCTCTTTTATTCTTTTCGTTAACTGGGCTAGAGGTTTATCTATTTATCTTTCAAAGAACCAAAATTTTTTTTTTTTTTTTTTTTTTTTTTTTTGTTTCTATTTCATGATTTCTGCTCTGATTTTTGTTATTTCTTCCTGTCTGTTGTGTTTGGGATTTATTTATTGTTTCTCAATTGATTTTATCTGCAGTGTTAGATTATTTGTTTATGTTCTTTCTGGGTTTTTTTGTTGTTGGTGTTTGTTTGTTTGTTTTAATGGGTTTATTTTTGTTGTGTTTTTGTTTTGTTTATTGTTTGTTTGTTTTAAAATTTAGGCATTAGGGCTATAAATTCCCTCTTTAGACTCTCTTTTAATGTATCCACAGGTTTTATTGTGTTGTTTGTTTTTTTCTTTTTCAGTTCAGAATGATTTTACTTCTTTATTTCTCCTGACCCATTCATTATTTCCAGGAGGGTTTGTTTCGTCATCAATTCTTGTAGTATATGGGTTTATCTGGTGGTCAATGAGCTTTATTGTATTGTGGTCTGACAGAATACATGAAACTATTTAAATCGTTTTGTGTTTGTTGAGGTTTTATTCTGTGTCCCAGTGTGTGGTCGATTTTGGAGAACGTTCTGTGGGGTGCTGATCAGAATGTATATTCTCTGGTGTGTGGATGGAATATTCAATAGGTGTCTGTGGGATCCATTTGGAGTGAGGTACTGTTCAATTCAGATGTTTCTCTGTTTATTCTTTGATCAATTGATCTATCCAATTGCTCAGTGGGGTATTGAAGTCCCCCAGTATTTGCGTGATGGGATTACTCTGTGGCTTAAGTTCTGTAGGGTTGTATTTATAAAGTTCAGTGCACCAGATTTGGGTGCATATATATTTATGATTGTAAAATCTCTGGTAAATCTTTTCTCTTTGATACGGACGTAAATGTCCCTCTTTGTCTTTTCTTATTAGTTTTACTTTGAGGTCTATTTTGTCTGATATTAGAATGGCAACTTCTGCTTGCTTTTTGGTACCATTTCCTTGGAATATCTTTTTCCATCACTTCACATTAAGATGGTTCCTGTCCTTGAGTGTGAGGTGGGCCTCTTGTAGACAGCATATAAATGGATTCTGTTTCCTAATCCAATCTCCCAGTCTGTCTTTTGATTGGGGAGTTTAGACCATTAATATTTAAGGTTATTATTTAGAAATGTGTGTTTCTTCCCATCACTTTATTTTCTGCTTGCATTCTTGTTCTAGATTTTTATTTTCATCGTTATACATTTATACCCTCTCTAGAATCTTGGAGACAGGTGCTCCTTTTCTCTGTCCTTGAATTCGCTTTGTGTATTTTCTGAAGTGTTGGTTTTTTAAACATGTGTTCTTTCATCTTGTTTATGTCATGAAAGATTTTTCTTTCTCCTTCAAACTATAACTGATGTTTTGGCTAGGTATAGTAATCCGAGTTGGCATCTATAGTCATTACTACTGGGAATACATTAGTCCACCACGTTCTTCTGGCTTGGAGGTGGCCCACTGTAAGAGCAGCGCTAAGTCTGAGGGGGGTGGCTTGATGGGGTAAAGGAAAAGAGAAAAAAAAGAAAACCTGTTCACTTTACAAAGGAAAACCAATCAGAATTACACTTTCTTTTTTCTTAATTCCAAATATTTTTGAAATGTTTCCAGTACAACTTTTTCCACCTGTTTTTGCAGTTAAAAATAGAGAAAGATTAATGGTCAGAAAATTTTCAAAAGTAAAATTTAATTTAATACTATTTACCAAAGGAAACAAACAAGAGAAAACCTGTAGGAAAAGTTTGCTTTTTTAAAAAGCATTTCTTGAAATAAACCCATATTAATAGGTAATCATTTGACTTACATATAAGTGTTTGCTGGAAGGATCCACAAGTGAGGGACACCACATGTCATTTGTCTTTCTGAGTCTGACTCACTTCACTTACCATAACAGCTTCTGGCTCCATCCACTTACATGGAAATTTCATGATGTAATCTTTCTTTACCACTGCATAGAATTCCCTTGTGTAAATGAACTATGTTTTGTTTATTCACTCATCAGTTGAGGGACATTTGGGTTGTTTTTAGCTCTTCACTACTGTGGAAAAAAGCAGCAACAAATATGGTAGTGAATATATCTCTGCTATAGGATGAATCCTTTGGGTATATACCAAGGAGTGATGATATGACTGTGTCAAATGATAGGTTCATTTTTGGTCTTTTTGTTGTTGTTGTTGTTTTTGAGACGAGGTCTCCCTGTAGAATCAGCTGGCTTGGAGCTCGCTCTGTAGACCAAGCGGACCTTGAACTCACAGAGATCTGCTTGCATCTGCCTCCTGAGTGCTGGGATTAAAGGCATGTACCACCATGCACAGCTTCATTTTTAGTCTTTTAAGAGTTCTCTACACTGCTTTCCATAGGGGTTGCATGAGTTTGCAATCCCACCAGCAGTGAATGAGTGCTCCGCAAAAACTCTCTGAGATTTGGTACCATTTGTTTTCTTACCTATGTAAGATGAAATCATAAAGTGGTTTCAATTTGCATTTCCTTAATTACTAATGATGTTGAACACTTTTTAATATGCTTTTCAGCCATCTTTACATGTTCTCTTAAGAAATCTCTGTACATATCTTTAGCCAATCTTTTAATTGTGTCATTTGTTTTCTTAATCCTTTGTTTTTTTGTATAATTTATGTACTCTGGATATTAAACCTCTGTCAACTGTGTCACTGGTGAAGATTTCTTCCCACCCTGTGCATTTTCTCTTCACTTCCTTAATTGTTTCTTTTGCTGTGCAGAAGCTTTTCAGTTTAATGATGTCCCACTTGTTGATTGTTGACCTTATTTCCTGCAAAACTACTGTCTCTACTATCTGATTTAGACAGTCTTTCGTTACACTTATATCGTGTAGGTTGTTGCCAATATTTTCTTGTAACATTTTCAGAGTTTCACGTTTCACATTGAGATCTTTAATCTATTCAGAGTTGACTTTTTTACTAGGTGAATAGTTGGGGTTTAGTTTCATTCTTCTACTGGTGGTGATCCAGTTTTTCCAGCACGATTTGCTTAACATACTGCCTTTCCTCCATTGAGTGTTCTTGGTAACTTTGTCAGATTTCAGGTGCCTGAAATTGTGTATACTCAAGTTTGGGTCTTCAATTTTACACATTTTTGTTGGAAGGTTTGGGGTGGAATTTCCTAGGTCTATTCTCATGCAAGTTCCTCACATTGCTTCTACATGGTATATTTGTCTACTGATCATCAATCATCTATCATTTGTAGTCTCAGTAAAATAAGTAATAGAAGATTTCTGACACAGGTAGGAAATCTTGGAGGACAAAGTACAGGGAGATCATTCAGGGTAGAGTGGGGGAACTGGCTAGAGGGTAGTTGGTGAAAGGCTAGATGCCCACACTAACTGGAAGTTCAAGCCTAGCATAAGAAAATAAGGGTAAATAGAATCTTTATTCAGTCACACTATGTGTATGTGGATTTCTAAAGGAAAATCAGAAGTTTTGGAGATAAGGACCAAACCATATCAGAGCATTCACCAGTGTGAAAGGACTGATTCCCCCCTCCCCCCGAGTTTCTCCCTAACTTATGAACCTGGCACATTGATTAGTCCTGATTCTTAGGTAATTTGCCTGATGAATTTGGAGGATTATATCATATAATTGTTTGGGAGAGATTTTTACCCAGCAGGCATAGGTTGTTTACCTGCCCATCACAAAGAAAGTTCTGGCCATATCATTTACTATGAGGTCAGTTTGTTATCCAATAGTTGATAATGGCATGCATCCTTGGTAGACTTCGAGATACAACAGGAACCTACACTGTAGTGTGATTTACAGTGGGTTCCTTGATTCTTCAGAATCATATATATTACTCTTATCTATATATATTCTATCTATATATATGATATTCTACCTGGATACTTCTGGGAACAGATGGAATAAGAATATAACCCTGGATGCGATTTACACACAGAGAAATAGGTCTATTGAAGAGTTTCAAGAATATAAACATATTAAAAAAAAGAAACAAGTCCAAAATCTAATAAGAGTGTAACAGTATATCATTCATTCACTGAAGAGCATAGACATAATAAACCATTGGACTCTTCTATGAGGATTCATTGGAATAATAGGAAGAGATGGAAAATGCATTATTAGAGAACAGGAGAGCTGGTCCAGGACATTGTGTTTCAGCAACTAATGAATGAAATCTCAAATTTGGCCAGCTAACAAGGGTCTGAGGCACAGAGGATGGAGCCAATATAGAGGTGCCCAGGTGGGGTTGCTTCTTAACATGCACTCTTTTATTCTCTCTGTCTTCTCCCATTTACTTTTCTGCGTGGTTGACATTTCTAGATGCCTATGTCCAGATAATCATTTTCTACTATTTGTTGCTTCGAGTGTTTAATTTGTATTTTCAATTTCGAAGGGATCTAGAATTACTTGGAGACAACGAAGCTCTGGGTGTGTCTTTGAGATAGTTTCTAGATTTAGTTGAGGTGAGAAGCCCCAATTTAACTTTGGGTGGATCCATTCCCTGGGCTGATACCCTGGCTATGTAAAAAAAAGAAAATAAGCTGAATACAAATCTCCATCTTTTTCTGCTTCTTAACTATCAATGCAATATGGCGAGTCACCTCATGCTCCTATTGCCATGAATTCCCTGCCATGATGATCTACATCATCAAACTCCATGTCCAAAGGAGCCCTTCCTCCATTAAGATGTTTTTTTTTTTTCTGTCCCATCCCCAAGGGATGTAACAAATACAGTCTTGAAGATAAAACACTCCAGACTGTAAAGTCTGGAAGTCTCAGGAACCAGCACCATATTGCCCCAATGTGCTACTTTCAATTTCTTCAGAGCATGGATCCCACAAATAGACAATACTTAGAACTTCGCATCACTCACAAGTTCTGCGTGGAGTGGGTACTCCCAGGAAACCATGACGAACATCTTTGAAGGAAGCAAGAGTCACAGACCACTTGTCAGATGAATGATGATTTTTCTTTTGCTCTCAGCTGGCATGGAACCTAGAATTTCCAAGAAACTATCTGCCTCCCTATTGTCATCTCATACTGAACTAGAAACTCATAAACCTATAACAAGTTTTCCTGTATAACCAATCTCCCAGAGTGGAGGCTACATTACTGTACTAAATATTCAATTGCTGACCTTTCCAAATAAAAGTAGAGAATATTTTTTTTGTCTTTTTGTCCAGGGCAGGAGTTCCTTTTTCCCAGCTGTCACTGGAGCTCACTTTGTTCGACCAGACAGCCTTGCACTCACAGAGATCCAAATTGCTTCTGCCTCCCAAGTTGCTAGGATTAACAGGCGTGCACCACCATGCCCAGATCGAGAACAACATTTAAGATGAATTGTAGACTTGCAAGAATTACACTCACAAAAACACACATATGTATATAACTAATTAAGTATTCAAATCCCTTAAATTAACAATATACTACTTAAAAGGTTTAATTTTAGTCTGCTGTTCTCATGTCCTAAAACATCCTAAACTGTACCCATAAATTGTTCCTAATTTCTACAAAAACAATGATTTACTTTTTTGTCAAAATTGGATAGAAATGTTTCTAGAAGTCTTGTTCATGCACTGCTTGGTAGACAGGAGTGCAAAAACTCAAGAATTATTATCTGCAGTGACGGTCACAGTAAAGTGACCATGGGGTTTGCTATGGGAGGGTTTCTGAGGGCTGAGTATGCATCCAGAAAGTAGGGCATTGTAAATTTACACAGAGAACATTCCAGACAATAGGGCCTGGAAAGAAGCCCTTAACAGAAACAGAATAATCCCGTTCTAGCACCAATGGGCTAAGATTAGGCAACCAGGACAGTATGCCAATGAAAGATATGAGCTAGTACAAAACAGAAAAGGAAATTTAATCCAAATGCATTGAGAAGGACAGACTGAGTGTTCAACTGACTGTACACTGGATCCACTGAGGACTGATGTGGCCTTTTGTGTGCATGTACGTGTATCTGTGTACTCAGGTACATGTTTGCAGAATATATTATCAATAATATTATAATAATACATATAGTATTTATATATACTGCAAATGTTAATACATATACATGTATACATATTGATTTATAATACATATGTATATATTAAGCAGACAACCTCTGTTGCTCTCCTTTGTTATTTACTTGTTTATTTTTGAGATAGGGTCTGTCAATGACCTTACCCTCACCAGTTCAGCTAAGCTGTCTTGCCTCTGAGTCCCAGGGAGCTGGTTGAATCTACTTCCTCAGTGCTGGGATTACAAATAAATGCCACTGGGGCGGAATTAGATGCACACAGGGCACAATGCCAGCATATGCCCAGTGCATGGCATTAGCAGACTTCTCCTGCAGCCTTCACAACGCAAGCGTGTGAAAGACCAGGTGAGCCCTGCCTGCCTTGGTGTTTTGTGCACCCTTAAGAAGAGGCATAAGGAAAACCATTACAATCAATATAATAGGATCATCCTCTGGGGCCTGTGGATGGAGCTGCATACTACTGTATTAGATATATCCACGCCATGACCCACAGAATATATGAGTAATTCTTCATTTGGAATTGAATCTTTACAGTTTTAATGTATGAGGTATCTTTTGATGAGTTGATCTTGGATGATGATAGCCTAAAATGCACTGACAGTGTACTGTTGAATGACAGAGGAAGAGACACAGACCACTAGAGAAGTCTTCACTTATTAATGTCTTACCTAGCCTAAGATCCATGCTTCTTCTCTTCAAGTTGACTACCCTGGGACCACAAGAATTTCCTATTCTGTAGATATCAAGTGTCTCAATATTGATGGCCAATTTTTTTTTTCCAAATGTCCTTTGCTTCCTTTTTCTCAGAGGCAGAAATGGGTGCCAGGTGTAGTGGTGCGTTAGGAAAACAGGCTGGGTAACAGAAATGATTACATCTCTTAAACCTCAAACAATCCTAAATCTCTTTCTCTGGGGTGAAGCTCATTTCCTGGCTATTTCAATGACATTGAAATGAAGGAGACAACTGAGAGTCAGGAGGACAGGAGCACTATCTCTAACCACTTTACAAGTGGTATGTACAAGAAAATCAAAACAGTCATCAAAGATAAAAGTTAAACATTCTTCTGTACCAAATAAATATTCTTTTAAACTACTTTATTTATTTATTTATTTAGTTAGTAGTTGTTGAGTTTAAGTTGAATATATATTTTCCTTTTATTAATTTTTGTGTTTCTCATACATAATATCTCTATCAGTCTTAATCATCTTTATTCTCCCTTCCCAATTGGCACCATCCTACAGCTCCCTCCACTGGAATTCACTACCATTTATTATTTATCTTAAGGCCTATTGCCCAATTATCATCCCCCAGCCATTTCCTACAGTGCCAGTTAATCAACTGACGCATCTAGTAAAGCCTATCAGCATTCCTTGCATTTAAGAAGATCAGCTCTTCCTGACCCAAGCAGTTACCACCTGCAAGTATTTCTTTAGCTAAGATTGCTTGTTGCTGCTGCCCATTTCCCCAGTTTCATGCAGAATTTTTGTCTAGTTGTGTTTACATGGGTGTTGTGCATACTGACACCTTTGCTGTAGGTTCATATTAGCAAGGTCTCAGGAGCTTGCAGAATTTTAAAAAAAAATAGTAATTTTTTATATTTTGAAGTGCACCATATCATGCATATGCCCCTATAAAGTCAGAAGTGTGGTGTTTATCCCATGGGAACTGAGTTATACAAATGCCATATGGGTGCTCTCCAGCCCCAAACAAATATCTTTGATCAGTAAGGGAATTGCAATGAAAATGAAAAATTCATAAAAAAATAAATTCAACACTCAGATCATTGCATGGATCATACTAACTGCTCTGTAAATCAGACAGTGATGATAATAACAACAAAGGGGGCCAACCTACAGAGAAATTTGACATTCAAGACAAGAAGTGTAAGAAAATAGACTCAGAGCAATGATGGTTTCTCAAAACTGCACCACACTGAGAAAGTAGTATGACACTTTTCTGATCTCTGGAATAGCAGTAGATCCAAACGCAAGCTTGGCCCTATTGTTTAACAGGTGTAGTGAGGAGTTTTCAAGTATATTGCATTGCAAAATAAGCAGGTTTGGCTTTGAGTGTCCTCACGTCTTTGGCTGTTTGATGCTAGACTGCCAGTTCCCTTCTATTCATGCATCTTACTTTGGAATCAGGGGAAATACATTTTGGAGCTACATTCTTGATATTTTTTTGTCCATTTTGTAAAAAAAAGTTCTTTTGTAGCTGGGCATGGTGGCACATGCCTTTAATCCTAACACATGGGAAGGCAGAGGCAGGGCAGATTCTGTGAGTTTCAAGGCCAGCCTGGTCTACTTGAGAGTTCAGGCCAAGCCAGGAGCTGTGGGCAAAAGAGCCCCTGTCTCAAAAAGACCAAAAAACAAACAAACAAAACAAACACAACACACTTCTATACTACATCATCCCCAAAAAAAGCAAAAAAAAGAAAAAAAAAAATTTTTAAAACAAAACTTATAAGAGCAGTCAATTTTCACCTGGAAGAGTGATAGTGGTTCTTTAGGATCTTGCAAAGTCAGAGGAGAGCCTAGAATGGCAGGACCTGGTTGCTTTTTTCTTTTGCAGTGAATTCTATAATCCATGATGGGGAAAACAATAATTTTCCTGTTTTCCTGTAAGCTGATTCTTCATGGTTACAATTTCTCCCACTCTAGATAGCATAGTCTCCAGGCAAATTTCCCATGCTCCTGGGCCTGGAGGATTCCCGTCATTCGTGATTTTGGGGGTTGTCGCATAGCAAACTCTCTATAACTTTTTACTCTAAGATAAATGTAAAAGCACCCAAGCCCACAGGGACAGAGTTGTTACTTAGAGAAACAGGGACCTAGTGTCTCCTGCTTATCTCTAATTCACTGATTAGTTCTAAACATACCACATACTGAAAATGTACCTCATTGATTTATTTCTTACAACGAAATAGCTAAAATTGTAAGTCAGAAGACAAAAATTCACTAGAGTAACGGTTTTCAGAAACCAAAACTGAAGGTGAGAAACGATTTAATATGAACCGGTGTTTGTCCAATAAAGTGATAAGAACAAATGTTAAGCTTAATCTATTTTTTATTATTAGTTAGTGTATTCTCAATGGTTGTACCATTCTCTCCGAGTAAGAGCACACTCCTGACTGAAGTATACAGGAGCTGGGAATTCACCGTCTCTTGCAAAAGTGTCTAAGTGATCCATTGAATTTAATTACCTTGCATTACATTAAATATCATGATTGACAAATAACATATATGACTTAAAAATCCGGCCTACTGGGGCCCTGGGGAGGCCGAAGCCTCAGGGGTATTGGGTGACTTGTCAGGGCTGCGGGAGCAGAGTCTTAGGATGGATCAGTGATTCTTTGCAGCATGACCAGAGG